>OX384033.1:30708443-31280943 GCA_947534325.1 Agonum fuliginosum | reverse complement strand
TATCCACCAAAAACTCATACTCGAAAATTTTGACCCATTACAATACCTCTCTTATAGAGTATGAGGCGAGAGGTAAAAATCGAAACTAACTTTCCCCACTTGATGCAACTTAGGTTCATTATAACCATGACAAGGTTACTGGACTAATTGTCATAAACATAATTTATATTGTGATGGAAAATGGTCAGCGCATGTTTATGATTGAGACAGAAACTTATGTCAAAAACTATGACTACGATAAGCAGTGGGAATGAGCCTTAAATTTATTTTTTTCAGGATTCAGAACATGAAAGAATCTTCAAAGAATCCATGTGAACTAGAGCTTAAGATTTATTTTGCTTTGAATATGAAGTGTATAGCCCTATCACTTGTTCAGAAACGTGTTGGTATATCTTAATCTTGATTAAATTGTTGACTAAACATCGCCATAAATCTAAAACCGCGTTAACTTTACGCCCCCATAAACTGACCACTTCACTTGATATTCGCTACCGGGTAAAAATTCACATAGTATCATCTTTATTTGCGATGAAAACTAAATAATAAAAAACTTTTACGACGTCCGCAGCGAAAGTGTACTCCCTACAGCAAATTACCGCTGAAATTCAGCTTCAGATTTCAACGTTTCAGGCCTGAAAGACTTTACGACTCTTTTACTTTGGCCCGAGGCTGTCACTGACTTTTTTATTAAACTTTGCAGTTCACTTTAGCATAGGAATTCTCATTCATAATACGGAGTATCACGTTAAACGCTTATGTTTACATAATATCACAAAAATGAGTCACTGCCTCACAGGTCACTTATGGCCAGTTGCACCGCTTCCATTTAAATTTTAAGTTTCCCTTAAATAAACAATATCGAATCAAAATCACAATGTCAAACGTAGAAATAACATTGCTGTCATTAATTCGATTCGATATTTTTCATTCAAGTGTGACACTTAAAATTTAAGTGAAGGCGATGCAAATGGCCATTATAATAATGCAGTGGCGGATCTAGAAAAGGCTAGGTAATGGCAGAAATAAGTGTTGATTTTATTTTTATTTCACGGCATGCGGAAAACACAATTTTCTTCTCGCGAAATAGTGAGGAAAGTAAGTTGTCACTCTCTGGAGAGGAAACTTAAATTTAATTTGACATATTGGCTGCAATATGCAGTTAAACATTTCGTTGGTTTTAAAGGTCATTCTAACAAATGGCAGTTAACCTTACTTCTAGTTATGTATTTCTTCTACTTTTACAATGTTTTAAAATATGTCGTGAAAAAAATGTTGTGTCAAACACGAGAGGAAAGCTCTTTTTTCACTCTCGCTCAATTGCTCAAACGAGTTCGAGTGGGAAAAAGAAGCGCTTTCCTCTCTAGTTGGACAAATAACTATTTACTGTGCACGTTGCAACCTACAACTCGAATTTAGAGGAAGCTCGTTACAAGAATCCTAAGCTACACAAAATTCATATCACTCTTTTACGAAACTAAACTCAAATAATATTTTTAACGTAGGTAATATTCTTATGAGAGGAATAAACTAAACTTGTTGAAACCGTGTTTGCGCTAGGAACTGATATTTGCGAGTTCAGTTCACCGCTGTTTGTCGTTGTGCATGTATGTTTAATGTAAAATTAATAATTTTCATGTATTTAAATGTAGAAATGTCTATAAATTGCCTAAAATGATACAAAAATAATAAAGACTTTTTTTGCCACAAACAATTTAAAGACTTCCTGGGACACCTATAGGATACACAATAATCAGAGTACACCAAGGGTTAGCATTTTTATTTATAAAATATTGACTGCAAACCATATGGAAATTTAAAGGCATACCTACTATTGCCGAATTTGAGGCTATATGTTATTTATTTAAAATTTAGTTTTTGTTTTGTTTCGAATACCTTGTTATGTTGGTGAAATTTGCTAAATCATGTAAAACTTATTTATTTATTTTTCAAATGATTACTATACTCGACTGTGGCTTGATTTTCATGTCTAATTATTATTCTTAAACTCTCGTTGAATAAGCATACTACTATTAATATCTGTTTTATAGCACCATAAGAAAAAAATGAGCCTTTTAACTGTTGGATTTTTGTTTATTCGTTCAAGAATTTTTAAAAGAGGGTAAACCGAATGTTAAAAAGTATTGACTAATTAAATTTACATTTCTGAATGTAAATATTTAACAGTTTATCGACTGTTTAAATGGAAAAGTGCGTTCTGTTTATTTAAGGTTTGTTTTAGGTGCCAAATTTTAAGTGCAAAACGTTCTGTACAAATATTTGAATTTCTTAAAATGTCACTTTCATTACTACTTTGTTTATGACGTAAGAATTATATTAATATGTTTAATATAATTACAATTACTGTATAACGTGTTCAAATAATGAATTTACCAAACTGCTATTATTAATATTTATTTTACATTTCTATAATTAGAAGAGTGAAGAAAATGTTAGTAAGTATATCTCGATCGGAAATTGTAGTTTATTAAAAGAATATTACGTCAAAATTTCGATAAATTTATATCTGTAAAAAAATTATAACAATAAATATGAAAGAAGTAAGTTTTTTTGTGATGTAACATTATTTCTGATTAAAAGTAAAATTCAAAAATTAAAGCATTAAATCTTGGACCGCATAATTTTTTGATATTTTTTTCCGCGTAAATTAATGGTGACGTGTGACATCAATTATGGAAATTAATTTAAAAAATTG
Organism: Agonum fuliginosum; assembly: GCA_947534325.1. Lineage (NCBI taxonomy): Eukaryota > Metazoa > Arthropoda > Insecta > Coleoptera > Carabidae > Agonum > Agonum fuliginosum. The sequence continues at coordinate 31,278,230 of OX384033.1, read as the reverse complement.
ATGAGGCCAGCACATAACCTTCCGCCTTGGCACTGTAGTATGTGAATTTGGTTTTAATTTAGGCTTTCTTAAATAATTTTGCAATAAATTTCATATTTTACAAACTTTTAAAAAAACTTTTATAGTTCTTCAAGCAAAGTACCATTTGCGATTGGCATTAAAATCAAATTAGGTATAGATAAAAATGATTTGTTTATTTTTAGAGACATTTCAAATTTACAATTTTTTGCCAACTTTAAAATTGACAAGTGGGCTATGCTGTAGTTTTCCTAAAATTTTACTTTATTATTATTACCTTATTAAATTGTGGCCAGTTAAGGAATCGATGATGCTTCCTGACTGGATACGTGTCATGGAAGGATAAACAAAATACTGGAATTCAGTTATTTAGTTAGTTATTAAGTTTCAGCTCCTAGTAGTTTCAACCCCAGTTAATAATATTTATCATTTCTTTAAAAATTCGACCACTAAAATTTCAGAAACTGTGTGACATTTTCATTTTTTTTAAATTTTTTTTCCCTATACTGTGATTTTAAAATCGTGGTAGGTAAAATTACATATTTTTGAAAAAAAAAATCCTTTATTGGTACTTGATATAGAAAAGATATTAAATAAATTTTGCATTATGTAATTTGTTCTTTCAAATGTTGTATGGCAAATTGTAATTATCGCAGTAGGTATTTCCTATATTTTTTGCAAAAAATGTTAGAATGCTTCAAAAAATACCGTTTTCCAGTTGGTAGATTTTGACAAAAATCTATTCAGCTCTTCTTTAAGATGTAGGCTTAAAATTGTGTGCGGGCCAAATCAGATTTTAATGACACAGTTAATATAGTCCATACCTACTTTAACAAATCTACGATTGGAATATGTTTTATATTTCTAGTTAATATATTTTTTATGAGAAACAAGATTGTAATCTAAATATAATACGACTACCTCTATGTATCAGATACAAGAATGAAGGAAATCTTTTCGTATTTTTTATTCAAATTTTTTATATGCTCCCGACATAAAACATCCAATTAAATAGTGTGTATCCTCCCATCCTATTCTACTTAATAGTATCGCATATTGTTGCTGTCTTTCTTCAACATAAATCATATTTATTGACTAACAGCACACTAGTAATTTCGTACTTCTGAACTCTAAATAGTAGAACATAAATCCTGTTTTTCCTAACAACCTATACTGGGTCAGCAACAAATATTAATCAATTCACATAATATCAAGCAGGCGGAAGGAAAAACGAAAGAGGAATGACAATTGCTAAGCGAAAGAAAGAATAAGGAAGGATAAAAAATATAAATTAGAAAGAACATGGAATAAATTTAGTGTTTATAAAATTGAACTGTGTATCTTAATTAAATTATATTAATGTACCTAACTTCTGAAAGACTAGTTTAATTTATATAGGTCTGCACGTATTCTTAAGAAGCCCGTCTACCTACTAAAATACAGCACAAAACATACCTACTAACGTATATATAGTGTTTTGTTGCCAGTTCAAGAATAGTCAAACTGTATTTAAACAAGGATTATATACTCAAAGGATCAATTAAATTTTTAAAATTTTTCTATAATAATTGTACTTACATGATTATAAAAATGCAAACTTTACACAGTTATTTATTTTGATTTATTTTGAAAATTTATTTTGAAAATTTTAAAAAGGCGAATCTGTAGATCCACTCTTTTTCTATTAATGTTTATAAAAACAATATCTTGAAGTCAATAATAAATTAACAGTTTACTCTCTTTCGCACTATTACGGCTGCCCGAAACAAGCCCGAAACTCGTACTTTCCCGCATCCTAGTTATGCAATGTTATTTTGAAGTTAAAAAATACTGTAAACATGGCTCCAGTATTTCCATAATAACTTCTGTATTTTTTAAAGAAATTAAATAAAACAAAAATTATTCGAAAAAGGAAGCTTTAGCTGCATGCTTCTTGCTTTTTAATTTTTTTTGCCATTTATAGTGACAAAAAAATCATATCAAATAATGACAAATAACCGCAAAAAACGTCATTTTTAAATTTTTTACTTCAAATTCCTAGGCCAAAGACAAAAAATAATAATATAGAAGCATTGAGACATCCTTTGTTAATATAAGTACTCATATGTAAAAGCATCATATATTTTAATTAAAGTAAACGTGGAAGGCGTACACCTCTGTAACACTGTAAAATTTTAGGGTAGACGTACACCTTAAGCTCCTTTCATTTAATAACCAGAAAAAAAATCATCATTCAAGTTTCTCCATTTCTGACAAATAATGACAATATTACGCCCTGATTTTTAGGTAAATAATATTGATAAATTTACGATGACAACCTCTGTGCCAGATGATGGATGTCTCTGAGGACAAAAGCCTAACGTTTCGAGTTTCCGGTACTTTGCGGCCTGATGTAAAGGCGGGAAATTTGAATGATGACACCGAGTTAAGTGGCTATAAAATGCCGACGGGTACAGATTTTTTACTGACATATAAATTAAGTATTTTATCGATTTTATGTTGGAGTTACAAATTTTTCGGTGAAGGGAAATCAATTTTAGGATGGTATAAATTATGGAAATTATTGAAAGTTTATACATTATACCCGAAGAATTGATATTTATAGAGTCATAGATAATATAATTTACTAACTACACTAGTAGTATCATATGCCTTATCTTTTACCCAACACAAATTATGAGTAATCGGAATATGATATAAATTATACCGTGTGTGCGGTTACCAGCTGTCAACTCACTCATGGTTGTTAGTGACTGTACATAATAGGGATGATTTTCACCTCTCGGCTCATATTCTATAAGAGAGATATTGTAATGGGTCAAAATTTTCGAGTATGATTTTTTAGTAGATAAGCACGTTTCTGGGTCTCTAGAATACGAATTTAATATTTTCACGATGTGTCCGTGTGTGTGTGCGTATGGTATGGACGTATGTGGCGATGTTTCGTCCATATGATAACTCAAAAAGTATGAAACTTTTAATAACCAAATTTCGTATTTAAGATTTTAATATGGATCTTAACATCGGTAAGATTTTAGTAGAAATCCGCAAACCAGAAGTAGTACTTTTGAAGCTTGATACAGTTGTTATCCATAATTTGGTACAATATTATATTTATGAAAATTTTTGTAATTAAAAATAAAAGAAAATATAATTATCTATGGATACAGATAACTTTAAATACAATTTGCTGAATCTGGTAGTATTTAACAATAAAATAAAATACAATTAATATTCTAGTTTTTTGAAACTCCAGTATCTCATTGTCCATGATCATATTTTATACCTAACATAAAAAAAATTCTACACAAAATTTGAATTATTATGACAGTGATAGTACAGTTGAAATCTTCTGTATCTTGGTTACATTTAGTGATGCCGCCGAGACGAGAAATTTCTCGTCTCATTCTCGTCTCGTCTCGAAATTACGAGACGAGAATCAGTAAATTTCTCGTCTCGGATTTTCGGAGCGAGACGAGAATCAGTAAATTTCTCGTCTCGGATTTTCGGAGCGAGACGAGAATTCATAATTTTGAGACGAGAAATACTCTCGAGAACTCGAGAATTCTCGAAATTTTTACTTAAAAATATCTTTTTTTAATCAGGAATGCAGAAAAATTACTGGGTTGCACTCAAAAATATTTTATTTCTCCGTCGACTAGTTTCGACGTCACATACGTCATCATCAAGAGCTACATTATTAAAAGAACAATCAAGAATAGTGAATAGTTATTTACGAACCAAATGCGGGCAGATTTTGATCCCACATGAGCGGTTTTTTGAAACACGAGCGAAGCGAGGGTTTCATTTACGCGAATGCTGGGATGGTGTCTTCACGCAAGTTGTTTGTACAATGTTTTTTGTAACGAATAAAACTATAATCAAATACATTCAAGTTGTAGTCTGATCATTAAATTTGAGGTTACGATGTTTTTTCTACTCACTACTACCGACAGATGGCGCGCTGCACACAAGTTTTATTTTTAAATATTGGCGGTTTTCGGTGGTCATCAGGTCATCACTAATTATAATTCCGAAACGGTGGCTATTGTCACTTATTTAATTATTCATTTAGAAAATATTGTTGAGTTTAATAAAATTACTAAAATAAAAAATCATTATTATCCTAAGCCACACACCCATGAACTTGGAAATCAAACTTTTCTTCCTAGAAGTCTAGTTTTAAGGGGGTTTTATCGCTCAGCGCTGCTAGATCACAAATCCTCGTTATTTCAGGTATCCGCGCTGACAGCCTATGTTTTATGAGCACATGTTGTCTCTATTTATCTAATTGCTATGTTTCGCTCCATTTTTGTTTAAAAAATACTCAATTTCATTGGCTAGCGCGCATGCAAGTTTTAAATTTATTTAACAAATTACTCGACTACTATTTGAAAATTTTATATAACAATGTGATATAAACATTTAAATTTACAATGCAATCAAACTTACGAAGAGTTTTTATCAGAATTATTGTTATTTAATTGTTTATAAATAATAATAATAACAATTTAAAAAATTCGACAACGTAGCTATATTTTTACTGCCTTTACCTTTATATGGTATTTTTTAAAGATTTATAGGATTAATAGGTTGGGAGTAATTTGTTAAATACTTTTTTACTGTGATAAAAGCCCCTTAATAGCATTTAAGAAAATTGCGGGTCACGTGACTGTCAGTTTGTTTTGATCAATCCGATCACTCTGTACAAGTATTACATGTGTGACATGGGCATGACGCGAAATCTAATCGTTCTTGCAAAAGGTGGCTCTAATTTTTTGTCGAGAAATTTGAGACGAGACGAGAATCGAGTTCCTTGAGACGAGAAATGAACAGCTGAAAAATGACCGAGACGAGAATACTAAAAATTCTCGTCTCCAGAATTTGTGATGAGACGAGAATTGACTATTTCTCGTCTCGTCTCACGGCATCACTATTTACATTATCGTTTACATATTACATGAACGTGAAACTATTAAATTTATATGTAAGTAATTATTTATTAGATAAGTAAAATGAGCAGAATTAGGGATACATCAGATCTTTTTACTTCCTTGTACGGAGTAATAAGGAAGTATTGTAATCGCGAAAAATTTCGGTTTTCAGATTTTGATGGAAATATCCGTTTTGACCTTTTCTGAATCCATTATGACTAGTTTCGTCGTGACGTCTGTACGTACGTGCGTACGTACGTGCGTACGTACGGACGTATGTGTGTCGCATAACTCATATACGGTTAGACGTAGAAAGTTGAAATTTTGTATTTAGGACTGTTATAGCATCTAGTTGTGCACCTCCTATTTTTGGTTTCAATCTATAAACTGGAAGTAGTACTTTTTAAAAATATTTCGATAAATATTTAATTTAACACAAATTTTTTTATTTTAAATGAAAGATTATGTGATTATTACCTAAAATCGGTATTTTATAAATATTTTTGTATCTGATATCATTTAGGAATAATTAAAGTATATATTTTTAATTTAGTATTTCTTTATCTTATAGTCCATGATCGATTAACATTTGTTACTACGTAAAATTTAAATGATTATGACATGACAGTGACAATAGTAAAATATGCTTTATATCTTCTTCTGCAGTTTAAATAAAATGACTAAAATATATTTGTGAGTATACTAGTATAATAAGTTAAAAGAATTTTTTATATTATTCTACATTTTAGTTATTAAGAAAAGTATGAACACACAAGGCGTACAAGGAAGTCATGTGGTGTCCACGTCAGATTTTTTTTATTTTAAATGAAAGATTATGTGATTATTATCTACAATCGGTATTTTATAAATTTTTCTGTATCTTCTATCATTTAAGAATAATTAAAGTATATACTTATAATTTAGTATTTCTGTATCTTGTAGTCCATGATCGATTAACATTTGTTACTACGTAAAATTTAAATGATTATGACATGACAGTGACAGTAGCAGTGACAATAGTAAAATATCGTTTATATCTTCTTCTGCAGTTTAAATAAAATGACTAAAATATATTTGTGAGTATACTAGTATAATAAGTTATAAGAATTTTTTATATTATTCTACATTTTAGTTATTAAGAAAAGTATGAACAAACAAGGCGTACAAGGAAGTCATGTGGTGTCCACGTCAGATTTTTTTGAATTAAACTGGACTGATTTGAACCTGAGTTTTTAGAACCACAGTCAGTTATGCTAAGCACTCAGCTATCTGCCTTCATAAATTATATTTTTTCACGACTTATTTTCATTCATGTGCGTTTACGAGATGTTCAGCTTTAAAAATTCTTGCTTAAAAATGCTCATAAAAATGTCGTGCAAATTATCAGCCAGACAAATAAAAATATCTTGAATTTTAGGTTAAATACTGTAAAACAAACAATAAAAACAAATAAATGCATATGAGTATATTATCAGACCTAGACGTAATTTAGAGAGAGATCAAATCTTAGAGTTTAAACATAATAACATAAATAATAATATTATCTTAGTGTTATATCTAATACGTCAATGAATAAATTATTTATAATTTGATAGTATATAAGATTATTTTTTGCTAATTAACATAATATTCTTCACTACCTATAGAAGAAATTTTCGAATACCTACTCATAATGCATTATTTGTTGTTATTAAATATTTTTAAAGAATAAAAGTAATAATAAAAACATTAATATTACTATGTGACGTAGAGTAGGTAACCCAGAACCAATGAATGGCCGTAAATCCATAGCCATAGCAACGACTCAACTAGTGAAAACCTCATAACGGCTTACGGCTTGTAACCATGGGTTACATTTTTAATATGCTTCCCTTCTTCTGTTGAAGATAATGACGTCACAGAAAATTTTCACTTATAATATCACATGTGCATTAATTCGTTCCGGAAATTTTTTGAGTGATTTCCAACAACGTTTTAATTAGGTAGCTAGAGTGATACAGGAGAGCTACTTACGTTGTTGGAATGCACGATAAAAAGATTCCTGGACATGAATTAATGCACGAGTGCATATTCGGTAAGAAAATCACAATGACACCGCCGCTCTATTTTTGAATTCTTCTTACAATAGAAACTTAAAATATTTACACCATTTACTTCGCTCGTGTTTCAAGAAACCGCTCATATGGGATAAAAATCTTTCCACATTTGGTTCGTAAATAACTATTTCAATACCATGGGGGAGATTCGGGCGAGATTTTTGTGCAGTTATATTGAATACTGGATTCGAACCTGAGTTGTCAGAACCACACAGTCGGTCACGTGCAAATTCAGCTATCCCTTTATTATACAGGGTGTTAAAAATGGTCGAAATCAAAAATAATGAAACTAAAACAAAACTAAGTATAATTTTATCCTTCGTGTCAATTAGAACCACCACGATACGATACCCGTCTCTTGTTAGGTTACCTAGGCGACCAGTAAACGTCAAACTAACTCGACGAGGTTTTTATCATCTAGTGTGCTGTGGAATCGTCAACAAACAGTAATTAAATTGTGAGAATTATTGAAAAAATGCCGGGAGACAACTTCTTTTACTGAGGAATACGATATGTATGTAACTTGTTTCTCTTATAAGTATAGCGGTTGTTATTAGAGAATATTTGCGCTCTTTTTACAGGGGGGAATTAAAGTGAGAACTACCAGATTATAATTTTAAATTGACAATAATTAGAAACAGCACTTCGGGTTGGAAAATACAAACACATTGATTACTCTATTGTATTTTCCAATTAATTTATAATTTATTATACTTAATTATCTCGTTAATTATTATCTGAACACAACTTTAGATTAACGAGGAGGAATTAGTTCTTATTGTTATTACAAATAATACCTACATTTTGTGAAAAGACGAATGTATTTTTTTACGATTTTTTATATACCTATTACTTTATTAACCATCGATTAATATTAATAAAATGTCTAATCTTTAAAAATTGTGTTGTCGTTATTTTATTTAGTATATCTAGGGTCGATCTAGGGTAAAGAATTAATTAGAAGCCTTATTAATTTACAACGCACTGGCCATACATATAAAATTTCTTAATTAATTAATAAACATAATTAATAAAATTTGCATATTGAACTTTTGAATTTAATCATGAAATTTGATACTTTGATAAATAACGTGTATAATTTCATCATTAAAATATTTCCTGAATGTGATATTTGAACCAAATTTGTAAGAAAATAAAAATTTACCTTATACCAGTAAGTCAATTAAATTAAGGTGTACGTCTACCCTAAAATTTTACAGTGTTACATAGGTGTACGCCTCGCCTTTACTTTAATTATAATTGAAATATTATGATGCTTTTACATATCAGTGTATTATCAAAGGATGTCTTAATGCTTCTATATTGTTATTTTTTGTCTTTGGCCTAGGAATTTGAAGTTGCGGTTTTTTGTCATTATTTAACATGATTTTTTTCGGTCACTATAAATGGCAAGAAAAAATTAAATGGCGAAAAGCATGCAGCTAACCTTCCTTTTTGGAATAATTTTTGTTTTACTTAATTTCTTTAAAAAATACAGAAGTTATTATGGGAATATACTGGAGCTATGATTACAGTATTTTTCAACTTTAATATGACATTGCATAGCTAGGATGCGGCAAAGTACGAGTTTCGGACTGGTTTCGGGCAACCGTAGTAGTGGGAAAGAGAGTGAAATAGAAAAAAAGTAATATCGAGAGTTAGTATTCAGGAATTCGAAAAAAGGTAGACGAGCAAGGGCTATATGTGAAGGGCTCAAATATATGTCGATTTTCTATGATCACAAATTTATTAAAATTGTTTTTTATTAATTGCTAACATAAAAATATTGAAATTTTTCAGTCCGGTTTGAGTCGAGTCAAAAATAAATTTCAGAAAATCTATTTTAATTTTTTATAAAAATCTTCCTAAATACAACCCTGTGTCTCACTCTTCCTCTTGTTCTATTCACCTTGAAGTGCTTCCTGCGAATCCAGCTCACTACCGGTCTAGTGGAATTGCAGAATCCAATATGGCGGAGATGAATCTCTAGAGATTGCTAACTCGTCAGAGAATCATTCGAATATTATTAGGTCTGCTTTGACCATTTCAAGCACATGTTGTGTTCAAAGTTACAAAGTTACAATAATTGTCTTCCTTCCACGAAGAAAGAAATTAAAGATAGTTAAAGAATACAAGAGTACATTAGTAGCTTTTAAAGTTAATAAAGTAGTAGTCCATTCAAATTAGATCATATTTTGTCGTTTAGTGGAACAAATAAGTAGAAAGCTGGATTTTGGTATACTCTTTCCCAGTACCTTTATCAACAACATACTGAAAGTCTCAATCGATTAGACTGGAGCTTCGTCCGCCATTTTGAAAAAAAATTGGTCGCCGTCTATTGTTTGAGAAAATCGTGAAAATGTATTTTAAAAAAAAAACGATAAATTTTGAAGTAGTAGTTTATATCATACGAAAACGGCTGTAATTTTTTTTATAAATAATAATATGGATTTCCTGTTTGCAGAATCCAATTTTCTGAATACTTTTCTATGAGTAAAATTATTTTCATATTTTCTAACGCACGGGTTTAGTCACAATTTAAGGATGTTCTTACAAAAGTTTAACAAAAAAAGCGTTTTTTACCTCTCGCCTAGAGAGGTATAGGGATCGTGAAAAAATTCGATGTCGAGATTTTTGTCAATAAGCACGTTTTAGCACCTTTAGAACCTATTTTGACTATTTTCACGATGATGTCTGTGTGTGTGTTTGTGTGTGTGTATGAAAGTCTGTATGTGTGCCTACTATGCTCTTTCGTTCTTATTCATTATCTCAAATTCTATTGAACATAAAATTCTAATATTTTGCATTATATATTTCTACATGTTAATGAAGAGCTGATTAGATTTTGGTAAAAATCTGCCTACCGGAAATGGTATTTTCTTGAAGCATTTTACCATTTTTTGCAAAAATATATAGAACATTCTGCGATAGCTACAATTTGTCATACGACATTTCAAAGAACAAATTATATCTTACAATATTTATTTAACATCTTGTCTATATCTCTTACCAATAAAGGAAAATTATTTTTCAAAGATATATAATTTTACCTACCACGATTTGTAAATCACAATATAGGAAAAAATTTAAAACAAAAATGAATATGTCAATGTGACAGATGAACAGACGTATTCACAATTTCTGAAATGTTTGTGGCACCATTTTAAAAGGTAATAATAAAGTTAAATTTTTATCTATAAAGAGATAATTAAGAACTAAGAACTATAAAATTATTTTCAAAAAGTTTGTAAATTTATTGCAAAATTATAATTTAAGAAAGCCTAACTAAAACCAAATTCACATAAATTACAGTGTTAAAGCGAGAGGTCGTGTGCTGGCCACAACAGATTTTTATTTTACATTTTGGTGTTTAATTTACAGTCTAATTGGATAAAGTTATTGATATCGGAATTTCTGCATACGATTCTCTATAAAATTTGTCAAAAATGATATTAGTTTTAAACGTTTGTAGGTTTTAGTTCTCGTTTTAGTTAGATTGAAATTTTAAGATTTTATCTAAGAAAAAATCAGAAAAAATTGAAACTTTTTTAAGAATATCCTTAAATTGTGACTAAACCCGTGTGTCAGAAAATTTGAAAATAATTTCACTCATAGAAAAGTATTCAGGAAATTGGATTCTGCAAACCGGAAATCCATATTATTATTTATAAAAAATCTGACGTGGCCATCACACAACCTTCCGCCATATCTAGACTTTAAACAGAAATGTATACGTACAATCCGGTGCCCATTTAAAATATACAAATAAAAATCTGAAATATTCAAACACAGAAATTAGTATCACCTGAATCAAAAGATTCATTCACACGAAAACTCTTCTGTATTGAAGCAATCCTCCGTTCAGTTACTACATTTAATAACTTACTTATGACACTTAGCGCTAGTATGCCAACTTGTCACCCGTCTCATCTGTCAATATTTTTTATGCAGAAACAAAAATCAACCGAACATGGCTTACAAGATTTCAACGTTTTATTTGATAAATATATTTTTTAAATTTTACTGCAGTTCTTTAATGCTACCAGATAAAGACAATATTTTTATAACGAAAATTGCAAATAACTTTTCCTCTTATTCTTATTACAAATACATACTATATTTATCCAAATTTATAGAAATTTTTGACACTTAATCTTTTCAATCTTCAAAAAATATCACTTTCGGTGAAGATATTTATACCAAAATCTAATGAGCTCTTCCTATTCGTATACAATTGTAAAATACCAAATATCAAAATTTTTGGGTAATTCGTATTTGAGTTATCCGACAGACGGCATCGGCCCGGACCACACACATACACACACACACACACACACGCACACACATACATACAGACATCATCGAGAAACTATCAAAAATGAGTTGTAAGGACCCTAATTCGTGCTCATCCACTAAAAACTCACTACCCGATTTTTTGCATGATTCCAATACAGCCGTTTTCGTATGATGAGACAAACTGCACTACTACTATCAAAATTTATGGTTTTTTTCAAAATACATTTTTACGATTTTCTCGAAAACTGTACCACTTTCATAAGAAATATGTATACCATTTTATAGCAAATTTTGTGCTCTACAATTTGTTATTAACTGTTTGTTAGTAATATTAATCATTTACGAAATAAAAATAGACGACAGCCAGCAGATTCTCAATAGAATTATTATTTTCAAAGTTTTGAAGCCTGAAAGAATCCTCGTGTGAATGCAAGTAAATTGTTCTCAATGAAACCGGTGTAATTTCGTCCTAGAAGCGAGTCAATGGTCAATAGAGTCTAGTAGTTGTATTAATAAATAAATTTTATATAGTATTCGTAAATTATATTTATATATGAAATTCTTAACAAATCTGGTACAATACATGTCATGCCTTTTACCCAACTTTGAATGTGGCAGCCTCACGTACTGTGAGTCATCGGTATAGTTATATTATATTGTGTGCGATTTCCAGTTGTATTTTCGGTACACAAATTCGTAAATGTTTAAAATACACCCCTGTCCAATCCAGCATCTTTTTGAAGCTTCTCTTTCGCTGTCCTTAACGCATTTCCTAGTCGGGACAATACCCGGTTATAGCGACTAAAAGGCACTCAGCACTCAGTGGAAGAGGTGAGGCCTCTCGTTTAAGAGCCTCCTCTGTTTCTGTTTCTGTTCTCGTTCTCGGTCGTGTTAGGAATGTTGCGTGTCTACGTTGTGTTTCTTGTGTTTCGCTACACTTGTATTGTGACGGCGGAAGTTTATGTTTTCATTGGTAAAGTGCACGATGACTGTGGTGTCCTGTTACTGGACGGTTTTATTTTATATTGAACTTTTAATATTGTACTGTAAAATTCTCCACATAATAGTAATAATTACAAATCTAGATATGAAGGTTTAGGTCATGTATGATTATTTATTCATTTATCGCTCATTTTACCTAATTTGTGTGTGAAACTTACGTAAATCATCGGTATAAACCCATCTAGGTTTTTATCTAGAATACTCTCGATTTTACTTTTTTTTCTATTCCACTCCCTTGTCCACTACTACAACAACTGTCAGAACCAACCCGAAACTCGTACTGAAGTTGAAAAATACTGTAAAAGTATTTTCGTTCCGAGTAAATTATCAGTTTATTATTGACTTCAAGATAATGCTTTTTTAAACATTTAATAGAGAAAGAATTTTAAAATTTTATAATCGTGTACAATTTTTTTATAATATTTTAAAAAACACAACATTTAAGAAGGTAAAGAAACAAACTTATTGATGCAAGAAGAACTTACTTTACACTCTATGAGAATACAGATGGAAAAATCAAAAATTGTTCCTTACTTATTAGGTTTTGTAAACAAATGAATAATTTCTTTTGTTATGCTATAAAATAAATTTAATAATCATTAGACTAATTACAAACATTTTAGGTATATCATTACTAGAAAATCCCTGCCGTTTTGGCCCAAACAGGGAAAACGCGCGGGAAAACATTATGTGGAATACCCACTTTACAACTATTACAACAACAAAATATATTATATGCAGTATACTTTTATTTAGTTTAGTCCTTTATGCCCCTTCTCTTTTCAACAACATAATTTTATTTTATAACAATGGTTTCTAAGTAATTATTAGTTTCATTATTTTATACAGTTGACATGGAAAGCTTGCAATATACAATATTATTGGGTTGTCATAGTTTCATACTTTGAATTAACCGATTGAAAACTGGAAAATGTACTAAAAAAAATATTTTAAAGAAGAAAAATGAGGCTGATAGAAATAATTGATTTCGTGAAGAAGTATGATTTTATTGTGTTTTCATAATGCAGATTATACATTAATATAATTCATTTACATTATAGGTATGGAAAAAGATTCTTCAACTTTTGCTTGTTGGCGATTTGCATGGGATTCGGTAGAATACGTTTTACTGATTCCATTGGCGACCTTGATTAAGTAGGTACATGTACAAACAGTAAAACAAATTGTACACAAAATAAATTATTTCATTCATTTTAGAGAGACGCGGGCGTGACAATATTTCGCAAATAAAATTATTGAATTTATTTTTTGGTTATAACACAAATTATACGTTTTATTTGGATACATCCTGAGAAATCTCGAACGAAATAGTAATAAAGTTCTTTCGAAATGTTGAAATTCTTCCCTCAAAGGAAATTAAACAATTTTGCAACTGGAAAAACTGGAATTTGCGAAAATTTATAGATTGGATTGATTCACCGTAAAAAATTTAAAATTAAATATGGGCTTGAAAATAAGACTAAATGAATAGAACTCGTGCTAACTTTTATATGGAAATGGTGGGCATTATAATTTTTTTGGTTTCAACACTTTTAAATTCATCTGGAGATTTAAAAATTACGTATGCGTCGCCTTTCAATCATTGTATATTTGACGTAAAGTATAATAAATATTTATACATTTATTGTAAATCTAAATGAACTATCTTTTTACAGATCGTTGAAAATTGTATTTGAAAATCATGACTGGTAAATTCTTTTGGATCTTCACTAAATTTTATGGGCTACTTGCAATTATTATATATATATATATATATATATATATATATATATATATATATATATATATATATATATATATATATATTATGCAATTCATTCGTCATACGTATCCACAAATTCTGGTTTTGGACATTTGAAAATGTATGAAGCATTCAAAATTATTTCGCTAAATGTTTGTTGGGTTATATTTTTATAATTTAATCAACACTGCTCTCGTTTAACTTGGAATTAGAAACATTTGGAACTTACAGTACAGATTGAATTAATTCGTCGTAAAATAGATTCTACATTCAAAAAATATGGACTAAAGGAATTGGATTAAATGGATATAACGCAAATTATTGGAAAATGTATCAATGGATTCATTTTTATTATGTAAAATTTAATATATCATACTATATACTAGCTAAAGAATTGATCAAATAGACGATAATTATTTCAAATCTAAGACCTGGACCCAAATTATATCATTTACAATAATTATTCCGAAATTGGGTTTAATGGATAAAACACGTCATTCAAAGAAGCACAACAATTATTTTTGTTCTACCATGATCATTATTTTGGATTTGAATCATATGAAAAATTTAAAAATGTACGAACAATTTAATTCTGAATAAAATGAATTTGTTTAAAATTGGTAGGTGGTAAATGGATGGAACTCCTAATATTTAAAGAAGAGTTATTTGAAATTCTCTGTTGAAAAATTTCAAATAAATGTTCAAATTTGCTTAATACTTATTATAAAATTCCAAATTAATATTAAATGTTATAAATTAAATATCGTGTAAAATTATTTTCTTATTTGCAAGTAACGATGTACAATGTTTGTAATTAGTCTAAGATTAAATGATTATTAAAATGTTATACGCATAACAAATTAAATTATTAATTTTTAAAACACCAAAAAAGTAAGGCACAATTTTTGAATTTTCAACCTGGATTCTCATAGAGCGTAAAGTAAGTAGTTTTCGTTTTGCAGCAATAAGTTAGTTTCTTTTCCTTCGTAAAAAGTATGAAATGACGCCCCTTAGTTATCTACTCGTAATATACTCGTAAATAATATATATATATATATATATATATATATATATATATATATATATATATATATATAAATTTATGAATTATTGTCCATTGTAAATGGACGACACATTTAGAGCTACGATAGGATTTAGAACATTCAAATCAATTATGTAGATTTGTCATATTTGACAATAAAGCAGCAAGAGTTCAGAGAAAAACAAAGAATAAATAAGCAGCTATTTCAGATATACCTATCTTTGTTTGCTTGTAATTTTTTACTTCCTTGTACGGAGTAATAAGGAAGTATTGTAATCGCGAAAAATTTCGGTTATCAGATTTTGATGGAAATATCCGTTTTAACCTTTTCTGAATCCATTATGACTAGTTTCGTCGTGACGTCTGTACGTACGGACGTATGTATGTCGCATAACTCAAATACGGTTAGACGTAGAAAGTTGAAATTTTGTATTTAGGACTGTTATAGCATCTAGTTGTGCACCTCCTATTTTTGGTTTCAATCTATAAACCGGAAGTAGTACTTTTTTCAAATATTTCGATAAATATTTAATTTGAGACAATTTTTTTATTTTAAATGAAAGATTATGTGATTCTTACCTACAATCGGTATTTTATAAATATTTTTGTATCTGGTATCATTTAAGAATAATTAAAGTATATATTTATAATTTAGTATTTCGATATCTTGTAGTCCATGATCGATAAACATTTGTTACTACGTAAAATTTAAATGATTATAACATGACAGTGACAATAAATAAAAAATATGCTTTATATCTTCTTCTGCAGTTTAAATAAAATGACTAAAATATATTTGTGAGTATAGTAGCAGTAGTAGTAGTACCGAGTAGTACTTATATATTAATATATTTGTATAATAAGTTAAAATAATTTTTTATAATTATTCTACATTTTAGTTATTAAGAAAAGTATGAACAGTTTAATATGCGTACAAGGAAGTCATGTGGTGTCCACGTCAGATTTTTTTTAAATATGTTTATTTTCAATAAATTTGTTATACTGAAAATAATTATTACATTTTTAAGTGCAATTCCTAAAAGTACTTCAATATAGCTACTTTATTTCAATAAATGCGTAAGTTATTAACATATATAAGGTTGGGGTCTGTTCGGACCCCGATTGTCCAATAGTGCAACTTTGTACCATTGTCCGGTTGAAGGTTAATTGATCATTTATAGCTATTAATAGCAGCGTTTAATGAACTTAGCAAACCTATCGAATTTTCTTTACGTTGATTGGTGTACAAGTGAAAATTTGACAGTTTTTCTAGCAAATTATGTCAACAGTGCTAGCCAAAAAAATCTGATTTTGCTGCGCTAGCGATATTAAAATAGATAGACTAACCATAGTAACATTATCTACACTGTTGCACCAATCAGCATAAAGAAACTTGCTACCTTCATTGAACGCAGCTATTATGACAAGAATATTATGCGATTTATAATACCGAGGATGTTGCTAAGCGACGAGGTGAAATCAAGTCTCTTTGAACATCCAAGGGGGCTTAAATCGCATATATTCGCGTTATATTCAAAGCTTAATCGTATCATCAACGACAGCGATGTTAAAACAAATCAACAATTTCATCAGTCAATTAGTTGACAGTTTGCTTATTATGGAAGATTTTGATGTTATTATGATTGTATCTAACGTATTAAGTTCGTAATTAATGAATTATAAGCATCTAAGGTATTATAAGTAGGTAACTAATGTATTATGTTGTTTATAATAATTATCAATAAATGTTGCTTATTAAAAAGTAATAACAGTTGATGGTACGATTAAGTATATAACCCTTGTTAGAATGAAATTTTACCATTCTTGTGGCTACCCACAAATCATTCGCTACGTTCGTATATTTTATACTGGATTGTAGGAGGTAAACGAGCCTCTTAAGAATACCTTTTAAACGTAAACGTAGGCAGCTACAACATATTTGTCACACGATCACTAAAATAATATATTATAACGACTATTTCCCTCATAAAATTTAAGCCAATCAGAAGTCTTATATTTCTGAATGTCGTCCAATCAACGTAGAATTACACGATAATATTATCGATAATTTGCCCTAGTGCAAAATTATCGTATTTGGATACGGCATGGCAATGTAATTCTGACTTTCTGTCAAAGGAAGTTTTTAAATTTTGCTTTATTTTTCATGAGAGAAACAGCGTTTGGGAAATAGTCCTTCGAATATCCCTCGTGCATGTAATTGTCGATAATTTTCTTTCGTATTTATGAAAATATGTAACAAGATTAAAATAGTACTCTATTAAAACTATTAGAGTATAAAATCCAGTATATTCCATCACTCCTTATCTCCCTCTTACACTATACACTATGAACTTACCCTGCTCCTGCGTTCATTTATTCATTTTGTGCTTAGTGTTCGATGATTTCATGCTCCAGTTCCTGCAGTGAAATGACACTGTATTGTACGCGATAGAGAAGACCCGGAAGCACCGGAAGTAGCTAGACGTCTGCAAGACTCCGCTGTCGCTGGCTTATACACAGTGATAGGGTGTTAGAGGAAAGCAGGGTGAAATGTGCCAGTCGTTAGGTGTCGCGGAAAACACTGAAGACTGGAGCTGGGAATTAATACAGAACTATGGGGGTGGTAGTTGGATGGAATTAGGTTAGGTATTTATTTTAATGGGGGAAATGAAGTTGGCAGTAAATTAACACTAAATTATTTTATTTAATAATGGGGGTTTACAAGTCTACGGCTTTTAAAGAAATATTTATTGGATATCAATTTTCAGCAATATAAGTTATAGGAAAGTGATAATAATTAATTGTTTTTAAAGATTAGTACCTTTTTACCGAAATGAAAATGTAACTCTTTTGAAACGTGCATTAAAATGCGCCATGTGTGACGCAAACGGCACTGAGGCCAAACCGTGAGTAGATTTGTTCGTGTTTTGACTACGGAATGGACGACGGACCTGTGTTGAAATAAGTATCGTATTCGGTCCTAGTCAGTGCGGTGAACGTATGTTCTCAGTGCCGATGACGTCACACACGGCATCGTTTTTGGCGGCAGCTATTTTTATAAACTTTAAGAATTTTTTTCAAAATTTTTGTTTTTCATGCTTTAAACTATATGATAAAATGATGAAAAATTCATAGAACTTGTTAATATTTCCTATAAACCTTTAAAAATAAGTTCGTGAAGATTTTGTATACTTTTTCTAAACCATTTGTAAGTTATCTAAAATAATGTAAGCATGCCAATCATTTTTTGATTAGCGAATTAGTAATTATTGTACAAATATATCACCACAACTGAACGAATTGCAATGATATCAGCCAACGCGCGTTTTGCGAGTTTTGTTTTACATTATCAAAAATATGTTTATTTTCATATCCGCCCCCAAGGCTAAAGTCTGGGTACGCCAATGCAGGAGTCCCCAACCTCCTTAAAAAGTATATTGATAAATCGAGTGCAACCTACCATAACTATAAAAGTCACTTTTCACATAAAAATAAAAGATAAACATTGATATTACAAAAGCAGTTAAAATTTGCTTCCAAATAAAAGTTTTCGAATTCTTTAAAAACTTCTTAAATCTCCTTGGCGCGGGCCTGGGTATACGCGTGCGCCAAACCGGAAACCAGAACCGGCTTCCGGTCGTATATTTGGCAACGTTTAGTCCAAACAGAGTGCACTTAATGAGGCTGAAAGTTATCGTAGTTTCGCGCCACCCTGTATAGTTATTTTTATTTCTTTTCTCCGTGCATTTGAACTTGCAGACGGACAGGTTTGCTGTAAATGGGCAATGTTTTTTCAGTTTGTTGATCTATAACTAAAGATGTTTTTGTTATCGATCCATCGGTCGCTGCTACTTGTAATTATTGCTAATAAAAAGAAGAGAAGCCACCTTTGAATGGTTTTTGCGAAAGGAAGTTTTTATAAGGTGATGTTAAAAATATTTCTATTGACGGAACAAATATTTTAATTTGAAATATGGAGAAGTAATGAATGAGGAAGCTGCCTGGCTTTTCAAATGTTTTTTGGGAGTAGATTAAAATATTGAATACCTAACTTTTTTATACAGGTGATTCACAAATTCGTGCATATATTTTAATGGCATATAATATTCATCCTACTAATCATGGAACAAAAATAACTTTTTTAAATTTATAAATAAATTGTTAAACGGAATTGTAGTGCACAAAATTCTCTACAGGATAGATTTATATAGATTTTTTTGTAAATGGCACTGTTTGCTAGAAAATCAAAAAATGAATTTAGCCCTTTTTCAAATTATTAATAAAGTAGTTTTTTGTCATAACACAGGATAATGGCTTTAATATTTTATCGGATAAAGATATCGACTTCCGGTTTTAAGCATTCGATTTCTGTAACATTTTTCTATAAAAAGCGTAATTTTGGGGACTCTGTTGTAGCCACAATTTAATTATATTCTACAAGAATGCTTTAAATTTCGGCTTAACAAAGGCCCTCTTAAATTTTTGCAATAATGCTTCTAAAAGAAAAAATCTGACGTGGACACCACATGACTTCCTTGTACGCCTTGTGTGTTCATACTTTTCTTAATAACTAAAATGTAGAATAATATAAAAAATTCTATTAACTTATTATACTAGTACTACTACTACTGCTACTACCTATACTCACAAATATATTTTAGTCATTTTATTTAAACTGCAGAAGAAGATATAAAGCATATTTTACTATTGTCACTGTCATGTCATAATCATTTAAATTTTACGTAGTAACAAATGTTAATCGATCATGGACTACAAGATACCGAAATACTAAATTATAAATATATACTTTAATTATTCCTAAATGATACCAGATACAAACATATTTATAAAATACCGATTGTAGGTAATAATCACATAATCTTTCATTTAAAATTTAAAAATTTGTCTTAAATTAAATATTTATCGAAATATTTGAAAAAAGTACTACTTCCGGTTTGTAGATTGAAACCAAAAATAGGAGGTGCACAACTAGATGCTATAACAGTCCTAAATACAAAATTTCAACTTTCTACGTCTAACCGTATTTGAGTTATGCGACACACATACGTCCGTACGTACAGACGTCACGACGAAACTAGTCATAATGGATTCAGAAAAGGTCAAAACGGATATTTCCATCAAAATCTGAAAACCGAAATTTTTCGCGATTACAATACTTCCTTATTACTTCGTACAAGGAAGTAAAAAGGACAAAAAATCGAATGCTAAAAACCGGAAATCGATATTATTATCCGTTCAGAAATGACAGATGAATAAACACAATAATGACAAATATTTATTTTGTTTTCTCGTAGAATATAATTTATTAAAGTGTGGCTACACCAGAGCACTCAAAATATTGAAAATCATGTATTTCATAGAAAAATGTTTCAGAAATCGAATTCTTTAAACCGGAAGTCGCTATCTTTATCTGATAAAATATTACAGCCATTTTCCTGTTTTATGATTATGACAGAAAAAACTAGGTACTTACTTTACTTTATTAATAATTTGAAAATATGCAAAATTAATTTTTTTGATTTTCTACCATACAGTGCCATTTACAAAAAAATCTATATAAATATATCTAGTAGAGAATTTTATGCTCTACAATTCCGTTTAACAGTTTTCTTCGTAATGTAAACCATTTGCAAGATAATCGCGAAAAACTAAAAACGGAGACAATTTTTCAAAATAGCGGCTGACGCGGACACTTCCGGTGATGCCTCCACCTCTTAAAATACACAATAAGGTGTCTTAAATGAGAAAAAAAAATTAAAACTGCTTTTGGCTCGAAGTGCATAATTCATATCATATATTAAAGTAAGCCGCCGGACTAATAGGTACTTAGTATCCAAGGCATAAATAATCAATTACACAAAATTTGTTACACAAAGGTTTTAATTTAATTGAACAAAAACTATCCACAACTAAAAACAGTAATTAATTTAATTGCGGCATAATCTTAAGCCGCCAATTTCACCAAAAAACTTAGCTATTGTTTCGTTTTTATCTTAAACAATTGACCACAATAATTCAAGTAATAAATATTCAGTGAAATCAGCGTCAGTGTAACAATCAGTTGCAGTTGCAATAAACTTAATAAACAACGGTTAGTTCGACTGGACTAATTTCTTTCAGCGACGATTTAATTGTGAGTTAATTACTCGGTATGCGGCGGTGCCAATTATCCGGAAAGTCTTCGAGGAACTTCGTGAACACGAGAAGAAAATATATCGCTCGTGTTACTTCCGCAAATAGTTCGGTTTCTTATACGGAAGACGAATATAGTATTAATTATTATTTAATAAATGATTAAGTGAGGAACGTGACCGACTGTGGTTCTGGTAACTTAGGTTTGAAACCAGTCAGGTTATACAAGGTGGCTCAAAAGTAATACCCGATTTTCTAAAGCTAGTAATGCCGTGAGCAGGGGCATTTACGCGTAAAAAATTTTATACCGTAAAAAATGAGTAAAATATATAAAAAAAACGTATAAATAATGTAAAATATTAGTTTTAGCCGTCAAACTTATACAGGTTTGCTTCGTTACGAATAGTACCTAGTTATTGAAAGTTTATTATGGCGGAACAAGATTAATTATTTCGTTCAAATATCAAATCGATGCTTAAAACTTAAATATACCTAATAATTTCTACTCTTCTCAAAACTTTATTTATTTACGAGAAATTTAATTAGGTATTCTCGTCTGAGTCATTTATCGGCTGTTCAATACTCGTCTCAAAGAACTCAATTCAAGTCTCGTCTCAATGTTTGCCATATATTTTTTACTTTTTTGTACATTTCTGTTAAATTTGCAAATAATTCTTGTTTTAGAAATAAAAATATTTATATCAAAACAAAAGAATTCTACGAACAAAGTAAAATAAAAAAATAGAATAATATAATAATAATACTTTCGAGAATTCTCGATTTCTATTTCTCATCTCGTAGTTTTGATTTTGAATTCTCGCCTCATCTCAAAAATTCGAGACGAGAAATTTATTAGTGTCCGTCTTGAAATTTCTTGTCATCATCATATCACTAAATATAGCTAGTTCCCTTTGCATTTTTCTGGAGAATTAACTAACTGTTTGTAAATTTTAAAAAACAATTGGTTCTGTTTGTTGATTATGTTTACTTAAATGTGAATTTTTTTACGTACGAAGTACGAAGATCATATCGGCCAAGTGCCGCGGTCACAGTTGATGCACATTCGGGCTCATTCCAACAACGTAATCAGCTCTCGTCGACCACTCAATCTGTTTAAAACGTTATTGGAAAGCACTAAAAAAACGTCTTTTGTCTATTATTTGTATCATGCGATTTTCTAAATTACTTAGAGTACAGTACTTGCAAGTATTTTAGTATTTATTATTTAAAGTTAATATTTTGCATAGATACGCCTCTAATACTCTTTTCCCTTCAAAATAAGTGTGTAGTGATTTTGCGGCAATGTTGGCATAGAAAATTCCCCTAGACGCCAATAGCCGTTATGTTGGCAGTTCTGGCTGGCCGCAGGCTTAACTATTTTCTCTTCTATTCTTTTACACTAGACAAGGGCTAGGAAAATCCCTAGAATGCTTCAGATTTCAACAGAATAAGCTGTTAGATTTTATATCACAGATTATATGATTATTACTATTAGATAGCTCATGATTTTATCGTTTTTCTACAGTTTGGATCAGCAAAATTTCGTCTCAGACACATTGAGATATAATTCAGTTATTAAATTTGAGATATTACGGGGCGGATAGCTGAGCGTGGTTCTTACTCTGACAGCTCAGGTTCGAATCCAGTATGTACTATTTACTAAGCACTAACAACTATAAAGGCTGGTTTATAATGGGTGTAACTGGTGACTTCTTTTGTGTTCTGTTAACATGAGCTATAAGTATTTCTATGTTACGGTTCATAATGACACTGGATTTGACGTTTACCTATACTGTAACAGTAAGGTTCGCCAACTTTTAAGAAAACTTTCTAGAGTATCACTAAGGAAGCCATATGCGCTATATTGCAAACAAGTATACCCATGGTTTCATACTCTAAAAAAATGTGGAATTAATTAATGTTTAACTGTAAGAATATGATATCCAAAAATATTAGTTCAGTATCTAACTTTTAAACTCTTCATGTATAGGGTCTTTCATTAAGAGTGATAGGATTTTAATTTTAAATAAAACGTCAACGGTTTGACATATCAATTTAGTTTTTGCTTTATTTGGAAGCTTAGACAATGCAGTTATGTTCGGAACAAGATATTGTTAAAATGTTCACCACGGCTTTGTTGACACAGATCACAACATCGCTCCAATTTGGCATAATTTGGCTCATTTGCAACACTGGCCGCTACAGCTGTGATTTTCTCCTCACTTCGAACATTTCGTTGTCTTCTTGGTGGATTATTGTCTGAGTAATGTTAACTCAAACTTTATCACAGTGCGTATTATAGCCTGCACAGAGTAACGATGAGGGCGACCCAATTCTGGGGTGAATAAATGTTGAGCACCCACAACTGAACTCGAACTTTGGTAATATTTTTTTATTATTTCCAACCGGTCCAGAGGCGTCAAACGCTGCATCATAAAACTGCACACTATACTAAATAATTTGACACCTAGAAGTAAATAAAGTAACTATATATCAGAAACCGAGAAATCTTTATTGAAAAAACTATCACGCCTATTGAAAGACCCTATATTACCAAACATATTATTTTATTCAAATACAATTTTATTGAAGTCAGCCATACTCGGTATAAAGCCACTCTGTTACCTACTTCAAGCAAGCAAGTCCTATTGTTCTTTGTTGATCTTTGATGATTATGATGAGTATTTTATATTTCGCTAAAATATTTATTATTATAAACATTGCAGATCCAACTATGTAACTTTCAACATACGGATCTATTTCTGACAGTTATAAGAAAGGAAAAAGGTTATGTCAAGTTAGCAGATTACTGAAATGATTATGAACCACACACTTCTCATTCGCATCACACATCTTACAGAATACAGAAGAAGTAACCGATTACATCCATTATAAATCAGCCCTAAGCTGACGGCTAATAACTTCCCATACGGTCAAATAATTATATTTCTATACCGATGCCATATCCAAATTTGATGAAAGATATAGATATCTATTAATGTATGATATTCTCTATTCGAGTTTTATTTCAAAATAAACATCTTCATAATAATAATTATTGTCTTCTTATTTAATGAAAGTGGCATTGACAAGTCATGCAGGTTTATTAAAATGTTTATTTTGGTTCAATTAATAGAAAGGTTCTAGCTAGAGTTAGTCAGTATTTCGGGTGATGTCAAACAAGACTAATCGTTTTAAAAGTGTTTTCAAGTACGTATTTATGGATATATTCTATTTCCATAAGTATGTGTGCCTACATTATGTTACCTATAAGTATATTATTTGTTCTTTTATTCAATTTTGACGTTTTAAACTGCTATTATTAACTCCATAGCAACAACTTTAAACAACTGCTTATTCACAAATCACATGTGAATTAATTTTTTTTTAAATCACTCAACACATTTTTAAATGTTTTAAACTGTCATTATTTCGACAAAAATGTATAAAACAATGACAACTTACCACTGACGATTACTTTAATTTTCTTTTTGTTATGTCAAAATAAATTTATAATTCATGTATTTGAAATAATTTCGTCAATATTGAATAAAATATTGTATAAACCACGTTAGATACAAATGTTTATTCAGTCGAAGAAATTATTCCACTTGCCCTTCGGGCTCGGGGACCAAACTATCTTCTGTTGAATAAACATTCATGTATCTCACTTGGTGTATAAATATGTATTATTAAATGTCAGAAGTAAAATTACGTTTTTTCACATTGTTCAACGATACTTATTTCTTAACTCATCCAGATTCTGTGTATGACTTTAATCTTTCATGTTATAATTACCTACATGGCTACATGAATTACACTTTTACGCATCTGTTACGTTTTGTTTATTTTTTAATTAATTTACAACTTCAACATGTGTTTTTTTTGCACACGACATATTTATAAAGTCATTCTGCTGTAAAACATTTTTATGCGTGGACGACTTTCTTTCGACTCGTTAATTTTAACAACCCTAATACAAACCAGAAAATAATTTTTGTTTCAAAATATCAAAATGAAACTGTTTGTTATATTGCTTTGTATACTAATGTTTTTTTCTTTGTTACAGGTTAGTACCTACTAATGTTCTTTCAATACGCTTTTCGAAGTACTGAAGTGTAGGTAGCGGTGAGTCTATAATAATTTAATATCTATTCAGTAACAGTTATTTATGTTACAAGTGTAATAAAAGCATTATTTCAACACATCACGAATGTGAAGAATCATATGAGTGCTGTAATATTAGCTCACATGTGTGATACACAAAATTTTATCAACGACTGCTCAAAATTCATTATAATTCAATCTTTCTACGATCGGTTTTAAAAGTAGGTTTTTTAGTTTGTTAATACTTGAAAATAAACAATTGCAGACCAATGCTTCTTTGTAGACCGTTGATAATAGTGACGGTCTGATTGTCTGAAAATATTTTCTGTTCCAGTATTCATAAATAATGTACCTATTAGGATTTAGTGAAATTTTTATTAATATTACAATTTTCATCAAAATTATTTCTAAATATCAGTTTGTTTACATTTATGTTTGTTGTATTGTTTTTCTGCATTCAAAATTTTAGCTTTCATGGATATGCTGACATAGGTGAAAATCGCATGACACAAATAACAACCAACGGAAGAATTAATTACAATAATAGTAACCATGGTTATATAAAAATTTAGCGGAAAATTTTTACTTGTAGCTTGAGGAACTTAACTAAAATAAACAAGCGGAAACTTTACAGTCTTATGTCAGGTTGACATTAAATTATGTATTGGTTAAATTGTCATTTTGAGTGTAAATAAGTAATTAATAAGGTAAATAATACATATTTATTAATGTTAATTACAAATTTAGTTAATATTTCAAGTTTTTATTGTAAAAAAATCGAAAATAGAGCGGCGGTGACATTGTTCTTACCGAATATGCACTCCTGCATTAATTCAAGTTCAGGAAATTTTGTATCGTGCATTCCAACAACGTAATTAGCTCCCGTGTACCACTCGATCTAATTAAGACTTAAGTTGGAAAGCATTAAAAAAAATTTTCCGGAAAGAATACATTATTAATGAACATGTTATATTAAAAGTGATGGTTTATAAAATAATGATTAATTTTAAAATAGCAATAAAAACATTTGGTTTTAAATTGCGCGTGTAGAGGTAGACTTGATTCATACGAATAATTTGTTGTTTTTTATTACGTCACTCCTATATGAATTGGAATAGTCTTTATCAGAAACATATTTTTGCAAATTTGTCAAAATCTAGTTGAAGAGTTTTAAATCATTGTTATCTACAAAACTGCACATTACCTCGTTGAATATCAGCAATTTGCAATATTTTATACGTCTTATCTGTTTGCTATTGCCGTCAAACAAATCGCTTGAAATCTCATAAACCGTCTAGATTTCACCACAAACATAACCATTCGGAAAATACCAGAAAAATAATCTGCTCCATAATCACCCGGGAGGTGATTTTCGTTATAGATGTCTCTGGTTCAAGACAATTGCATCTCGATGTCGGCGACGTTCGTTTTCGTACTGTGGCGATTCGGACCAAGCACCTGATCGTGTCTTTTCGTTCCATTTACCCGGCAATAACTTTTTTGAGGACTAGGGCTGGTTTATAATGTATGTAATCGGATACTTCTTCTTATGCAAATTATTTTTAGAATACATTGCAATGTTTAATGATGTAACTATGTTGATAGATTATTGACATTTGGGAAGGTCCAAATTTTTGTGTATTGATATTTATTTTATTAAAATCTTGTACGTACTAAATTAGTCGTAGATAAATTACAGTATACAACTCACTAGAATGGTTATTATGTCCTCCGATGATTTGTAAACTTCATCTTCGGGAATAATAATAATAATAATAATAATAACAACATAAGGGATAATAATTATATATATTTATTGCACAAAAGTTAGTACAATAGGATTGCTATTTTTCAATCCTTCCGTGAACGTAATTTAAAAATCACAATAAACAGATCACAATGTCAAAGAATGACAGATAAACAAGATAATATGATGTGAAGTTCAGAATATAGTTTAAAATAGTATAATAGATAGCTGCTAACTGCATACGTGTTCAAGTAAATACTAAAGAATGATAATACAATATTACAACTAAGAAAATCAAAACAGAACAAATTAAATTGCTAATGGCGAACACAGTAATAAAATGCATACAGTTAAAATGAAATAATAATTAAACTTAATAATTTAAAACTAAATTTAGAACTACTGTGGCTAGCTTGCAACAACCTCTAGATAGCTTAATACTTATATAATAATAGCTTCTATTATAGCGCTGTTATATAATATACTATTATTAAATCATATTCGACACCAGTGATGGAAACTAGAAGTATTTTCACCTGAGGCAAAAGGATAAATTCGCCCCCAAAAACATCGGCCAAAGATGATACGAAAGAAAACATAAGTAGGGGAGAGAGAGGTACATTGATACGATTTTGACATTTTATTTTTTTGTGATGACCACGCGTCTTTTTTAAAAGTTTTTAACAAATAGACATAAACTTCAATCTTTTGTCTTATTGCTAGTATTTAAATTAACAATAATTATAATTTTTAAATTGCCTTAAATTCAATTTTAAAAACCCTCTGTAAGTGTATCAAACTGCCCCCCTTATGGGGCACTTTGATATAAGCACGAGGCACATTGATACATGATCTAAAAATGCACAAAACAAGTTATATGAAAAATGAAAATATATACTTTACTATTGTTTAATAAATTACATTATATTTTTTCTTAGTAATTAATTTAAAGCAATCAATATCAACTGAAAACAATATGATGACGTGGCCCGAGTGGTACTTTTTTAGATGATGGTACTAGAAGCTTCATTACAATATTTTATATAATAATTAAATTTATATCATCTATTTGTGGAGAGACAAATTTATTTTATGTTTGTTTTCTAAGAAATTTAAATTCTATGCCCCTGTCCAGCGCAATTTCGTCATTACGCCAAACGTAATAAATATTAATGTCATCCTAGTGTAAAATTTTACAGATACAAAGTTTTTACCTTCCGCTTACCTGTAAAGGAAGCTATTGGAATCATGCAAAAAATCGGGTAGTGAGTTTATAGTGGATGAGCACGAATTAGGGTCCTTACAACTCATTTTTGATAGTTTCCCGATGATGTCTGTATGTATGTGTGTGTGTGTGTGTGTGCGTGTGTATGTGTGTGTGTATGTGTGTGGTCCGGGCCGATGCCGTCTGTCGGATAACTCAAATACGAATTACCCAAAAATTTTGATATTTGGTATTTTACGATTGTATATGAATAGGAAGAGCTCATTAGATTTTGGTACAAATATCTTCACCGGAAGTGATATTTTTTGAAGATTGAAAAGATTAAGTGTCAAAAATTTCTATAAATTTGGATAAATATAGTATTTATTTGTAATAAGAATAAGAGGAAATGTTATTGCAATCTACGTTATAAAAAAATTGTCTTTATCTGCTAGCATTAAAGAACTGCAGTAAAATTTTAAAAATAAATTTATCAAATAAAACATTGAAATCTTGTAATCCATGTTCGGTTGATTTTTGTTTCTGCATAAAAATATTGACAGATGAGACGGGTGACAAGTTGACATACTAACGCTATATAAGTCATAAGTAAGCTATTAAATGTAGTAACTGAACGGAGGATTGCTTCAACACAGAAGAGTTTTCGTGTGAATGAATCTTTTGATTCAGGTGATACTAATTTCTGTGTTTGAAT
The DNA here is from genome assembly GCA_947534325.1 of Agonum fuliginosum. Taxonomy (NCBI): domain Eukaryota; kingdom Metazoa; phylum Arthropoda; class Insecta; order Coleoptera; family Carabidae; genus Agonum; species Agonum fuliginosum. Next base: position 31,249,154 of record OX384033.1, on the reverse strand, counting down.
ATTTTAGATTTTTATTTGTATATTTTAATTTCTGTTTAAAGTCTAGATATGGCGGAAGGTTGTGTGATGGCCACGTCAGATTTTTTTATTTGAATTTTTCATCATAACATAAAATATGGACATTAATACGCTGAATCAATGTGCCCCATGTACAACTGCATCAATGTGCCTCACCGGTCTTTTTTTTATTTATGTCAAGTCATAACCTAAGTTTAAATATTTCCCATGTAAATATGAAAACATACACTATTCTAATACTACATTTAACATATAACAAGAGTGTTTGCCAAATTAAGTTTAATATCTATTGAGATATCGTGCATTTAAAAACATGAAAAAATTTACGGACAACGCATAAAAAAACACTTATCCCGAATATTTTTTGACAGATGGTTTAACCAATCATATTGCGTAATGATGACGTCAAATGACGTAATGCAACCAATAGAATTTAAAATGTAAAATGATGTATCTGACAACATAATTTTGTAGATTAGGTTTTATTTTGTTACGTCAGTAACAAAAAATTAATTAATTTGTCACATGAAACGTCAAAAATGTTTAGCAAAATGAGTCGTTTTGGTAGTATTTTTAACAAGAAAAATATTCTTCCTAAATACCATTCGAGATAATAATTTTTTAGAGAATTTTTGTCTATTCCACGGCAACTTATTGCAATTTCACTCCACAAAACATCATCTGACAATTCCCCTCAACTTCGTTTCGGGAAATTGATTGATGATGTTTTGTGTCGTGAAATTGTTAGAAATAAGTTGCCGTGGAAACGACAAAACAATTCTTAAAAAATTATCATCTCTTATGGTATTACCCCTGATAACTTCCGATAAACAACTGCAATTGATTTGAATTTTTTATGGGAGGTAGATTTTGTTAGTGCCTTCAAGTGACAAAACGCCCAATTAATAATAATTAATCCAGCGCAAAATTTCAAATCTGTATCAATCTGCCCCGTGTATCAATGTACCTCTCTCTCCCCTATACCTGTAAAAAATTATATTAAAGCATTTTGTCCTTCGAAAACTTACTATTTATTTAGATATTGTACTAACCATATTGCACAAATTTATCCATTCTTAATTTTCCAAATAAAAAATCTGACGTGGACACCACATGACTTACTTGTACGCCTTGTTTGTTCATACTTTTCTTAATAACTAAAATGTAGAATATTATAACAAATTCTTTTAACTTATTATACTAGTATACTCACAAATATATTTTAGTCATTTTATTTAAACTGCAGAAGAAGATATAAAGCATATTTTACTATTGTCACTGTCATGTCATAAACATTTAAATTTTACGTAGTAACAAATGTTAATCGATCATGGACTACAAGATACCGAAATACTAAATTATAAATATATACTTTAATTATTCTTAAATGATACCAGATACAAAAATATTTATAAAATACCGATTGTAGGTAATAATCACAATCTTTCATTTAAAATAAAAAAAATTGTCTTAAATTAAATATTTATCGAAATTTTTTTAAAATTTACTACTTCCGGTTTGTAGATTGAAACCAAAAATAGGAGGTGCACAACTAGATGCTATAACAGTCCTAAATACAAAATTTCAACTTTCTACGTCTAACCGTATTTGAGTTATGCGACACACATACGCCCGTACGTACGTACGCACGTACGTACGCATGTACGTACGCACGTACGTAAACGGATATTTCCATCAAAATCTGAAAACCGAAATTTTTCGCGATTACAATACTTCCTTATTACTCCGTACAAGGAAGTAAAAAAATCTGACGTGGGCACCACATGACTTCCTTGTACGCCTTGTGTGTGCATACTTTTCTTAATAACTAAAATGTAGAATAATATAAAAAATTCTTTTAACTTATTATACTAGTATACTCACAAATATATTTTAGTCATTTTATTTAAACTGCAGAAGAAGATATAAAGCATATTTTACTATTGTCACTGTCATGTCATAATCATTTAAATTTTACGTAGTAACAAATGTTAAACGATCATGGAGTACAAGATACCGAAATAATAAATTATAAGTATATACTTTAATTATTCTTAAATGATAGAAGATACAGAAAAATTTATAAAATACCGATTGTAGATAATAATCACATAATCTTTCATTTAAAATAAAAAAATTTGTGTTAAATTAAATATTTATCGAAATATTTTTAAAAAGTACTACTTCCGGTTTATAGATTGAAACCAAAAATAGGAGGTGCACAACTAGATGCTATAACAGTCCTAAATACAAAATTTCAACTTTCTACGTCTAACCGTATTTGAGTTATGCGACACACATACGTCCGTACGTACGTACGTACGCACGTACGTACAGACGTCACGACGAAACTAGTCATAATGGATTCAGAAAAGGTCAAAACGGATATTTCCATCAAAATCTGAAAACCGAAATTTTTCGCGATTACAATACTTCCTTATTACTCCGTACAAGGAAGTAAAAACACTCAATTTCAAACACTAAGCGACTGACAGTACAACTTTGCAACTGCCGTGTAGCAGTCGCCAAGCCTGAAGCGTCTAGTCGTCTATGAGGTCAAAACTGAACTTTTTGACTATACCAACAGATGGCATAAGTATACAGTCGCCAAATATTGCATCATAAAGTTGCTAATTACAGTCGCCAACAAGTTAGAATAGCGAATAGGTCTTCTGGGTATGGGACGAAAAGCCACGATTAGGCGCTTGGTCCGAATCGCCACAGGACGAAAACGAACGCCACCTCGATGTCGATGTGCAGTTGTCTAGGCGATACTAGCGCCGCCAGGACCGCGCGGCGTATTGCAGAAGCGATTATGCCGGGTGAATAGTCGCAATTGAAGTTTTAACTGCTGTTCGTGGCCCAGTTTGATCCCGCGGAGACGGGAGTTTTAAACAGAGAATCTTGGTTTTTTTACCCCAAGGAGTTGAGAAGAATAACCATAATTGTCAGGAGCATTTCGGTAGTTTTAATTTTATTTAATTTTTACTGGTCAATTAATTTTTGGGATCAGTGGACAGTAGACATAAAATGTTTAATATTTATGGTAGTGGGAAGAATAGTGTATATGAATCGCCGGAAAGTGTCTATTGAATGGTTGTGAGATTGCCGAACTCGGCAAGCCTCGTGCGTCAACATTCTCACTCACACGATATCATTTACTTTCCGTGCTCATTATGTACTACACTAGGAACACCTATAGAATGTCATTCATTTAGAATTAATTTTTAGAAGTTATGTTAATATAATTTACAATCCAGTGAAATGAAAAATGTTCTCTTTAGATAGTACCTACTTTGAAATTTATTAGAAATAATAATTACTATAATAAATATTTTATTAATTTGAAATTTAATTTTGAAATTTTTGAAAAATTATTTTTGATCCATAATCAGCATATCAAACCCTTAACGTATGTAGGTACTCGAAGTTATGACACAGCCTGTATAATAATTGTCATATTAAATTCGAGTAGAATATTATACATTATGCACGGTGATATCCATAATTTGACAATTCCACTCATAGTTTTTCATCCAATCAAAACACAGTATTTTGCTGAATTGTACCAATCACAGACGAACTACAGTGACAATTTTCACTAGTGAAAATTACACTGACAATTTTCACTAGTGAAAATTACACTGACAATTTTCACTAGTGAAAATTGTCGCGAAGCGTTGGTTAGATATTATGTCAGTTGATGATTGTTTTAAAAATACATTACTTTTTTTGGAATAAATAAAATAATTCGAGAAATTGTCAAGCCGAATACCATATACGTGACTATGATTTTTTGGTAATTTTTGCCGTCTGGTAAAAATTGCCGGCAAAATCATAGTCACTAATGGTATTATATATGACAGTTTTATACACGAATTTCTTTGACATAAACGTATCTTTATAGCCCACGAACTACATTATAGAGCAGTGCGCCATAAAGAAACCTCAAATTAATGCAAACAGTTTCGATTTTCAATTTTCCTTATGTAAACTACTAATAATCCGATAAATAACCATTTTCTGTAATTAGTTGTACAACTTTATATAAAAATATCATCATTTTTACTTACATTTAACATAAATGCTCTTGTAAATGTTTATTTCAATAATGACAACATTGACATTTAATTTTTAGTTTATTTTCGGAAGTTTTTTGGTATTAGCAACACTCAAAGAATTTTGTAATTTTTGGAAATTTTAACAAGTAAATTAAATTAATTAATTTACCTATTAGAAAATATTCAACTGTGCATAAAGTTATAGGTATGTACCCCGACATAAATTATTGCTTTTATGATTCTTAAGGCTCTACACTTGTTGAAAGCAATATTGCTGCAATAGAATCAAAATTCACGATTCTGGCTATATTGCTCAAAATAAAAATCTGAAATTTACCATAAGTAAATTCATACAATACATTGTTGCGACAACAATTAGAGAAAATAAGAATTACATTATGCATTTTAATATTACAAACTACAGCCTTATTATTGCATATTTATTAATTTTGTTTTAAATAGTCGATTCCTTGCATTGTTCGTGAGAGTGCTAAGAAAATATTTTTTGTCAAAAAAATTACACATTTGAGGAAAAAAATAGTAAAAAATCGGCCAAATTGACTATTTTTACTAGTTTATTACTAAAATATAATTTCTTAGCACTCTAGAGTCATCTTTTAATTATCTATATATAAAATATGAACAGTGTAGGTGTACTAACAAGAGCTCAGTTTGTAATATAGCAAGCTCCCTTTTTCACTATATTTTTGACACAAGTGTTTTTAACCCTCGGCTGACGCTCGAGCTCAAAATCGCGTCTCACGCCATAGAAGCTTCTTTACAGCCTTAATACATAAATAACTATTGTACAATTTTTAATTTAATTTATTTTATAAGAATAATCTTAAATGACTGCTGCGGCTGCTTGGTTTATTTTTTGTGATTTTTGCTGCTAATAATTTTCTGTTTAATATGCTAGAACATAAAATTATAATAGCCGTGGGTTTTTATTGGTCTCAATTTTCAAATATTTAAAAGTATTATTTTATTTAATAAAATAAACTATTATGTAGGTACCATTAAAAAGGCATGTTTACAGTTGTATTAAAATGGTTTCCAATCAATTAATCATAATAAATAAATCGCTATCCAACTTATAATCCAACAACAGAATCTGCCCAACAAAGAAATCAATTTTTCACTTATAACATTTCACCCGACAAAGCTCTCCCCTGGCCATATTTCCAGGATTTTATTCATTCTTCCGGGTCAATCCGTCCCTCAGTCAGAACTGACCATCAACGGAATTCCAAGATTCGTGATTTCCTAACAAATGTATGATTTATTTGAACGCAGGTCATTAGGCCCACGCTATTCACAGAGGTTTTATCATCTCACAAGGTTGGGGGGGGGGGGTATCTTGTAAGATTGATAAGGGTAAGAACCCTGACAATTCAATAGAAGCTATAATTTTTCGTTTGCAATTTGTAGGTGGATTTTTTGCTGAATTGAATCGCTTTTGTAGGCGGATAAATATGTGAATATATCATTTTATACAAGAATTTTATTCAGTATGCAGTAATAGATGGGATGTTTGGGCAGGTCAATGTCTGATAAGAATTTGCTGCTGAAAATATTCTAAATTTAGCTTCTTTTATTCTTTACTCTATTGTAATTTATTCATTCGTAAAAATGCATAAAGTTAGCTGCAAAAAATTGTTAGCAATAAAAAAATATCGAGACGAGAAATTTATTCTCGTCTCGGTCGTTTCCCGGCTGTTCAATTCTCGTCTTAATTTCTCGAAAACATTTAGCTGCAATATATTTGAAAAGCTAGAAGTAAATTTAGGAACTTTTTTGTACGTTTCTATTAAATTTGCACTGAATTCTTATTTTATAAATAAAAATATTTATATCAAAATAAAAAATGCACGAACAAAATAAAATTTAAAAAAAATACATTTTTGATTTTAGTTTCGAGAATTATCGATTTCTTGAGAATTATTTCTCGTGTCGTTGTTTTGAATTCTCGTCTCATCTCAAAAATTCGAAACGAGAAATTTATTGGTTCTCGTCTCGTAATTTCGGAACGAGACGAGAATTAGACGAGACATTTCCCGTCTCGGCGGCACACTAATCTCAAGTATAGAATTTTTTAAATCCTAGTTTAAAACATTATAGTACCTAACTATTGTATATTAATAATTGTAATAAATATAATTTAGATTATTCACATCATCTGTCATCTGGGAAAAAAGACCAATAAAAATGCAGAATATTGAATTTAACAGCCAATCAAAATGAGTAAACTTGATTATTTTGTACTAGAAAGATTGTGTGTCAATTATTCACTATTAGTACTTTTAGGTGACTATTTAACAAATGAATATTTTTATTAATATAATCTATATTTCCCATTTGCATTGCACCATATCTATCTCTGGGTTTTCTTTAAAGCTCTAGAATATTTTTCACGTGAAATTCACTATTTTGTTTGTAAAGAAACGCCCAAAAACACATAACACACATTTGACGTTAGGTACGTCTAAAGTTTTTTGCCATTTTAATTTAAAACTGGATCTGATTCAATGAATAATCTATTGAATACCATTCGTATTCATAGTTAAGTAGATTAATTTTCTGCTGGTTATATTATACACTCATGTACCTGGTGCTAAACTAAATTTTATTATGTTTAAGATGATTTTACTTTGAAATGTCTAGAAAAGCGAGTGTTCTTTGCATTTTCCTGATTGACTACACTGGGAAATTGATATTTCCGATTGTCAATTGCGTGTTTAATATGTCACTTCCTAGGTGATGAGTACAAAAAATTATTTCTTTATTCGTGCTGCGCCAATGTGAGCTCCCGGGTTCAAATCCCGGTGGTCTCACTTTAAATTCCAAATTATCCACCACTTTGGATTCACTTTCAGTTCCCAACCTTGACTCCTCACTCGGTGCTTTTTACCGTGTGTAGTTCTACGAATCCGTATCGCAGTGATTGTTATAAAAACTCGGATTGAAACACCCGGTATTCGATTCACTTACGGCGTTTCACACGCCGATGTGTCCATAGAGACCTGCCATCGAGTTAGCCATGACTCTGTGCATGGCCGGCCAAGATTGCACACGGAGAAATAGAAGACTATTGTCTTTACGATATCGCGATAAGAGCAAAAAGGTGGTTTTTAGTTTTTGCTTCGAAGAATATCTGATATCTTTAGTAGGAATAATTACATACATATCTATAACGTATTTTATCTAACTTGGATGTGACAGCCTTACATACTATGAGGCATCAGAAGGTGTATATGTATATTAAACCGTGAGTACGATTGCTACCTTTAAGAGGTATGCCCACCCCTACAAAATAAAGTAAAGATATGTTCTCGTTGGGGACATGAAATTAACTCTAATTTTGGTCCGATTTGTTTGCTCTTTTTACTTCCTTGTACGAAGTAAGGAAGTATTGTAATCGCGAAAAATTTCGGTTCTCAGATTTTGACGGAAATATCCGTTTTGACCTTTTCTGAATCCATTATGACTAGTTTCGACGTGACGTCTGTACGTACGTACGTACGTACGGATGTATGTGTGTCGCATAACTCAAATACGGTTAGACGTAGAAAGTTGAAATTTTGTATTTAGGACTGTTATAGCATCTAGTTGTGCACCTCCTATTTTTGGTTTCAATCTATAAACCGGAAGTAGTACTTTTTAAAAATATTTCGATAAATATTTAATTTAACACAAATTTTTTTATTTTAAATGAAAGATTATGTGATTATTACCCAAAATCGGTATTTTATAAATATTTTTGTATCTGGTATCATTTAGGAATAATTAAAGTATAAATTTTTTATTTAGTATTTCTTTATCTTGTAGTCCATGATCGATTAACATTTGTTACTACGTAAAATTTAAATGATTATGACATGACAGTGACAATAGTAAAATATGCTTTATATCTTCTTCTGCAGTTTAAATAAAATGACTAAAATATATTTGTGAGTATACTAGTATAATATGTTAAAATAATTTTTTATATTATTCTACATTTTAGTTATTAAGAAAAGTATGAACACACAAGGCGTACAAGGAAGTCATGTGGTGTCCACGTCAGATTTTTTAAATTTCAAGATAAAAGATGTCTCTAGGTCTGTCTAGTGCCATTTTTTAAATTTTAAATTTCTACATGTTTGTTTAAGCTCCAAAGTTAGTAAAATTTGAAGAACTTTGAAGATAAAATATTTAAAAACTAAAGTGAAATTTAAAAAAGTTACACTAAGCAGACATAGCCTGGACTTTAATCTTTCATATGTAAAAAAAATTGTTTAAAAATATTTCAAATTAGCGCAAATTTCATGTCCCCAACGAAACCCCTTTTGTAGCAGAAAGTGGTTAAATATGGTTCATTCAGCGAATCAACCGATGTCGTCACAATTAGTATCAATTGTTTGTGACAGCATCTTTGATTCGTTAAATGTACTTTCAAAACCAATGGGCAATGGGCATTCCTCTTAACTCATTTATGGTTGTTTGTGAAGAGTAAATTTTTGTGTACTTGATTGGATAAAACCTGAGTTGTTAAAATCACAATCTTGTGATTTTTACTTCCTTGTACAGAGTAAAGGAAGTATTGTAATCGCGAAAAATTTCGGTTTTCAGATTTTGATGGAAATATCCGTTTTGACCTTTTCTGAATCCATTATGACTAGTTTCGTCGTGACGTCTGTACGTACGTACGTACGTACGGACTGACGGACGTACGTATGTATGTCGCATAACTCAAATACGGTTAGACGTAGAAAGTTGAAATTTTGTATTTAGGACTGTTATAGCTTCTAGTTGTGCACCTCCTATTTTTGGTTTCAATCTATAAACCGGAAGTAGTAAGTACTTTTTTCAAATATTTCGATAAATATTTAATTTAAGACAAATTTTTTTATTTTAAATGAAAGATTATGTGATTATTACCTACAATCGGTATTTTATAAATATTTTTGTATCTGGTATCATTTCAGAATAATTAAAGTATATATTTATAATTTAGTATTTCGGTATCTTGTAGTTCATGATCGATTAATTTGTTACTACCGTTACTACGTAAAATTTAAATGATTATGACATGACAGTGACAATAGTAAAATATGATTTATATTTTCTTCTGCAGTTTAAATAAAATGACTAATATATATTTGTGAGTATAGTAGCAGTAGGTATTAATATATTTTGTGTAATAAGTTAAAAGAATAAAGTAGGTATGGCGGATTTTTTTATATTATTCTACATTTTAGTTATTAAGAAAAGTATGAACAGTTTAATAGGCGTACAAGGAAGTCATGTGGTGTGCACGTCAGATTTTTTTGAAATATAAATTTTTACTGCTCCTAGTTTAAAAACAGACTACCTATACATAAAACAGTGATACATTACTGGAATGAAATTCTAAATTTTCTGTCCTAACCAGTTACCGCCTTAGTTTTTTTTTGAATGTTCAATAAGCCGAGATTAGAATTCTGAGGTTGGAAATATAAATAAATCCTAGTTCTTTGAATGACTGGCTTCATTGTATACAGTAATTACACAATTTGTGACGAGTTTTATGTAAACTGCATTAAAATTTTATGTTCATAGGTTTTGACAGAGAGTAGACGATTTTTAAAAGAAAAATATGCTGACCAGAAGCGATAATTTCATTCCAATGCTATTAGCTCCCTGCTTTATTGAGTTTCGGTTAGGAAAAAGGGCCATCCGTAATTAAATTTAATTGTAAACAGCTCCAATCCAATAAAATCTGTCCGTTGTCCACAGTGTCCACCCTCGTAACACTTAAAATTAATTAATATCACTCCATTCGAAGCGATACACGATCTCTAAAACCATTGCCCTAAATCCTAGTGGCCCCCGGAAACGTGAAAACAAAGCACATTAGAAAGAGAGAGACCCTATTTGACCTTCAGCAGAAACAGAAAAAGATTCAGAAAGATATTTTGACATTTTTCGTATTTCATATACAATACATTGATTGGGAACAAAACACAATTTTATCGCTTTGACAGCGAATAAAAAGGAATTTAATTTTTGCAAGTGATAAACCTTATTCACCTTTTTCTTTGTAACCAAACTAACAAACAAAAACACTAAAATATTATTTGTAGGTATCTCATTTCTAATATTTGTCAGCAAAATGATTAGATTTTGGGCATATTTGTGAAGAAGAATCAAAAGAGTCGTTAAATTATCTCGTTGAATTACACTCGAGCATTTTATTTAATCCGAATACATTCTTTTGACATCTCATCTAAACCTGGTAACCTGAAAGCAATTTGATTCGAAAATGGCTTTAAAATAAAATTACTCCACCTAAGGTGTCGCGATTTCATAAACAATTTTTCTTTCCAAATTGCTAGACAACAAGTTTTCAATACAAACATTAATTTATCCGGAATAATCTAAAGCTCTTGTGTAATTATAGTTGTTTTGATAATACTGAAATCAATAATCAAAATCACATGGTCATATTTATCTAAAACTAATGACAATGTTGTTGTTGTTGTTGTTATATTACTATTAAATAATAATGCTTCGCAGTGTTTTATTTTGGGGCTATGCTTCAGCAGCAATCAGAGTTTTTATGTTGCAAAAGGGAGCTATTAGAAATTTATTTAATTTAGATTTTCGTGAGTCCTGCAAAGAGACTTTTAAACACGAAAGAATTATCTATAATGCTTATATATTTACTCAGCTATTTTACACGTACACACGTCACTTGACAACTTTGTCAAACATGAACAAATCCACAATTATAATGATAGAAATAAAAATGATTTAATTATTCCTAAGTGCAGATTAGATATTACGTCCAAGAATCCAAATATAATTGGTATCAAACTTTATAATAAATTCCCAATACATTTAAAACAAAGATGTCACTGAAATTGTTTAAAACTAAATTTAAATCTTTCCTAATTCTTTAATCGTACTATAGTGTAGATGAATTTTTGCATGACAAATTATGACTGTAAAGTTATTGTTTTCTATATTTTTATTTGTACTACCTATGTATTAATTATTTTATGAAATTCTTGACGTGCTAGATATCAGTGTATCTGATCTATTGGCAAATAAATATTTATTATTATTATTATTATTATACTTAAATTATATTTTGATAGTTTAAAAGGAGTAGGAATATCAAAAGCATATTCTTGTGACATCTTCGTACCTCTGTATTTTACGCTGTAGGCCTAAGAGCGTTCATTTTCCTCGGAATCTCATTTGTGGTTTTTAGCCTTGATCCGGGCGTTCCGGGCGCTCCGGGTTTGAGACCCGCGCGGATTACAAATTGACAGTTAATGTAACGCGACCACACCGCTATAACAGGCGCTGTGTATGTGTGGCCACAGCAGAAATCGCTACTTTTTATACACAAGGACGAGGCTAGGATCTCAACGCTAACAGCTTCATTTTGTGATTGGAACCACCAAGATAAGATTCACAAGATACGAAGAAGGATAAAAGAAGTAGATTATAAAGTTTGTTCTTGGAAAATATTTGTTATTAAATGGAAGTTTTTAATAAATTTAGATTAGTTCTTTAATAAAATAATAATCAAATTATTAGTATACTAGTTAGAGAGCCGTAATATAAAATCGTTCCTGATTTTACCCCTGGCCAGAAATGACTTTTTGGATTAATTCAAATGTTGCCCCCAAGAAAATGTTACATCCGGGGTATTTCAAACAGGACGCTATTTTAAAGAAGTGTTTTAACATGTACTAAGTGACTTATTTTACCACTTCTGGTACTTGATGTACATAATATTAAGGGGCATTCAAAGAAGTTATTGAGCACCATGCCAGAAAAAAAAGGGGCTTCATGGTGACGTCAAAAAAATTAAACGTTTCCCGATATTATGCGCGCTTCGAATCATTTTAAAGCTTCTGACAGACATGAACAACCGGTAAATTATTGTGGCGTGGTGCTTAATAATTTCTTTGAATACCCCACATCAAGTTCCAGAAGTAATAAAGTCACTTATTACATGTTAAAACACTTCTTTAAAATAGCGCTCTGCTTGAAATACCCCGGATGCAAATTTTACATTTGCATTTTCTCGGGCATTTTCTTGTACTAATACATAAAGTCATTTCTGGCAAGGGGTTAAATCGGGCACGATTTTATATCACGGTTTTCTAGCTATACTTACTTACTAAAGATATTACGTACTCAAATTCGATGTAGATTATTTTAATACCTGAATTAATTTTTACCTCTCGCCTCATATTCTATAAGAGAGGTATTGTAATGGGTCAAAGTTTCGAGTATGAGTTTTTGGTGTATAAGCACGATTCAGGATCCCTACAATACAAATTTAATATTTTCACGATGATGTCTGTGTGTGTGTGTATGTATGTGTGTATGAACGTATGTGACTATTTTTCGTCCACGATAACTTAAAAAGTATCAAACCTTTAATATTAAGGTTTTAAAAAGGATATTAACACCGGATAAGATTTTGGTAGAAATCCGCAAACCGGAAGTAGTACTTTTTGAGACTTAATATAGTTTACCTTAAATAAATTGGTACATTATTTATTTATGACAATTTTTGCAATTAAACAATTTGTTGAATTTGGTAGTATTTAACAATAAAATAAAGTGCAACTAATATTCTACTTTTTTTAAATACCAGTATCTTGTCCATGATCATATGACATTTGTTTCTACACAAAATTTGAATTATTATGGCAGTGACAGTACAGTTGACATCTTTTGCTTGCATCTTGGTTTACATTATTGTTTACATATTACCTGAACATGAAACTGTCAAACTATTTATTAGATTAGTAGAATAAGCAGAATTAGACGAGAGGTCGTGTGCTGGCCACATCAGATTTTTTCTTGTATTATCTGAGATATATGTAACGTGACCAACTGCGGTTTGACAACTCAGGTTCAAATCTTTCAATATCAAAAGCCTATTACTTTCCAATTCTTCTAGAAACAATAAAATCAAGTAGACAAATCACTCTTACATCCAGCACAAAATAAAATTTCTTGCAACTTGTTCGCATCTTCCATTGTTCTCCGTCAGGATGCGTTTCTCAGCAACAATTTTGCTATATTTTATAGAGTGCGATCCCCATAACAATCGACCGTATAAGGCTAAATGTATTTACGTGAACGGGATTCGAACCTGGATCTGGCATCTGGTTCCGCCGGTTTCAGACTAACGTAGCGCATCACGCCATAACCTAACGACTTAGAACATAACGCTTGACGAACGAGGACATTCAATGCAGATACATTAAGATTTAAGATACGTGTAAAATGTAATACGTGAAATGAAGAAACAGATGCTACTGTTGATGTTTCAGGTGCTTTTTGTACACAGTATAAGTCAGGCTAGGAATGATTCAAAATGGATGTCGGGATTTTGACAAAAATGTTTTGAGGTCTTCTGAATCCGATTTGACAATTTTTAAGTGATTTCTGTGTGTGAAATTCATGAACGAAAAACGATTAAAGTTACAGAACTTGATATTTATAACTTTATATGTAACCAGTAGCCCACTTAATCTTTGCGTATAATAAAGTATATTACACAACAAGTTTAGAAAAGTAATGCTTTACTGAATGCGTATGTATGTGTAAGTCATAAAATATAAACAATCGTATAATTTGGCAGATCTTATTTTTAATTTAACTTATAAATCAGTTAATTATATAATAATAGTCGTTGATAAAGTATAAGTACTCTATTATATGTATGAGGCAGTAACTCATTTATTAAAATATTTGAGCAAACTATTAAGCGGCTCGTCTACGTCTTTTTTTCGAATTCCTAGAATACCTACTCTCGATTTTACTTTTTCTTCTATTCCACTCCCTTCCTCACTACTAGCTACCCGATACCAGTCCGAAACTATTTAATAGAGAAAGAATGGATCTACAGATTATATAAGATGTTTTTACATTTTTGGTACCCGTATATTATGTCTAGTTTGTTATGAATGGAATAAAATTTAATTTTAATTGAACTGTTATGCAATGGCAAGAATATTAAAGACAATTACTTATGGAAACAGTGGCCCAAAACTGTTTGATTTAAAAACCTGGAAGTAAAAATTGCGAATTAAAAAAATTATTTCCGTTCCGTGAACAAGTTTAAATAAAAATACGCCATTAAAATATAAATATATGCACGAAATTGTACTATATAGTAACCTTGTATTTTTTTTTCAGAAATGAAAGTTTTCATTGTCTATAAATTTGTCTTCTTCGGTTCTAGTAATTTTTCTTGTAGAAAAATTTGTACATTTTAGTTTGTTTAACTAGGTAATTTGACACATTTGAGCATAATTTATAAATTGAAATTTTTTTCGAAATTAATTTTTGAAATAATGCATGTGCAGTATTAGGTCATAGTTTACTTAATTCGTGACTATATTTTCTTCGTTGTGGGTTTAAATGTTTAAAAAAATAATCAGGTCTTCTAAAATAGATAAAAATAACTCGTAAAGTATGGTAAATAATTGTAAAAATATATTATAATACACCAAATATTTACCTAGAACTTTCAAAAGCTTTATTTTAACTATCGCCACTACAAAAACAGATTCAAACTGAATTAAAATAAAAATTTTGCGCGAAATTATTTTTCTGCTGGCAAACTACATTTCCAGCTAGTCGTACATGAGCATTTAAGCAGAGTTTACTATACAGTGTCATAGAAAACATTTTTAGAAACATTGTATTCCCCAGGGTCCGAACAGGTTTTAAAAGTATCACTTAATTTAAATTAAATTAGTTATACCAACCAGTTTAATTCGTACCATCCTTATTTTAAATTTTACGTAATACATTTCCAGAATGAAAGGAAAAGTGTATGATATTTTTTATAAACAAAGCCAAGTTCTTTGTAAAAATATGTGTGAGATTTTCGCATTCTATATGCAGTTGAGCATTGGAAAGAATAAAAAAACTTCGCAGTGAGTTCTGTGAAGTTGTAGTGCATTGTGCTTCGTAAGTCGTATGTGTGGATTGTCGACGGCAATGTTTTCTAGGATTTTCTTGTGCACTCGTTTTCAAATATCGAAACAGAATTGAATTTCAGACTCAATTTCACAGAGCATGCTTTCACAAAACTTACTGCTTTAAAAAACTTATGAACTATTTCGTAAATTCCAAATTAAGTTGTAGCGGTTAGGAAGCTTTGTTCTCAACGGATTTTATGAAGTCAAACAATTTAATTTTTTATACTACACACATAAGACAATCAAAAACAATTCCCAGAGTACCTCATTGAATATTAAATATTATTTGATATTTAAAATATTATTTAATAAAACATTATCATTATATTTAAATAATTAGATCGTCGGATGATGGATAAGGAAATATATATATATATATATATATATATATATAAGAATCCACTCCTAATAACAAACGTTTCGAATCATTATTGACTCTTCTTCAGTGCTCTACAATACAGAAACATATTCTTACTACATGTACTCGTACATAATAAAATAAATTACAGCTGACAATTATTAAGTAAATAAACTAGTTACAATAATATAGAACAAGCGTAACATACCTGGAGCAACCATCGAAATTAAATTTGACACATTTAGAGCAGAAGAACATTTCTGAATAGTACAAAAACCACAGCTGTCAGAGATGTTCTTCTTAATACTCACTAGGTTTTCTGTGATGCATTATAGAAAACCTCAAAATAAACCTTCTCCTATAGCCTTAAACAATACAAAAAATACTGTACCTTATAGAAAAATGATTGACAAATTCAATGCCGAAAACCGGGTGTCTCGACCAGAAGTTATAGTTGATTTAACCCAACGTTTAATAGAAATTTTAAAAATATAGGATTATTTTCACTGATTTTCATTGTTTCTTATTATAACTTTATTAAAGTGAAGTATGTGAACTGATTTTTCTGGAATGAAAAATGAATGCAGCTATTTTGAACGAATCTACTCTTTGTAATAAATGATAAAATATAAAACAATAAGACTCTGGCAATTATTTTGCTGGTATTTTTATTTTTCGTTGTGGTTATTTTAGGTACAAAATCTGGCGGCAAATAGGTATGCCATATTCTTCAGTTAGGCAATAAGGTTGTCTTGTGAGATTAATAAACGATGTACAGGCCACATGTGGCAGCAATATCAGCTACACTAGAATTTCAGAAATGTGAAGATTCTAGCATAGCTCAACTTTGCTAATGTATAGCATGTTCTGAAAGCATCACTCATAACCAGGAAGACGAATAGTCGCTAGATTCTAACAGAATGTTACTTGTAAATTAAATTTAATAAATACAGGATGTTTTACAACTTCGTGCATAATTTTATTGACATATTGTAGTACCAAACTTACTGATCTATACTGATCATAGAAATAATAATTTTTAAAAATTCGTAAATTCAAAGGCAGTTCTTGCAAAGAACATATTATTTGAACCACTGAATTGAAGATTGCATAATGAATATCTGACTAACTGAATGGAATAAAATTAAGTTTTAATGAATTATACAAAATTCAATGGCAAGACAGTTCAAAATTAAATAAGCTTATGAAATTCCATGTGAAAAAACCTGTAAATTAAAATTGCGAATTTTGAAAAAAAAATTTAGTTTCATATACTCGTATTCAGAAGTTGAGTATACTATATGACATTAAAATATAATGCACGAAGTTGTGAATCACTCTGTTTGTATCTTGAAACATAAAATATAAGTTAATACTTATTATATAATACATCATATTTAGATAAATTACAAAACAAATTTTGAAATAATTGAATTTAAAATATTTAGCCCAATTAATTAAATTATGGATGAGTTATAATGGGTTCGAAAGGCATTAATAAAAATTATAATCTTAGATTTTGATTAAAGTTTTTCAAATCTATTACCTACTTCATTTACTTATATAATCACTTATACTTATATAAACAAATTACATACATGCTCAAATTATACTTTTAGATTTTTACTAGCGTCAGGCCCCGCTACGCGGGCCTTCGGCTAGGTCGCGCTGCCGCGCGACAAGGAAGATTCGCCCGCTTCGCGAGCTCAAGCTCCGCGGACACTGAATGAGAGACGATTCGGCACTTCGTGCCTCAATTATAACATTTAGACTCTACCGAAAAAAATTGTATGATGAAATTATAATTATTTAAAATTATTCTTCTTCCTTCTTCAATATAAATTTTAGTTAAGCCATAAAAATTTTAGTATAGAACTACGCGGGCCGTCAGCTAGGTCACGCTGCCGCGCAACAAGGGGGATTCGCCCGCATCGCGAGCTCAAGCTCAAGGATTCGGGACTTCGTGCCCCAATTATAACGATTTTAACATTTAGACTCTACCGAAAAAAATTGTATCTAACGTCATCTTGAACAATATTGTAGGTCCTTATCAAAACCTTTAATTTGATATATCAAACTTGAAATGATTTTATTATTTAAAAAGGAAAAAAACCGAAGCTAATCACCTTACTATCATATTTATCACTTATTGTGTAGGTATATCATTCCTCATCATCAAGATCAAGACCTTTACTTTGATATTAAAATCAATATGATTTTAACAATTTTAAGATATAAACAAATGACGATCGTCGGTCTCCATTTTGAACAATCTTGTATCAGCTCTTTTATCAAGATATTTAATTTGATATCATATTCAATAGGTATGATTCTAACATTTTTTTTTTTTAATGACAATCGTCGGCCACCATTTTAAATAATTTTATTAATTAGCCCTCATCTAGCTCTTTAATTTGACATCAAACTTGATATACCTATTTTTTTTTTAATAAAAACAAATTTCAATCGTCTGCCACCTTTTTAAATAATTTTATTAATAAGGTAGCCTTTATTTAAACCCTTTAATTTTAAATCAAATTCGATTTGATTTAATAATTTTTTGATTAAAACAAATGACAATCGGTCGCCATTTTCAACAATTTTATAAAGAAGTGCTCACCTGACAGTTTTAAATTATTTTATTAATTAGGTAGCCCATGTCCAGCCCTTTAATTTGATATCAAACTTATATAATTCTATATTGTTTTTGATAAAAATAAATGACAATCGTCGGCCACCATTCTAAATAATTTTATTGATTAGGTAGCCCTTATCCAGCCCTTGAATTTGATATCAAACTCGATATGATTTTTTGATAAAAACAAATGACAATCTTTGGTCGCCATTTTCAACAATTTTATAAAGTAGTGCTCACCTGACCGATTTAAATTATTATATTTATTACGTAGCCCATTTTCAGCCCTTTATTTGATATCTAACTTGATATAATTCTATATTGTTTAAAAAAAAAAAAATGACAATCGTCGGCCACCATTTTAAATAATTTTATTAATTAGGTAGCCCTTATCCAACCCCTGAATTTGATATCAAACTCGATATGATTTTTTAATAAAAACAAATGACAATTATTGTTGGTCGCCATTTTCAACAATTTTATAAAGTTGGTGCTTACTTGGTAGAACTGTACTTGAAATGGCTGTCAAAATAAAATAAAATTTAAAAAAATACTAATATTGATAAAAATACAAAAAAATGATTCTTTCGATTATAACTTAATATAATTTACAAATTGCTTCTATTACTAATATAACTTAATATACATGCATCTGAAATATCGAATTGTAAACTGTAAACGTCAGTTTGACTTTGACAGAACATAGCATTGTTTTTTCCCCAAATATGTTAACAATTTTTACCCTGAATGTACTAAAACTTCTGACGTCTTTTTCTGTGACTGTACGAAAACTTCTGATGTCTTTTTCTGTGACTGTACTTTGTAATGATTGTCAAAATAAAATAAATTTTTTAAAAGTAGTACTAAAATTGATGAAAATATTAAAAATATTTACGCTCCTTCTATTATAACTCAATATAATTAACAAATTTCTTCTATTAATTATATTAATTAAGAAAAGTGCATTTGAATTTTCGAATTGTAAACGTCAGTTTGACACAATGTAGCATTGTTTTTTATTCAACAGTCAGTTGTTGAACATTTGAGCATTCAAAGCTCTGATTCACTGATGAAATCTCAGTTTTTCATTAATAACTAAAAAACTATTATATCTGGAACATTGAGACCTGGTCGCATGGACTCCCTATTAATCCCTTACTATGTATACCAATTTTCAAATCGATAGATTAAACCATTCATTTGTTATTAAGGAAAATCGAAAAGTCAGTTTTTCGCATTTTTCTCAAACAAAAGAAAATCAAAAACAATTGAACTATACAAAGGTTTTTGCGTCTCGACACCCTCTATCACCTCGTAAAAAAATCATGAAAATCGGATAATTTGTTCATAACGTTGTGCAGTTGTAAATGCGTTGCTAGTTTGGCTAAAAATCAACAACTTTAAGCCTTTTAGTATATAAGAGATTAAAGTTTTTCAAATCATTTACTTATACAAACAAATTTAAATACATGCTCATTTTTAGTTACTAGTATAAATAATAGTTGTTAATTTTATTCAAACTGGCAGCTTTTAAAAAAAATTATGTGTCTTGGTTTACTAGTAGTAAGGGTTAGAAACGTTTATAACAATACTGTCTTCTTTAAAAAAAGTTTAGTAAACTAATTTATAAATTTGAGAAAATTAATATTGAACAAACTATAGCTACAGTTGAAATACTTTGTGACGGTGGTAAATGATATATAGGTTATTTTGAACGAGAAGAAATTTTAATGGTACCAGCAAAATGAGTTAATTATTTGTTAGTGACATAACAAAATATTTAATATTTAAATTTTTCTTGGATATTAATAACTACATTTCCTATATATTAAATTTATGATTTTTGTTGCATTGAATTATCCTCAAAAATATTTCACGTACCTACCTAAGTCGTTTCTTTAACTATAGTAAAAAAATCTGACGTGGCCATCACACAACCTTCCGCCATATCTAGATTTTAAACAGAAATGTATACGTGCAATCCGGTGCCCATTTAAAATATACAAATAAAAATCTCAAATATTCAAACACAGAAATTTGCATCACCTGAATAAAAAGATTCATTCACAGGAAAACTCTGCTGTATTGAAGCCATCCTCCGTTCAATTACTACATTTAATATCTTACTTAGGACTGTAACAATGCGCAATATGATTTAGATCTAATTTTGATGAGTAATCAACATCTTTGAAATTTATTATATTTACTTCTCCCACGTGTAGATGACTTAAGTTAGTTGTGTATATGGATCCTTTGTCTTCAAGCATAAGTGCATTATACTGTTCGATTATTATTGTTTATGCTTGAAGATAAATGTGTTATTACAATTGGTGATCCATATACGCAGCTGTATCAAGAAGCATGAGAAAAATTTAGGTATCACCAGTCAGTATGTGTTAGTCCGTAAGTTCAGACGCTCGAGAAAATGTATTCTCGAGCAAAGTTTAAGTTCGAATAATTACGTAGAGTCAGTGATCGTCTGACTCAAGTCGGTACAGAGACGGGTTTTGCTGAGAGAGCGCCGTTCTCATGAGTTTGGTACAATTACGTAATTAGTAGTAATCTGTTGAGTCAGTGTGTGACTCTATATGTCGAACAGATTGTAGTTTTGTGTTTTTCTTTTATAGATATAGTAGAGTGTTTTCGTTTATATCGCTTTGTGTAATTATATTTTTAGCCAATGTTCATTAATAAATATATATAGTTACGTGTAGTGTGTGTCATGTATGTTTTGTTAGTTTTGTATAAAACTAACTGGCGCAGTCCTGCAAACCCCGTTACCCATCCTTTCCTCAATATTACAGGACTTATATAGCGCTAGTATGCCAACTTGTCACCCGTCTCACCTGTCAATATTTTTTACGCAGAAACAAAAATCAACCGATCATGGATTACAAGATATCAACGTTTTATTTGATAAATTTATTTTTTTAATTTTACTGCAGTTCTTTAATGCTACCAGATAAAGACAATTTTTTTATAACGTAAGTTGCAAATAACTTTTCCTCTTATTCTCATTACAAATAAATACTATATTTTTCCAAATTTATATACAATTTTGACAATTAACCTTTTCAATCTTCAAAAAATATCACTTCCGATGAAGATATTTGTACCAAAATCTAGGGAGCTCTTCCAATTTATATACAAATGTTAAATACCAAATATCAAAATTTTCGGGTAATTCGTATTTGAGTACATACACACAGACATCATCGTGAAACTATCAAAAATGAGTTGTAAGGACCCTAATTCGTGCTCATCCACTAAAAATTCACCACCCGATTTTTTGCATGATTCCAATACCTTCCTTTACAGGTAAGCGGAAGGTAAAAATAAAATTATTTTTATACGTTCGAAAAATCATTAATAAAAGTGTCCCTGCTGAGATAAAAATAATAAAATTATAAAAACTACCGTGAGAATGAACCCACAAATCAACCATTCAATAAATCAACTTACTTATCAACCATTCAATTGAGCAATAAATTAAACTGAAAAAACATTTTGACAAATCTCCTTCAATTTGACATCCGTCCACTCTTAGATCCCGTTACAAATCATACAGTGGGCTATAAATAATGTATAGAAAAACAAATCAGCATCGTGTTCAACAGTGCGACCATGGCCAACTAATATCAGGAGAGCTATTTGAGAATTTCGTTGATTTGGACGTTTTGTACGGTTAATAAGGAATGAAAAATCTGAGAAATAAATCCGAATATTAAAATGACGGGATTATAAATGTGTTACATGTTCGCGTGTGAGGTGTTAATAGCGCTTGTTAAAAATGTTAAAATATATGTGTGCAGGGGAGGACCAGCCCGACTGCCCAACAGACAAAAAAATCACAACAATTGTGACAAAATAAATTAACCAACAAATAAAGGTCTTATTATGGAGTGGAGAATTGACTGCACTATGTGACAACTCCAGTTGTTTAATATCAATACAGGGTGTAACCCAACCTATGTAACAAAATTTAAGGGTGTATCGTATTGGACGCACTGATAAATGAATCAAAAAGAATTTTGTTGAAATTCGTAAAATTAACAGTAGTTTGCAAAACAATTCATTTTAGGTACCACTGGTTATCACATATTGGAATACAAAACAAGTTGAACAATAGTTATGCAGTATTTATTAGCGAAATTACATTAATGTAATAATAATTTTACAAACAGGAAATACTGAAAATTGTCTCATTTGCTTGGATCCATTTTTACTTCCTTGTACGAAGTAAGGAAGTATTGTAATCGCGAAAAATTTCGGTTCTCAGATTTTGACGGAAATATCCGTTTTGACCTTTTCTGAATCCATTATGACTAGTTTCGACGTGACGTCTGTACGTACGTACGTACGTACGTACGTACGTACGTATGTGTGTCGCATAACTCAAATACGGTTAGACGTAGAAAGTTGAAATTTTGTATTTAGGACTGTTATAGCATCTAGTTGTGCACCTCCTATTTTTGGTTTCAGTCTACAAACCGGAAGTAGTACTTTTTAAAAATATTTCGATAAATATTTAATTTTAGACAATTTTTTTTATTTTAAATGAAAGATTATGTGATTATTACCTACAATCGGTATTTTATAAATATTTTTGTATCTGCTATCATTTAAAAATAATTAAAGTATATATTTATAATTTATAGTATTTCGGTATCTTGTAGTCCATGATCGATTAACATTTGTTACTACGTAAAATTTAAATGATTATGACATGACAGTGACAATAGTAAAATATGCTTTATATCTTCTTCTGCAGTTTAAATAAAATGACTAAAATATATTTGTGAGTATACTAGTATAATAAGTTAAAAGAATTTTTAATATTATTTTACATTTTAGTTATTAAGAAAAGTATGAACACACAAGGCGTACAAGGAAGTCATGTGGTGTCCACGTCAGATTTTTTTAATTTGCGAATTTCAACAACAAAATTTTTGGTTCATGGTCAGTGCGTCCAATACTACCCTTAAATTTTGTTACACAGGTTGGGTTACCCGCTGTATACATTCCCAGTTCAAGGGCACAAAATTACACCTGTGGTGTACTCTTCACTAACAACCATAAGTACAAGTGAGTTGATTGCTGGTAACCACACACACGATGATGCTGCCACAACCAAGTTGAATAAATGATTTATTGTAAGATTTATTAAATTTAAACATACAATTTTTATTTAACTCTCGAATAAAGTTCTGATTTGTTACTCAGCAAATAAAAAAATAAAATTATCCACTACCTATATTAAATCGGTCATTTTTATCCACAATCTTGCGAGAAACATACATTCTGTCACACATTAATGCGGGAAATGATTTTCCCTACGAAAACCATCAAAATTTGCACTTTTTCTCTACGAAAATGTCATTTTACAACAGTAGAACGGGCCGTGTGGGAATGTTAATGAAGACGCAGCATGAGCGTATCGTAATGATTTAAACATGCATGTTTCCTATCTGTTGCTATGCTACCGTGTTATTCATCAAAAATAAATAAACTCAATTTGTCAAAGTGAAATATAATATAGTGCATGTGAATTAATGAAAATGTAAGTAAATTGTTTCACAACTTTGGACAAAAATTAAAGGGGATGTAGGTATATACTGTACGACGTGCTGATCATGAAACAATAATTTTTTTAAATGCGCAAAGTTAAGGGTTGTTTACTTGACGTGACGTATGTACATTTTATTTTTAAGTATCACTGTTTTGATGGTATATTTGATAATTTGACATATATGAAATTATGTAAACAATTACTTTTATTGTAGAAGATATGAAAAAAATTATTAAAAATAACTACCGACCAGTGACAAAAAAATGTTTGCTTGAAATACGGCGATGCAATTCTTTTGCGAATTTGAAAAAAATTCTTTTTGTTTCATGATCACATCATATAGTACCTACCTACCTACCCTTTAATGTTTTGTCCAATGTTGTGGAACACTCTGTATAGAGTTGCAGAAAAAGTATAGTGTACAACACTTGTCGAAATGCTCATGTGAGTAGTACATCATATTACCCATGGTTATTATTGTTAGTGGACTGTTAGTGCAGTCACATAACACACTCGCCTATTTATCCCATAAAGAAACAAATGCTTTCAAAGTAAATCTAGGGTAAAATGTAATTGTTGCTCATTTACAAAAATTTAATTACCTTTTTAATTGCTACTGCGGCGCTATTCATTTGTTAAATCAAAGTTTAATTTTCATAACTGGGGCGATATTAAAATTCCCTTGTTTTCCCAGATTCCTAATTCAGATTCTGAACATAACCTGCATTTTATAATAACCCGCTATCATCATCTCCCCCGTGCATTTTTACGAATCCCGTCTTGGTTTTTATAAAGTTTGTTTTAATTAGAATTCTGAAAGATCGGAGTATTATAATCTACTTGGAAACGTTTAATTTCGGGCAGAGATTACTGGTCGATGGTTGGTAGCCTCTTAAGAGCACGTTAATTGCCTGGAAATAATTTATCTGCTCTTAGCATACGATCAACGGATAAATACGAGATCGGGAGATCGCCTAAGTGGCATTAATATGTTTAATAAACCGGCCCGATGTCTTCTGTTAGACATGCAGGCAATTTTCTATGTTGATTTTTAATTAGAAAATTAATTTTGGGAATTTGAATATTAATAGTATTTAGATTTTAATTTTTTACCTATTATCTATTTGATCATTATGTCATTAATATTTTACTAGTTTAACTGGCCGCTATAAAATTATTGACAATAATTATTTATCGACAGTTTAACCATAGGTACTTATGATAATTAAAGCCTCATTACATAAATATTTAGTTTTAAGGTTTACATTTACGAATAGGGTAGTTTACCATTTTAAAAAAAAGTTTTTTATTAAAACTTCATGTTATTTGAAAGCGATTGAGAGTACTCATAAGCCATAATTGTTCTTAATAAAGCTGTAATTAATTTTTAAAGTTTGTGTGACGTAGATGTAAAGCTGAAAATCTTCTCAAACCATGGGGCTGGAATTAAAATGTACTCCATGTAAAATTAACTGTTTCTAAATGTTACAAAATATAAAATACAATTTGGTAGTTTCTTTATTACTGTAAGTAAGAATACACGTGAAAACGTATTACTGTGACGTAGATGTATCGATACGTAAAATCTCAAATATTTAAAGAACTATTAACTTTTTGAAAACTTTTTTCATGGCAATTACTCATTTTTGAGGTTTCCTTTCAATTTAATTGACTGGATTGCTAATTTGCTACTATGGTAAAGTACCCTATTATTTTATTATTATATTAATTTACATTTATGTTTATGTTTAATGTAACTAAATTCGAGCAGTTACAGTGTGGAAAGTGTGAATGCTCATATTTATTTATGTGAAGTTAAACTTTCTACTGTAAACATAAATGTAATCCTTAAAAGGCTCGTTTACCTTTTAAAATTCGGCACAAAACTTACTAACGTAGCACGTAGCTACTTTGTTGTGACCAGTACAAGAATGATAAAATTGTATTTAAACATGGATTATATACTTAAAAAATCAATTAACAGTGTTCCTTTTTAAAATTTTAATAAAAAAATTGTACATGATTATAAAAATTCCGAAAATTCTCCTGATAGAAATTTATTTTTAAAATTTTAAAAAGGAGCAACTGTAGATCCATTCGTTCTCTATTAAATGATTATAAAAACAATACCTTGAAGTCAATAATAAACTGACAGTTTACTCGAAACGAAAACACTTTTGCAGTATTTATAAAGTCTAAAATGACATTGCATTGCTAGGATGCGGTAAAGTACGTGTTTCGGGCTGGTTTTAGGCAGTCGTAATACTGGGAAAAAGAGTGGAATAGAAAGAAAAGTAAAATCGAGAGTATTCTAGAAATTATTATTTTATATGGTAAGCACTTCTTTAAAATATCAAAATTTAAAATGAGAAGCCAGGCAAAAAAATTGTTATTTATGTATCAAAAGAGCATCATGATGATGCTTGGCGACATGTTTACAAGCCCTAGGGCTAACTAACAGTTTACTCGCAACGAACACACTTTTACAGTATTTTTCAACTTCAAAAGACATTGCATTGCTAGGAGAGGTAAAGTACGAGTTTCTGGCCAGTTTTAGGTAGTCGTATAGTGGGGAAAAGAGTGCAATAGGAAAAAAAATCTGACGTGGACACCACATCACTTCTTTGTACGCCTATTAAACTGTTCATACGTTTCTTAATAACTAAAATGTAGAATTATATTATACAAATATATTAATATATAAGTACTACTACTATTGCTACTATACTCACAAATATATTTTAGTCATTTTATTTAAACTGCAGAAGAAAATATAAACTATATTTTACTATTGTCACTACCACTGTCACTGTCATGTCATAATCATTTAAATTTTACGTAGTAACAAATATTAATCGATCATGGACTACAAGATACCGAAATACTAAATTATAAATATATACTTTAATTATTCTTAAATGATAGCAGATACAAAAATATTTATAAAATACCGATTGTAGGTAATAATCACATAATCTTTCATTTAAAATAAAAAAATTTGTCTTAAATTAAATATTTATCGAAATATTTGAAAAAAGTACTACTTCCGGTTTGTAGATTGAAACCAAAAATAGGAGGTGCACAACTAGATGCTATAACAGTCCTAAATACAAAATTTCAACTTTCTACGTCTAACCGGAGTTATGCGACACACATACGTCCGTACGTACGTACGTACGTACATACGTACGTACAGACGTCACGACGAAACTAGTCATAATGGATTCAGAAAAGGTCAAAGCGGATATTTTTCGCGATTACAATACTTCCTTATTACTCCGGACAAGGAAGTAAAAAAGGTTATATTTTGGGTTGTGGACCACCCATGGATTTACTACCTTAAGTGGTTTCGAATTTAAAATAAAAACTCAAATCTAGAGTACAATCAAAAAGATATTAATTATTTAATCCAACAAATTTCATCAATAACAAATAAATCTTCTTCACTTTCAATTCCTTTTACAAACCCTGACAAACAGCAGCCATTCTTCTTTTTCTTTCCGGAGAACAAAGCTTTTATTCATTGGCAATCATTATCAAATTTTTCACCGGTGCAAAAAGTCCTCCTCGCTCAAATTTAAATTGATTTCGATAGAATTTTCTCGTAATTGATCTCCGCTTTGACACCTAAAGCCCTGAGAGAAAGGACGAGTGTCCTTGTTTGAGGATCCAGGAAGGCTATGGCTTTTTATCCTTTTATCCCAGGACGAGAAGGTTTCACTTTTATTGTAACGAGAAGATGGAAGATAGCGGAGGTTGCAAAGGTCAGTGATGGTTTTGTGACCTAATTGTTGGGGGACAACCATTATAGATTTTAATAGACAAATTTGAAATAAAGACTATTTAATAATACATTCATTCTAACAAATTTTAATAGCACTCATTTCACTGATCACAGAACTAGAAGAATTTTTTCAAAATTCTAAAATTTGTTTTTGAGGTTTGTAACGAAAACAGTTTTGACTGGTTGATAGGTAGTTTTAAGGCCGAAATGTAGCTGTCTACGATTTCGTCGAAAAAAAGGAGAGATATATACAGATTTAGTGTGTCGAACAAAGGCAGCAATAGCGAACACGCTCTAAAAGTGACATCGTATTTGTATTATATTGTATTTATAAGACAAAAGAAATAATCAAACGAATTATTTATATACTGTGTAACATGTTACCTGCAGTGCGACGCATGAATTTTAATACATTTTGTATTTAAAATGCCCTAAATTAAACATGTAAAACGAGATGTAAAAGTAGTATTTTTCTCTTTATTTGGCATTTTTTTAAAACAATACTATGGAAAAATTTGGTAAAATCGATGCGTCGCACTGTAGAATAAATATTAAATATTTCCGTAAAAAAATTTCAATGATCTTACGTTAGTATTAGATTCAATATTTTACAAACCGTAGAGCACTGTTTTTCCTCTTTTTTATACAGCTACATTCCCGCCTTAATATTAAATACTAGCGGACCCGGCGCGCGTTGCTACGCCTCCAACTCGAATTTAAAGGAATCTCGTTATAAGAATTCTAATTACGCCCATGATACCATACCAAATTTGAATCCAATCGGTTACCGCCATTTTGTTTAAAGATGGCGGACTGATATTTTCGTATTCTCATGTCATAAGTTAAATCATAAGTAATAACCATTACAAATTTGAACCCAATCGGTGCAGTACATTTTGAGTTAGATAGCCACCATTTTGTTTCAAGATGGCGGATTAACATTTCATGTTATAAGTTAGATTACCATACTAAATTTGAACTCAGTCGGTGCAGTAAACTTTAAATAAGATAGCCGCCGGCAACAATGTTAAATTGGCATTGTTATAAGCAACAATGCAATTTGACATCGTTATTAACATCAGATAAATAAAAAAAACTATTTCAAAAACATATTGTTTATTGTAATGCTTACAATCCACAACTGTCTGTTTCAAAACACCTTGATCAACTGAATTCGAAATTCCTATTCAACAACTAATACATAGTAGTTTAATTAAATGTCTGGTTATCTAATCTGTTTGTTATTTTGTTCAATTAAGTGACAAATCACTGTACATTTTCATCATAAGAATAAACAATTTTGAATTTTTCGATTTTTCAGTTATTTTTTTGGGTTTTCTCAAATTTTTTCTTTTTAAAACCACCCCTGTATTACAGCGAACAAAACAAAAAAATAAATACAGGCATTCATTTTTATAATATATACAGATTACGTTATATTGTAACTAATTAAATTAATAACTAATGATTGTATAATACAATAATACAAGTCTGTTAGTTAAATGCAACAATAATTTGTCTCATATTAAAATAGCATGACTCTATCGGAATCCAAACACAGCATCTAAATATACAAAACAAAATTCCGCGAAATTAATTCTAATCTTCATTTGTAAATTCACCGCCGCTGTCAGTGGCAGCGGACAGTAACAAAACGACATCGAGACAAAAGACAGTCGCAGATATACAGGAAGGGGTAGGAAACAAACGAGGGAACATTTCATAATGTCAAGTTGCTATGTAACTGATCTGTAGCCCCTGGCGACGGAAAAAGAACAAGAAAACAATTCAGATGTTGTGACCGCCTGCTTGATTATAGGTTTCATTTCGGCCGTGATATATTTTTCTGTTTGTTTATTAACATTGTGGAGTGTACTAAACATAGGACCAATATATTTTTTATTATTTTTGTCTAGATTCATGATATGATTTAGCGACTGTCCTAATCATTCTATTTAATTATAAAACATATTATAACAAATAGTTCAAATAAAATAAAAGTTATTTGAAGATCCTTACGAAAGAGTCGTAAAAATGAAATGAGTCTTAATCTTACCTAATGAAGGGTTACACAACTTTAATTAAATTAAATAAATTTTAATGTTTACTAATTTTTATTCATTGTAGGTACTGTAAGCTATCAGATCAGTGGCACGAATCATGTTTGCTCCAATTAATGTGCAATTATTTTTTTCACGACATGCGGAGAATCTCGCGAAATAGTGCGGAAAGTAAGTTTTCCTTCTCTAGAGAGGAAAGAAAGCAGTGTTACCACCAGTGTCATTTTCCGATGATATATTTTTAAAATTGTAAGTGAATTTATTGTTTTATTGAAAATTCTGATTTTATAGTGATATACTGTAAACTATTATTTTACAATTATTATGTATTATACTTTCTTTTTTTTACAATTTCCCTTTTTTACTACTTAAATTTAATTTGGCATATTGGTTACAATGACACATTTCATTGTTTAATTGTTTTTAAACGTCATTCTGGCAGATGGCAATTATATCCTAACTTCTAGTTAGGTAGGTATGTGTTTTTCTGCATTCACAATTATTTTAAATATATCGTGAAAAAAATGTTGTGTCTAACACGAGAGGAAAGCTCTCCTCTCTAGTAGGACAAATAAATATTGTGAATTTTGGAAAAAAATATTTTTGCGTTGTAATCAGTTCATCAATGTTAATATCCTTAATTTTTTTGTCAATCATTTTAAAGAACCCTGTATGCTTGATCAATTATCTTTAAAATATTCCACGAAAATATTTGTATTTAACTACCTATTTAAAAAAGCTATTATCTTTTGTTTTGAAAGCTTCAAGTTCATTTTTTACGTTTACAAAATGGTTTTTCATAGACACCTCGATCTTCGCTTCGTTCTCAGGATGACTGATGACGTAGTTAAATGGCGCTGACGTTTGATTTCCGGTACAAAAGTGCGGGATTTTTAAATCCATTACATTAGAGACGCATCATTAGGGCCTACGTGAGAGTGATACAGAATTGAAGCAGTTGAGAAATGAACACTTTACAAATTACTGTTAAAATGACAACTCGACGAGAGTTTAATGATAAGATTCACTCATGAGAACAAAAGAGGCCGCAAGCGAGTGTTAAAATTACTTCGACATATTGATTACGAATATAGCAGGTTTCGATTTCTGTTTTGATATACAGGGAGTTTCACAACGTCGTGCATATATTTAATGGCATTACCTATATCTCATGATACAAATTAATTTTTAAAATTTGAAAAAGGTACATCTGTAGATCCATTCTTTCTCTATTGAATGTTTATAAAAACATTATACTAAAGTCAATAATAATCTGGCAGTTTACTCGCAACGAAAACACTTTTACAGTATTTTTCAACTTCAAAATGACATTGCATATAGTGTTTCTGTCGAGACGAGACGAGACGAGAAATCACTTTGTCTCGTCTCGTCTCGTCTCGAAGAAAAAAAATCAAGTCTCGTCTCGATTTTTTCTCGTCTCGAACAATTAAGTCTCGTCTCGGCCGAGAATATCGTCGAGATTTCTCGACTTTTCTAAATACCTATTATATTTATTTTTTATAATATGTAAAAATGTTAATATTTTTGTAACGGACCTAAAAATATTTGCTGCAATTGTTTGTTATATTTAGTGACAATAAATTAAGAAGATGAATTAATTATCTTATGCTTAATTACAAACAACATCTTGCAGCACTGTTTATATTATCTTTTTTTCGAAATGTTTAGCAAGTAGCAAGTATACACAGTAATTTCAATGTCGTTATTACTAAATTTATGGATTAAATTATATTAGCAAAAATAATTAAATTATATTAGCAAAAATAATTAAATTATATTAGCAAAAATTTTTTTTAATAATGTCCAGATATATACGCAAGAACGCAAGCGTGTCAGCCAAACTAAACTACCCCATGAAATTATTCACATGAGAAAAACAATGCTATTCATCCAACTTCATAGTTGTACACTAATTATTATTATATAAAGTGTAATAGGTACGTAAGATTTAACGCTAATCATAAATCGTTACCAACAGAGACGAGACGAGACGAGATTCGAGAAATTTCTCGTCTCGACCGAAACACTAATTGCATAGCTACGATGTGGCAAAGTACGAGTTTCGGGCTGATTTCAGGCAGCGGTACTAACTAAACTTGACCTCTGACTAAACGTCAAAATATTATTTAATGGATCCCTACACTCATGCCCATGCGCTAACAGCGTTTTCCCATTCCACCCCGCTACCCCATTCTGCCCCACCTTCCCCTACTTATCAAATCATGGAACTGAAAGAATTTTTTAATTTGCAATTTTATTTTCCAGATTTTTTAATCAAACAGTTTTGTTTCACTATTTTCAAATGGACAATACAAATATAACAAAAATTTACTATTCTTGCTATTACACAATTAATTTAAATTAAATTTTATTCCATTAACATTTAAGAGCGTTCGGCCATGCTTTAATTACGCCGATTTTAAATTAAGTAATTTATTTATTTATTAGTTGATAACATGAAAATATTGAAAAAAATTCAGTCGTTTTTTTAATAAGGCCAATAACAAATATTATATCTTTATTATTATTGAGCTTATGAAAAAGATCTCTGACAAATTTTTGATTTATGTCAGCAATTAATTT
Source organism: Agonum fuliginosum (assembly GCA_947534325.1). NCBI lineage: Eukaryota > Metazoa > Arthropoda > Insecta > Coleoptera > Carabidae > Agonum > Agonum fuliginosum. Next base: position 31,217,080 of record OX384033.1, on the reverse strand, counting down.
TTAAAAATCTGTTGTGGCCAGCACACGACCTCTCGCTTTAACACTGTAATTTATGAGAATTTGGTTTTAGTTAGGCTTTCTTAAATTATAATTTTGCAATAAATTTACAAACTTTTTGAAAATAGTTTTATAGTTCTTAGTTCTAAATTATCTCTTTAGAGATAAAAATTTAACTTTATTATTACCTTATTACTGTTATTACATTATGTTCAGTTAATAATATTTACATTTCTTTTAAAATGGTGCCACAAACATTTCAGAAATTATGCATACGTCTGTTCATCTGTCACATTGACATATTCATTTTTGTTTTAAATTTGTTCCTATATTGTGATTTACAAATCGTGGTAGGTAAAATTATATATCTTTGAAAAACAATTTTCCTTTATTGGTAAGTGATATAGACAAGATGTTAAATAAATATTGTAAGATATAATTTGTTCTTTCAAATGCCGCATGACAAATTGTAGCTATCGCAGAATTTTCTATATTTTTTTGCAAAAATGGTAGAATGCTTCAAGAAAATACCATTTCCGGTTGGCAGATTTTTACCAAAATCTAATCAGCTCTTCATTAACATATACAAATGTATATTGCAAAATATTCGAATTTTATGTTCAGTAGAATTTGAGATAATGAATCAGAACGAAAGACTATAGTAGGCGCACATACAGACTTCCATACATACACACAGACACACACACACACACACACACACACACACACACACACACACACACACACACACACACACACACACACACACACACACACACACAGACATCATCGTGAAAATAGTCAAAATAGGTTCTAAAGGTGCTAAAACGTGCTTATTGACAAAAATCTCGACATCGATTTTTTTCACGATCCCTATACCTCTCTAGGCGAGAGGTAAAAATCATATCACCGCCAGGAAATACGCTTCAAATATGTCGATTTTCACTGGAATTGTTTAACGATGCTATGATCTCAACTTTATTGAATTTTTTTATTTTAAAATTCATAAAGAACAATTTAAGAATCGCCGATTTTCTAAACTAAAATCAAATAATATTTTTAACATAATATACTTACGAGAGGAATAAATTAACCCTATCCAAACATTGTTTACGCTGAACTAGGAACCGGTGTTTGCAAGTTCAGTTCACCGCTGTTTGTCGTACTGCATGTATCAATGTTTATAAGATAAAATTAATAATTTTGTGTATATATTTTGATGTATTCAAATGTAGAAATGTCTATAAATTGCGTATAATTTAACTTTTTTATGCGTAAAATGATACAAAATCATGAAGACTATTTTAAACAATTTTAAATTTAAAATATAGTGCCATAAATAATTTCTGGGACACCTATAGGATGCACCATCGTCAGAGTATACCAAAGGTTAGCATTTATATTTATTTTATACAACATAAACCACGTAGCTTAACATTCGCTTATAATACGTAAAAGCAGCCTAGCAATTTTTAAAAAGCTCACGAACTTTTACAGGCACTGCAAAATTTCAAAAAATTATTTACATACGAAGAATGGCACTAGGTTTATTTTTTATATGGATTCCAAAGATTTTTTATATTCTAACTGAGCATATACCTAGATTAATTCTTTTACAAAAATCTATCTGTTTTATCTTCAAATTTTTAATAATAATATGCAAGGAGTAAAACAGAGACTGCTACACCTCTAATCACGCAATATTTTGTTACGGAGACGGGATCCTTAAGCTTGCAGACCGATTGATGACCAACAGAATCTATTCAAACTGTGGCAAATTAAAGACGAATTAACTGCCTTATTTTTTAATTGAATTTGATGCTATGTTATTTATTTAAAAAATATGATTTATTCTTGAATAAAAATAATTTACAAAATTTATTTTTAATTTTGGAATATAGAATTTGTACATCAATGTTCCATCGATAAGATAATTAATAAAATAACTAAAATAATGAAAGTATTGTTTAATATACACCGTTAAAAGATATTACGCTGCGAAGAAAAAATATTCTGCATTCATTCCCTTTCAGACTAACAAACTCTCTTATTTATTCCTGTTCGATTCGCTCAATAAACCAAATAAAAAAGCTTAGAAGTAGACCGACATCAACCTATAATTTACAAAGCAATAAAAATGTGAACTACGTTTTTTTGTCGTTTTTTAAGTGAACCAGGGTCAACCAACTCAAAGAAGCGAGATCTTAATTCGACGAATCGATTACAAAACGCATCTCTTGTTATTTATTACAGGCGATTGTCATAAATTTTATAACTTGCTGACAAATTATTAAATGCAAAAAGAAAAAGTAAATCAAACGATTGCAGCGATCAGTGCAAAAAGGTGCACTAGTTAAAGAACTTATCCTTGTAGGAAACGATTTATATCGAATTAGAAAAATAGTATTAATATTAATACATGTTGTATCCATCAACCATAAGGTCGCGTTTGAAATAGACCAAGAGCTGGGAGTAAAAGCAACTGCCTCATAAGATACCAAAGTTTTGGCATTATAGGTGTGTAATACTGCCCATTCTAAAAGAAAAACCACTCGTCTGCCGGCCGGAAGTGGTCGCCTACAATTGCAATAATTTTCGAAAAAGTGACAAAATTAAACTACATGTGCCTCATTAATACCAGGTTGAATTTTATATCAATGTGACGGGAAATATGAATTATATTGAGAATTATGCGTCTGCCACTTTTACGCGGTCGCATATTCAAAGCAGACGGCGTTAAATAAGTCAAAAAATCGCCAACAATTTTCTCATGAGATACCATTTTCGTTTTTTCGCAAGTAATTAATGTATAATAAAAGAAATAAAACTATGTATCACATACGTTGGTAGACGGTCGCATTTAATCAGCAGACGAGCTTGAAGTTATCTAATAAAATGTTTATTATTTGGCACTAACCGACCGCCTTAGATTTTTAAAATTATGTCGTCTGTCTAGTCACCGAAGCTCAAAATTGGGGTGAAGAAAAACATTAAATCCAAAATGTCTATTAGACCTTCCTGTTAAACATACTAAAAATCTCCTAGGATGGGGGTCCGGGAACCCGTCGCCATCTTGGATTTTAGGTCACATTTTTCGGTTTTTTTGGAATTAACTCGAAAACTATCAACTTTTTTGGAAACATATTAAATTCAAAAAATGAAGCTATAGTTAAATTCTCTACAAAAATGGTTATTTATATTCACTTTTTTCTATCTCTTACCGTTTTCGAGAAAATGGCACCCGAAGCAGGTGGTTTCCGTAAGTTATGAAACTTAGGCAAACCACTCATCACTCCAAACAGTTTCTATGAAGAATTAATTATTATTTATTTATTATAATATCATTAATTAATTATTCTATTTATGAGCAGTTAGTCTAGTCAAAGAAGGGGTTGTAGATGGACTTTTTGATCCTAAAGATTTTATCGGATTTTATTTATGGGATGTGTTTGGAGGTCTTTGGTGATGATTATATCAAAAGTCCCCGGCCCTACGGTGTGTGATAAGTCCGTAGCGTGGCAAAATGTTGCACTGTTTTTAGTTTTTCGGTTATATCTCTTGAACAGTTAGTTAATGACAAAATTAAAGCTAACAAAATTTTCTACAAATTTGTTCATATACATTTTTTCTCTATCTCTAACCGTTTAAGAGATATTCGCTGTAAAAAATCGACATTTTCTGAAAAAATGTTTTTACACCACGTTATTCGACGAACTTCAGGCCCATGAAGACCAAAAAGAACCAAAACTGTGTAGGATAAAATTTCTTTTATATTAAAATTTAAGAAAAAACTTATTTTGTAAGTTGTATGATTTGAAAAATAAAATAGTTGTTCATTTATCCCTATCCTCAAAGTGTGTGCTAAGTCCGTAGCGTGGCAAAATGTGTCACTCTTTTTAGTTTTTTACATTTATCGTGTAATTGGTTAATGATACGCGAAAAACTATTACATATAATTATAGAGCACTAAATTCTCTACAGAAAAAGTAGTTAGCAATTTTCTTGTAAGTGTAAATGTATTTCGAATATTTAAATCATTTTTAAAAAGTTGAAATTTCGTCTCCTCACACAAAAATTAATGTTATTTATGAACTGATAAAAATTACGATCCCTGCTATTTTGCACTAAATTATCCGAACATTTTTCTATGAGGTACATTATTATTTTAAAAACATATGAGGGCATTACTTAAGCTAAAAATTGAAGATTTTCTCGAAGAGAAAGTTGAGAAATTCTAGTGTTTTTTTCGTATTTATTGTGTTTCATGAACTGTAACTTCTGAACGGATAAAAATAACGACTTCCGGTTTTTTGCATTAAATTATACGTACAATTCTCTACAATATTATATTATATTAAAACTTTACGAGGGCCTTAGTTAGGCTAAAATATTAAGATTTTCTCCGAGGAAAAATTTGGAAATTTTAAAAATTTTCATATACATTGTTTTTAATGAACTGTAACTTCTAAACGGATACAGGTAACGACTTCCGGTTTCTTGCATAAAATTCTACGTACAATTATCTACAAGATACATTATATTGAAACTTTACGAGGGCTTTAATTAAGCTAAAATATTAAGATTTTCTCCGAGGGAAAATTTTGAAATTTTAAAATTTTCGTATACATTGTTTTAATGAACTGTAACTTCTGAACGGATAAAAATAACGACTTCCGGTTTTTTGCATTAAATTCTACGTACAATTCTCTACAATATTATATTATATTAAAACTTTACGAGGGCCTTAGTTAGGCTAAAATATTAAGATTTTCTCCGAGGAAAAATTTGGAAATTTAAAAAATTTTCATATACATTGTTTTTAATGAACTGTAACTTCTAAACGGATACAGATAACGACTTCCGGTTTCTTGCATAAAATTCTACGTACAATTCTCTACAATTCTCTCCGAGGGAAAATTTTGAAATTTTAAAATTTTCGTATACATTGTTTTAATGAACTGTAACTTCTGAACGGATACAAATATCGACTTCTTGTTTCTTGCATTAAATTCTACGAACAATTCTCTACAAGATACATTATATTGAAACTTTACGAGGGCCTTAGTTAAGCTAATATTCAAGATTTTCCCCGTAACTAATAGCAATGGTTGCGATATCTGTTGTACAAGAATGTTTTATTTCGCGACCTGTACGGCGTATGTCTATGTCAAGTAAATATAATGTTCCAGAAATATAGGCGGAAAACTAAAAACAAAGACACATTTTGCTACGCTACGGACTTTGCACACACTTTGAGGATAGGGATAAATGAACAACTATTTTATTTTTCAAATCATACAACTTACAAAATACGTTTTTTCTTAAATTTTAATATAAAAGAAATTTTATCCTACACAGTTTTGGTTCTTTTTGGTCTTCATGGGCCTGAAGTTCGTCGAATAACGTGGTGTAAAAACATTTTTTCAGAAAATGTCGATTTTTTACAGCGAATATCTCTTAAACGGTTAGAGATAGAGAAAAAATTTATATGAACAAATTTGTAGAAAATTTTATCAGCTTTAATTTTTTCATTAACTAACTGTTCAAGAGATATAAGCGAAAAACTAAAAACAGTGCAACATTTTGCCACGCTACGGACTTATCACACACCGTAGGGCCGGGGACTTTTGATATAATCATCACCAAAGACCTCCAAACACATCCCATAAATAAAATCTTTAGGATCAAAAAGTCCGTCTACAACCCCTTCTTTGACTAGACTAACTGCACATAAATAGAATAATTAATTAATGATATTATAATAAATAAATAATAATTAATTCTTCATAGAAACTGTTTGGAGTGATGAGTGGTTTGCCTAAGTTTCATAACTTACGGAAACCACCTGCTTCGGGTGCCATTTTCTCGAAAACGGTAAGAGATAGAAAAAAGTGAATATAACCATTTTTGTAGAGAATTTAACTAGCTTCATTTTTTGAATTTAATATGTTTCCAAAAAAGTTGATAGTTTTCGAGTTAATTCCAAAAAAAACGAAAAATGTGACCTAAAATCCAAGAGGGCGGCGGGTTCCCGGACCCCCACCCTAGGGGATTTTTAGTATGTTTAACAGGAAGGTCTAATAGACATTTTGGATTTAATGTTTTTCTTCACCCCAATTTTGAGCTTCGGTGACTAGACAGACGACATAATTTTAAAAATCTAAGGCGGTCGGTTAGTGCCAAATAATAAACATTTTATTAGATAACTTCAAGCTCGTCTGCTGATTAAATGCGACCGTCTGCCAACGTATGTGATACATAGTTTTATTCCTTTTATTATACATTAATTACTTGCGAAAAAACGAAAATGGTATCTCATGAGAAAATTGTTGGCGATTTTTTGACTTATTTAACGCCGTCTGCTTTGAATATGCGACCGCGTAAAAGTGGCAGACGCATAATTCTCAATATAATTCATATTTCCCGTCACATTGATATAAAATTCAACCTGGTATTAATGAGGCACATGTAGTTTAATTTTGTCACTTTTTCGAAAATTATTGCAATTGTAGGCGACCACTTCCGGCCGGCAGACGAGTGGTTTTTCTTTTAGAATTGGCAGTATTACACACCTATAATGCCAAAACTTTGGTATCTTATGAGGCAGTTGCTTTTACTCCCAGCTCTTGGTCTAAAACCGTTTCCAGACAGTCAGTCATTTTTATACACTTTATCTGCATAAATTTCTGCAAATAGGAACAAGTAATAGACATAAATAATATATCAATAGAATTATTAGAGTTTGTAGATTGCCTAAATAAGTACCTATACCTGATATTAAATATAATTTGCCGTATAGAAATGAAAGAAGAAAGAGCAAAATTCATCAAATTGCAATGAATTTTATGCAAAATGAACTATTGTTCAGACATAATTTTTAGAATATGGCAATTAGGAATGTATATTAAAGTTACAACGAATATTAGTGAACTATTCGGTATTCTGCCTATTCGGCAGGTTATTCATTATTCGGCAGGTTATTCATTATTCGGCCGAATACCGAAAATTAGTTTACTATTCGGCCGAATACCGAATAGTCTGACGTCACATATAACATACAATACTTGAACTGCGATTGCGATATTTTTTGTATATTTGTATTAATTAATATAATATCTAGTAAAATAACTATTTTTGGTATTTAATTGGTATTTAATAAAGCTGAAAAAATTTCAAAATGTTAAGTATTTAAACAAATAATTTGATAAAAACTAGTCATTTTACTAGATATTCTGACAGTGCTTTATTTAGATATTTCATTGACAAATACAAAATATTATGTTTATTCTTGAGTTTTTTAAAATTATTATTACTAAAAAAAAGAAAAATAATGTCAAAAACTTTATTAAATAACTTTAAATAAGTTTCTCTGCATTCAAAGCAGCCTCGCCAATCCTTGTAAGTTTTTCATTTGCGCCCAAAAGGTGCAGAATATTCGCCGAATATTCGGTTATTTGGCAGACAGTTCTGCATAATATTTGTTATTCGGTATTCGGCACATTTACTATTCGTTGCATCTCTACTATATATACTTTCATTGTGTAGGTAACATAATTTTTATTGTATGTTACATCGAAATATATGCAGAAATCATGTGCAAAATAAGCTATGTAAAAGTTTTAAAGTGTCGCTGACGAGGCACTAGTTAGTTACAGAAAAACACATTTTTAAAAAAATCATATTATGACCTATAATAACAGATATTGACAATTATTATCGGGTTAAAATCATTACCATTAGAGACTTCGTGATACGGTTATTTCACTTTTAAGCGCGTTCTTCAAGTAAATTTAGATTATAAATACATTAAGTGTAACAGTTTGGTATACTGATTACGAATTAAAAATAATTTTTCAGAAATTCGAAAAATATAAGGGTAAAGGTTCACTTACACGGTCCAATTTAAGTAGGATAATAATTACAGCTATAGGTATATTAGCTATTTATGTAACAAGCGCATAATTTAGGACATTCTTGGACGAGCCGGAGTTTATGGCAGAGCGAGCGCAGCGAGTTTCTAAAGTCCGATTATGCACGAGTTGCATACAAAGCTTTATGTTCGACAGCCAAGATTGGATTTTCTTTTATAATATGTTAAGTAGGTTCGAGCGGTTTAGACTACTCAAATCATGGTTTAAATGTAATTTTGTATTGTAACTTTTAAAATTTACAATTATATGTTTCAAATATTCGTTAAGGCTCCTTTCGAATGAGGGTGTAGTAGTAGTAGTGTAGTTACTTATTAAATTCATAACTCGCCCATTTCGATTGCTATATAAACCAAATTTTGGTAACAGATACTAGCTATATGTATTGTCTTTTTCGATTTTCCGGACTTTTTTTTGAACAATAGAAAGCCTGGAAATCCATCAAAATTCGTAGTTAACCAATAACTCTTTTGTCAATTGGAATATTTTTTTCAAGAAAATTACACTTTATCTGCTATAGTGTCTCAACAGCGGTACATCGTTATTTTTTCAAGAAACATCCCTCATTTTAAATAAAAAAATTATCAAATTTTGGATTTTCATTTTTTTCGAATATTTTGAAAATTTAAAAATGTACCGCTGTTAAGTACAATATTATAAAGGATTTTTGTAAATAATTTTTTTTTCTAAATTTTCCTTAAATCAAGTTATTAGTAAACTATGAATGCCTGTCTGGGTGAAGATGAAGTATAGCCTTAAGAAGAATTATGGCAACATATAGTTACTATATTATATAATATTTATCTGTAAATAAAGTAAATAATTTATGTCAATTAATAATTGCTGATTTGACTGTCATACCAACTTTGAAACATAAAATATAAGGAAAACGATTCTAATATAAAGATCATTTAAGGTAGTAAATCCATGGGTAGTGACAACCCAAAATATGACTTAAATTAATATACAGCATTCATTACAAGTCGTAGAATTTGAATAAAAATTAAAATTTATAGGTAACCGTTGAAATAACGAAGATAATTGAATTTAAAGTTGACACAAAAACGCGCTAAAATACATTGCGTATATGGAGGTTACCAGTAGATTTACTAAACGATTAGAAAATTTTATATCATAACAACCCAACACATATTTGGAAAACGAATATGTTATTCTTTGATATTTGAGGTATTTATTAGAAAAATAAAAAATATGGGTCACCGCAATAATGGTTGAGAAATCGTATGCAAAAGGTTCCAGTCTCAAGAAAAACTATGTTTTTGACGTACTACTACTGCATTTCAGTGTAAACTTAAATTTCAATTATATTTTTTATTTAATTGGATACCTATGATTTGTAATTTACATCCAAATCTAAGATTTTTAATGATTTATTTCTGATTATTTGAAACACACCGAAATCACGCACGCTTAAGCTTTAAAAAGATTGCAAACATTATAAATAGATGAATAATCGATATACACATAAAAATACTGTGGCTTTTGTAAGTAATATGAACTAATATAAATTTTAAAAATAACATTCTACGTCTGACAACTGACAACATAGCATAAAATGTTAGCTGTCACTTTGCTGTACAAAGTGCCAACATCTTTAAATAAGAACAAAATATTTAATTTAATAAAATGTTATAAATTACAACATTTATTTTAACATGATATTGACAGCAGTACAATTTTGCATTTTTATCGTACTAGTCCAACAAAGTACCCGTTTATAGACTGTAAGAAATGTCATAAAACAAGGTAATCATGAATTATTAATGAATACCTAAATACATGCATTAGAAGTTATGTTAAAATAATTATTAATCCAGTGGTATGAAAAATGTTCATCTAAGATAAGTACAAAATTTATTTTTGGAATTTTAAAAAAATTATTTTTGATCTGTAATCAGCATAGCAAACTGTATATGATAGCCTGTATAATATGAATCTGAACGTGGTATAAATTTGTTATGCATAGTCCATTTAGAAGCTATTTGTTGGGAAAGGCGTGATCTATTTATTAATTTAAATTTTACACCACCAAAAAAATATTCCAATTTTTTTCCATTTACTTCCATAGTTCCACAATCTAGCGACCTATGAAAAACTGAACAAAACAACACCTTCTCTAAACCGTTGTTCTTTTGTTTGATTGACAGCTCATTTTATTCTTGGACTATACAACTTCACACCAATTAAACTAATTTATACCGCAACTAAACAGCGTAGAAAAAATAAAACAAAAATAAAAACGTTAACTATGTTTCTAATGGGCGGACCAAGTTAAAATGAAACTAATGATACTAAATTATGTCGGTATCTAGTTACATTCTTGATGTTCGACTGTTTTAGAACAGCGGGGGGCTAGCAAGATTAGACTTAAACAGTGATCGGTTTGAACATTGGATTTATTATCATTGATCCGAAAGATTATATTTGAAGTCCTACAACTTTATTATACTGTATAAAGGATTAAAGAAAAGAATATTTTAATTTTAGTAGGATTATTAAAATATTAGATATTGATTTTCTGACTTGATTATCAATATTATCATAATTTTGTTTATTCAACACCTCTTAATAAAAGCATCATAACTATGGTGTTTTTAAACAAGCAACGTAAAAAGTTCACCATAGTAACGATGTTTTAGGTTGGAACTGAATATTTTTTTAAAATTTAAGCAGTTATTAAGAGATATTGGATAAAACGTTATATTTCACATGTTGGCAAAAAGGAGTGACCCAGTCGAGAAAATTAAGATTAAGATTTACCTAGTGGGTAATTCCTTATTGTACCCATTTGTAAAGTAAATAACTATTATAATATTTGTGGTTTTAGTACCTACAAGAAATCTAAAATGCAATCAACTTTAGGAAATAATACATATTAAGTATTTATTTTATGAATTCTGCAGAAATTTTTAAACGATGAGAACTTAAATTAGGTACTGACTCCGAGATAATAGTACATTATGCACCAAGGATGTAAAACTCGATTTTGCTCCCGCGGGTGAATTGATAGCACAGGACTGAATCGAGAGCTGCCGAAGGCATACGGTAATTTTTGTGACGAGTGCGAGTGCACGCAAAATGAGCTGAAACGTGCTTGTTTAGAGGGAGCAAAAACGCGTTTTTGCTGCCTTGCGATATTTTGCTCCCTAGAAATAATCGAGAGAGAGCAAAATATTTCTATTCAGCAAAATATCTCAAGGGAGCAAAAATGCGTTTTGCTCCCTCTACACAAGCACGTTTCAGCTCATTTTGCGTGCACATGTGATAAAAGCTTTAATTTTCTACTATGGCCCTCAATTTTTTTTTAAATGATGCATCTAACAGAAAAATGTCTAGAGAATATAATGCCGGAAACCGGAAGTCAATATCTTTATCCAGTCAGAAATTAAAATTGATTAAAAACAGTAAACAAAAAACTTGGTCCGTTCTGGCTTCAAGCGCTTGAACGAAAAAAAAACTTTGAAATAGAGTTGTAAGCCTAATTGCCTAATGTTCAATAAAAATGTAAAGTGTGGGTACTCATTATACTCAGAATTCCAAGCTCTATAACATTTTTAAGACAGAGTTTTGATTGCATTCGTTGTTTTTGAGATATTATGTTTACTAAAAAAACATGCTTTCTTACTACAAATCTGTACGCAGCGGATAAAGCTCACTTAGTAGGAAGGGGAAAACTTAGTAAATTCACTCCAGACCTAAACTGAATGGGCGTTTCACATCTAACGACACGACAACGATGTCGGTGGACGCGGAATCTATTGTAAATACTATGTACCGATATTGCCGGTGAGTGTGAAAACATTACATTTATTTACATTAGATTCTGCGTCTACCGACATCGTTGTCGTGTCGTGTCGATAGATGTAAAAACACCCAATGGATTAAAACAATTTCCAGTTTTCCCGTAATTAATTCCGAATTCAAACCCCCCAGCCACTGGGCTGCAATAATATGGGTATAGCAGAGTAAAATAAGTAAAAGAACTTGCAAAAATTGAAGACGAAAATTTTATTGTTGTAAAAGATAGGTATTGACATCTTCAAGAATAGCCAACATCTCGAACTCTACCCCCTGTGCTTCGTCCCCCACTGCCCATTTTAGGAGATGAAAATCACATTTTGTAATTAACCCTTTTTCCTTAAGGTTTAATGAAAAAATCAAAAGACAAATTTGTAGAGAGGAAAATTCTCTTTAAGATAGGCTATAAGCGATTTTCATGAAAACGCATTGTTTTCGAGACAATCGTGAAAATATATTTTGACAATTTCCATTGTTTTAAATAGAGTCGAAATTTCATCGAGAGACGTTGGCTATTCTTGAAGAAGATATATGCTTATCTTTTAAAACAATAAAATCTTCGCCCTTTATTTTTGTGGAATTCGAGCAAATTTTTGTCTTATTTTACTGGGCTTGTATTATTTTTGCGATGACTGAACAATAAAATTATATCTTTTTGGTCGAATTTTGAAATTTGTTTCACCTCTTAGATAGCTGCCCAGAACTTTATCTGCTGAGAAGAATCCAGTCTTTTTAGATTAACTTAAAAATATTAACTATGCCTGCTATAACCCAAAAGTTAACTGTATTATTAAAACACATTTGCCATATCTCATTTAAAATCCAAATAAAAACATTACAACCTTATTACCATTTTTGCAAATTCACTTTAACAGTATCCAATTATATGCTAATACTTTTTAACCATTTACAACTCTTAACAAATGTAACATAACATCAATAACGTTACACACACTCACACATGCACGAATCATGACACATGTACGAGTATAATAATATGAAGGAAGCTGTGCTCTTCTCAAGCCCAGTTAACTTGATGTTTTATTCATGACGACACCGTGGGTGTCACCTGCTGGCTCGAATCACCATGGAGCCACTTCATAGCACACTGATCTGATTTACATCAGAATTGGAAAAAATCAAACTGTAGGAAGGTGGAGTCAACAAGTTTGACAAAAATCATTTTTGTACTCATTACCTAGGAGACATATTAAGCACGCAATTGACAATCGGAAATGTCATCCCAGGTAGTCAATCAGGAAAAATGCAAAGAACACTGGCTTTTCTAGACATTTCAGAGTAAAATCATCTTAAAAATAATAAAATTTAGTTTATATAGTATTACTTCCCGGAATTATAATTAAGAAAATTATCAAGACCACCGAAAACCGCCAATATTTAAAAATAAAACTTGCGCCATCTGTTGGTAGTAGTGAGTAGAAGAAACATCATAACCTCAAATTTAATGATCAGTTTACAACTACAACTTGCATGTATTTGATTATAGTTTTATTCGTTATAAAAAACATTGTACAAACCTCTTGCTGGAAGACACAATCCCAACATTCGCGTAATGAAACAATGGAATAAAAATCTTTTCGCATTTGGTTCGTAAATAACCGATAAATAACTATTTTCTATTTGGCGTTCACGAAGTTAATTTTGTGAAACGCAACTGAATATCGCCAGGGTTCACTTTGTGGCACGCAACATTTTTTTTAGAAGGTTGGTATAGTAGTATCAGATGACATTTACTTGTCAATAATTGTCAAACGTCAAACCTGAGAACAATAAAATTCAGGTAACATTTTTACAATGTTTTGATTAATTTTGCAAAGTTTCATTAAACTCTCTCATTATTTCAAATGTCGAGTGTACTTCCTTAATTTAAATTTTAATATCTGAACGACGCCAAATAGAAAAAATAGCATAAAGAACTCATTTTATAAGACTTTTTTCGCACTTGTCCATTAGTAAACTTGCCCTCAGGCTAAATTTGAACGCGTACAAAAAAATTGTCTTATAAAACTTGTTCTTTATTATAGTTTTATATGACTCAGTAGAAAAGTGAGTGATAGATAATGTTATTTATTTTATTCTTAATTTTCATTTTCGATTGTAATGTGTTGTTCTACATCAAATAATTTCACCCATAAATCAACAGACTGCTAATTTGATTTTAATTATAATTGATCGTCAAAATCAAATACACCATATTGCGCTGTCACCAACAGACGAAATCAATCACCACAACTCAAAATTTAACTTCCATCGAGTCTTGCTTGTTTCTAGTGTGCCATGACATACGTTATTCATTTGTTCCTCCTCAGTCGATTGTTTTTTACGTGGGAACTATCGTAGTTGGCAACGGTAAGTTACGGAGTAGAATTGACAGGTACGTATTGGGAAATATTTGACGTACGCCGACAAAGAAATAAAACTCGTTATTTTTAAATTTACGATGAAATACCACACATTACGGACTTTTTTATTGTGAAACTAACTTGAATTAATTTCTTTGTTAGATTATCAGAAGAAATCAAAATTGAGTCAAGTATTTAATTATTCACTTGGGAATCAATTAAAGGTAAATTGCTAGAATTTGAAATTTGTTGTAAGTAAAGTAAAATACATGTCGAAAAATCTGTCAATAGCATATAAAACAAACTGTTCAAAACAGTTTACGAGAACTGTACAAAATAACTTTATGCACGGTTGAATATTTTCTAATAAATTACTTAATATAATTTACTTGTTCAAATGACCTAAAATTACAAAATTCTTTGACTGTTGCTAAGATACCAAAAAAAATCCGAAAATAAACAAAAATCTAAATGTCAAAGTTTTCATTATTGATTTCAACATTTCCAAGATAATTTATGTTAAATGTAAGTAAAAATGATTATACAAAATAGTTATTTATAGGAATATTAGTAGTTGATTTGAAAAAAATTGAAAATCTAAAATATTTGCATTAATTTGACGTTTTTTTTATGGCGCTCTGGCTCTATAAAGTGATTCGTGGGCTATAAAGTGACGTTTACGTTAAAGAAATTCGTGTATAGGTGTCAAATTATGATATGACCGTGCATAAAATAATTTATGTACGACTTCATTATAATCAATTGTTTATGACGTTGTTTAGCGTGCATAAACTACCAGTTTAGTGCATAATGATAAAGTAAAACAACAATTAAAATTAATACATTTTTTTTATTTATGAACAAGAATTCAATTAAATGAAAATTTTATAAATTACAATAAGGAATACATTTTACAGGCTCCTGACAAACTGACACTAAATTACCAACAAAATAATATAAATAATATTAATCAATTTCATGTAAAATAAACTAAGTACAAACCTTATTTAATTGTTTAGGGATAAACTAGCTAATTTGGTTATCTATTCCTTCGTTTATATTAATATTGTAGCACACAACATCAAATACTTGGCCCATCTGGATATCTTATACGACGAGATCAGTATTGAAGTACTTACAATATTGTATTTTCGGTATTTTCCTTTATTTGGCATAATCAGGAGAAGTGTTTCTTTTGCATTTAATGCAATTTCAATAATTTCTTTCATTTCTAGACCAAAAATAAGAATGTTTTTAATAAATGTCAGTTTGTGAGTTTCAATATTTTTCTCAAACAAATAATCAATAAACAACTTTGTAACCATAACAATAGAAAAAATACACTAATTTTTTTGTCAACCCGATTATGCCAAATACAAATGTCATTCTGGGCAATATAAAAATTGATTATAATGAAGTCGTACATAAAATATTGTATGTAACTCGTACATAATCGGACTTTATAGACTCGCCTTATTTATTAGCCTCGTTCGTTGCGCTCACTCTGCCATAAACAACGGCTCTTCAATAAAGTCCTAGATTATGCACTTGTTACATAAATATCTATTATTTTACTGCTGAAATAAAAACAACAATAACAATAAATAAAATTAATTAGTATTAGTTTTATTTGATTGAAGCTTATCATTTACAATGTAAAATTTACGAGCCAAGATAAATATTATAATCAAGCGTTTTATATTCAAAATAATTCAGTCCATTTAATTAAGGAAATGACTACTTTGTCCCGGTGACAAAAAGTTGGGAATCCGTGCAACATAAAAATGTAAATTTGGCAGGTTTATGTCTTCCAACAATTCGAGTGAGAACACAATAAATGTTTTCAGTTTCGCACAATTATTCGGATTTATACATCCGATGAAAGATTTGGAACAGTAGTTATTTGTTATTTTATTTCTCTATTTTATTTTATAACCTTTCATAGCTGTTATGTCCGCGTTCATCAAAGGCGCCATCAGGTATATAAACATCATGAGAATTGGTTCAACACTAGAAAATAAAAATCTAGAATACTCATTCACAGGAAAATGAACACCAGAAGATGCAAGTCTAGAAAATTTATAAGTAATAAAATACCTGCATCAAAAGTTTCATTCACATGAAAATTCAAATTTAGGAAAGATATAATCAAAACCGAATGAAGACTCAAGACTCAAATTTCTAATTCATTAATTCAAAACAGTGAATTTCTTTTTTCCAGGATTCAGAAGCAAAACAAAAGAATCTGAACCATTATGCCATCACTGGCCTAACAGTTTACAGCCGCTCGTGCATGAATATTGATAACGCAACTAAGATCAGAAATGATGCAAGAACGGGGACGAAGTACAACAATAGTAATTTATGTTATTAGGACTATAACATCAATCATTTTGTTACTAGACGTGAAGATTATTAGAAGAGGCAAAGTCGAGTTCGAAAACACGACGTGTATCATAATGATTGTTTACGATCCGTATTGCATACAAAATTTTATCTCGTAGCGTAGCGTAAATTAGTCAAAAAGTAAAATAAATTATTAGGTATTGAACAAAATAAATTAAATCTAAAATATTAGGTTTGCTATTTTCGAAACTTCTTTAGTAACTAGTTGTTTGTTATTTCATTATGGTACCGAGTACCATACTGGATTAATGGGACCGTTAGCGCAATAATTCTCCCGATAGGTTCGCTAGGGAGCCAATTCCTTTTAACCTTCAAATGACTTTGAAACGTCAAACTTGTGTATATGCTGTGTATGAAACGAATCAACGAAAGTCAAAATGAGCGAATGCTGTATTGTTCACTGCAATGGCATAAGTAATTCGCGATTTAAAATCCCAAACGACCATAGGAGACAAATTTGGATAAACTCCATTGGAGAAAATATCTTAATATTTAAAAAATAACATAATATTTTTAAAAAAATGCTGCTATGTATTAAAATAACTATTATAAAAATTAAATTTCAAGTAACCTTTCTTTTAATTCTGTTTTTCGTCCCGATGTTTTGGCACCTCTTTGAAACAATACATTTTTTAACTCTTCGACTTTCCGACTTTAATAATATGACATGGTTATAATAATTGTAGTATTGTCACAGGTATTGTTGTATAAACTTCAACAGAGAAGACATAATTACACGCAGTAACATTATACGTACGTCTTCTTATTTTTACTTAAGTATGTATCGTGTAATATGTACTTCGGAAACTAGCTCCCTGCTGCCACCTATGCTAAGCTTTGCGCTAACGGTCCCATTATGGTCCTTGGTGGTTGGATTCCACTATAATAACATCTACCATTCTGTAATTGGGAGTTAATCCTGTAGGATGGTTACCAGCAAAAATAAAAATAAAATATGAACGCTGTTATGGTCCTCAAATTGAGGCTTATAATGTTGTTATTTTGACACGCCATCAGATAATAGTTATTTATGTTATAAGTTTGATAAGAGCATTATTACAGCAGTCGAATGTGAAGAATTGCACGACGAGGTCGTAGACCGAGTCGTGTAATCACATGAGTGCTGTAATATGTTTTAGTCCACATGTGTGATATACAAAATTTTATCCACGGATGCTCAAAGTTAATAAAAATTGATATTTTTGTTTAAACGTCAGGTTTGAAATTTTAAAAATTATATATTTTGACAATTGATAGATGTCAGTTTCTATAATTTTGATTTAAAATCAAAGCAGCAGGGTACATACAATTTATTCGAAAGCAGGACATCCTGCCAGTTTTATGTATAGAAACAAATTCTTAATTAGTAAGTTTATACGTGATATTTATTTATTATTCGTTTACAAATTATTTATTATGGGATAGTACCTACTTCAAAATTGATTTATTACAAGAATATTTAAGGCATAGGTAGACAAGTATATTATTATAAATGCGAGAGGTAAAATGACAAAATCAAATCATATTACTTCACTAGTGAGGTAATATAACAAATTTCCTCACTCAAATGATGAAAATAATATTATTACTCGTATTATGTCACTGACGTGGATAAAATTTGTCATATATTTTTAAATAGTACAAAAATATAAGATTTTAATAAGTTTTGTGCATCTATAGTGTTTGCAAATGGGCGTGATATAATATTTATTTTATAATTAAACTTTCCTTATTATAATAAGGTTCCTCCCTTTTAATTAACCCCTTCTGACCTTTGCCTCTAAAATTAAAATAAAGATATCAACCACTACCACTATGTTTGGTAATTATAATTTTGCGAAAAATCCAATAAATATTCTACTCTCATGTCCATGTACAATGTTATTAATGAAGTCAGTTCAATTAAACTTGTAATTAGTTAATTATTTACGATCAATTAGCTGCGGCTGCTAAGTGGTCTTCCGAATTAACATTCGACTTGTAGCGAGGAAGATAAAATCTGTGTTTAACTTTACCACAGGCCCCAAGTTCAAGTTGATACTAAAAGCGTTATATTTTGTTTAGTAGGGCGCCGGGAATAAGATTTTAGTTTACCCATAGGGAGGTATTTTAATTTAATACTGGTTTAATTGAATTTTGTCTGGCATAGCAAATAGATTTTAAAATTGTGTTGGTTTTGTTTTAGTCTGTACTTTATTCAATAAGGAAACATAGTAATCGACGATGGTAGTTCTTATCAACTGCAATTACACAAGAGCTTTTTATTTCGCCGGATAAATTTATGTTTGTATTGAAACCTTGTTGCCTAGCAATTTGAAAAGAAAAATTGTTTAATAAAATCACGCCACCGTAGGTGGAGTGATTTTATTTTAAAACAATTTCTCGAGTCAAATTGCTGTCAGGTGACAAGATTGAGATGTCAAACAGAAATTTATTCAGAGAAAATTAAATTCTCGAGTGTAATTCAACGAGATAATTTAACGACTCCTTTGGTTCTTCTTCACAAATATTCCCAAAATCTAATCATTTCACTGACAAATATTAGAAATATGAAGCAAATGACATTTTAGTTGTTTTGTTTATTGTTTAGTTGCTAAGATAAAGGTAAATAAGGTTTTATCACTTGCAAAAAGTTACCTTCCTTTTTATCCGCTGTCAAAGCGATAAAATTGTGTTTTGTTTATGGCTTACTTTATACAGGAGTGGAATTATCATATTAAAAGTTTATTATGTAAGCCATAGAATATTATTGAAACAACCATATAATTAAATATTAAAACTTTAATTTTATCTACGATTATATTGAATGAATACAAGTACCTAATATAATTTATAAGGTAAATTTGAAATCACTGATATCAAATTACTATTGCCACAATTTGCCGATTTCCTATTTTATTGATCAAGGAATAATTGACGAAATATGTTCGTATTACCCACAATAATAAATTGATGAATTTGATCGGTAAATTGAATCATGTAAATCGGGCATTACTTATTACCTAAAAGACAAACAAAAATTAGAATGACCAAAAACCATAATACAAGAAGTTTTATTGGGCAAAAAGGAATTTTTACTACGTTTTTACACTAAACTAAAAACATAATAATCAATTCTCAGCCTATGACTGTTTACACATGGACACACAGAAGACACACACACACGCAACAGTTAAAAATACTGTGTGTTCCTTGAGAAATAGAGGCGCCGCTATTTTGTGGCTTCTGTGTAAGTGAATAAAAATCAATTTTGAGGCCACAAACGTTCCACACGTTCTTCATTTTGCAATGTTTTATTTTGATAAGTCGATAGATTAACTACTTATTTTCTATACAATAACAGAGGGATATATATGAGTTATAATAAAATCAGTGAATTAAATAAAATCACAATAATTATAATTATTGTAATAAAATTGTGCTGCGTGGTTCGAAATGCACTAATAAGCTGCCATTCAATTGCAAGTTGTCAATTCACAATTCGCACTATTTCAATAGTAAAATTAGCTGAACGGTATGAAATAATATAAAACCGTTTGTAATATCGCGTAAAAGACGTCAAAATAAATCACCAAGTATCAGTGAAAGTAAAATATAAGTAAAGTTTACAAGACTTCAAAACAAAACACAAACGAATATTTGAACCCGATACCTTCGATTCTTGCAACCTGCATAAATATTCAAAGTCATCGACTCGATAAATCATCATAAAAACTTAAAACTATCAAAAAAGAAAACTCTCAAGTAAATTTATATTGCGCTTATAAATAGTGTGCATTCTAGTCTAGTTAGCCATGGAATCCGACGCTGGCGACAGTGTTTTTTTCGCGGTTTTGTTTTAAAAATCGCGGTTTTATCGTAATAATTAATCTTCATAAAATGGATTAACGCTAAGTAAATAAGCGTTAATTTTTGCTGGAATTCTGCCCATTTTCTTCTGAAAATAATGAAATGTAATTCATACACGCTGGGCACGTATCATAACATCTTTAGACATGATGGAAATTGGGGGGAGGGGGCAATTATTTTGGCGCGAGATTTAATTTAGTAGTGTTGCGATTAGCCAGACGTTAAGTGATCACGTTAATTTATTATGTAACTATTTTTGTACTAAGAAGACTTAAAATTATTTAGGTGACTTTATTAATTTTAACGATATTATAGCTGAGTATGTTCTCACAATCAAATATCTACTAATTACCATGAGTAACCGTGAGTTTACGGCTGATAACCGCACACAAACCCAATTTAACCTTCGTAAGGCCGGGCGGGGTATTTTTGTACCCCAGTGATAATTTCATGGAAATAACATTTCTATTCCGAAATTGGGAATATTATGCTTCTAGGAATGCCAAGAAGACACTTCTACGTATTTAATGCATTAAGTTTTTTTTTTTAATATTATATAAAGTCCAACAATATGACAAAATATTGACTGGGGTGAAAAATTACCCCACTCGGTTCTTAGTATAACAATTACAGGTGTCTGATTTGTAGATCTGAACGTGATAATTCTTGTCTCGATCTGTGTGTATTATGCCTCAGTTACATGTAATAAAATCTAAGGTGAAGTTTTGTTAGTTAAATGTTATTATGCTATTATTTTAAAATTTACGCTGGGGTACAAAATTACCCCATGTGGTCGGAGTAAGTACAAAATTCACCCGGAAATAAATAATAGTTTGACATAATATATGTTACTATTTCTTTCATAATACATGCTTACGTAAAAATTTATTAGTTAGGTAAATGCTATTTTTTTAAATTTACGCTGGGGTACAAAATTAATGTGGTCGGAGTAAGTATAAAATTCACCCGGCCTTACGAAGGTTAACATATCTACCCCTACTCATACTTAGTAAAAGAGGCTGCCATGCCCAAGTTAGATATTTCAAACTCTTATGACATAATGTATTTATTAATAACTTTTGTCTATTTTCGTCAGCTGGCGCCATATTTTTTTCATCACGCAGAAAAATCTTTCATCTAATGTTTTCGTTTTGTATAAATCTTTCGTTTAAAATACATCAGTCAATTTTGATCAAACGATTTTAAAAATAAACTGTGAAAACTATTGTTGATAGGTTCATGAAAACATTTTTATGTAAGTAAAAACTTTACAAAATGACACCACAAAAATATTAATCAAGATTCCTTATCAGAATTAGAGATGTGCTACTACTTGAATATAAAAATGGGCGGCTATGAAAAAAGTTAATGTGACAGTTAGACATAATTTACAACCAATCACAAGAAGTTTTACTGGTTTGCGCCCACAAGGAAACATTAAAAATGTGTGATTCAATGATTATGTGTTGTAAATGTTTATAAAATCTTAAATAGGATATAACACATGACATGAAAGTTATAAATTATAATATTTTGAAAACGATCAGATATTAAATTCTAACAACTATAAAAGATATCTAACATTGTATGATATATTCATAAATAAATCTGATGTGGCCAGCACATGACCTCTCGCCTAATTCTGCTTATTCTACTAATCTAATAAATAATAGTTTTACCATTGATTAAGTTTTACTTACATTTTAATAGTTTCATGTTCATGTAATATGTAAACGATAATGTAAACCAAGATGCAAGCAAAAGATGTCAACTGTATACTCTCACTGTCATAATAATTCAAATTTTGTGTAGAAACAAATTTCATATGATTATTAACAACAAGATCTGAAATTTCAAAATTTGAATATAAGTTGCACTTTATTTCATTGTTAAATACTACCAGATTCAGAAAATTATTTATAATTGCCTGTAACCATAGAGAATATATTTTCTTTTATTTTTAATTGCAAAAATTGTCATAATGTACCAATTTATTTAAGGAAAACTATATCAAGCTTCAAAAGTACTACTTCCGGTTTGCGGATTTCTACCAAAATCTTATCCGGTGTTAACTTTCTTATTAATACCTTAAATATGAAATTTGAAAACCTTTTGATACTTTTTAAGTTATCGTGGACGAAAAATCGTCGGTTCATACGTCCATACGAACATACATCCATACGCACACACACATCATCGTGCAAATAGTAAATTCGTATTCTAGAGACCCTAAAACGTGATTATCCACAAAAAACTTTGAAAATTTTTTTTGACTCATTACAATACCTCTCTTATAGAATATGATGCGAGAGGTAAAAATAATAAATCTTCATTGACAATGAAAAAATTATGATCACGGGTTGCAACAACAATTAGCCTACATTCTGATCTATTCTCGTTAAGGGTCTCGTGTCCGTAACAAAATATTGCGTGTTTACAGGTGTAGCAGTTTCTGCAATGCGCATATAAAAAAATTGAAGGAAAAAAAGGATTATGCCCAGTTAGAATTCTGAAAAAATCTTTGAAATCCATATACAAAATTAATGAAAAAGTGTGTTTTAAGCAATTTTTTACATGCTTTTTCTTATTATTAAGAGATTTATTAGAAAATGTAACTCGGCATAATCCTAGTTGCATTCTTCGTCTGTACATAAATTCATGAAATTTAGCTGTATATCTATAAAACTTCGTGAGCATTGTAGAAATTGCTAGACTGCGTTTCCGTATTTTTAGCGAGCGTTTCTATGCATTAATATAGGACAAACGCGGTGTTGAGCTACGTGGAGTCGATACCCTTAACGATTGAGTACATAGGTAGCGCTCTGATTGGTCGAAAAATGCGAAGCTAAAGTTGTACTTTTCACTACGATTTAGCGGCGCTAAAGTAACTCATTATTGTACAATTTCATAAAAATGAATATTATTGTATGTTTTTTAATTTTTTGTAAGTTATTTTAGTACCGGTTTTGTTCGTAGCTTATTTAAATCTAATGTAGGAACAAAACAAGTAAAAAACGTGCAGCAATCTTATTTTATTATAAAAACTTTATTCCTGCGTTTTTGTCCGAATTAATTTTAAACATTTTTTACAAATCCTTCATGGCTTTATGATTTTATGTGCAAAACTTTTTCTTTTCTTTTCATGTTATTTTTCTAACGGTTCATTGGTATTTGCTGTGATTTTGTCTCGTGTTGGTGATCATCTTCATGCCACAATTTTTTTTCTCTAGTTCCACTCATAGGATGGACTGTGAAATAGTTGTGAATGTTCCACTATATTGGTGCTTAATCGTCAAGAAACTCCAAATCTTTTATGGTCTTTATTGTGTAGTACAGTGGAGACAGAATCGTAAAAACTTTCTAGAGATTTTTATTCGTATTTTTTGGAAGAATATTCGTGTATGCGTTGTAATTTTTTGTAATACTACGATTCATTTAATAATTTGTTAATAATAGAACATGTCTTATTTTTATTCAGATCATAATTTTAACTTACGCCCAATAAATTTAAACCAATATACAGGATGTTATATACTACATGATACTTTATAATAAACAGATTTTTTTCAAAATTTGTAAAATAAATAGCACTCATTTTTGAGCCACTGTTTCAATTAGTGTATAGTAGAGTTGCAACGAATATTAGGCAACTATTCGGTATTCAGCCTATTCGGCAGGTTTTTCATTATTCGGCCGAACACCGAATATTACTTTACTATTCGGCCGAATACCGAATAGTTTAACGTCACATGTAACATAAAATACTTTATCTACGACTACTATGAAAAGTTTATATTTATGCTTTCAATTGTCAACGTAAAGTTGATTGTTACTGAGGACCAAGCAAAAAAACATTTTATTGCGCGTCTCCTATGACAACGCTCAATAAAGTACTTTTTGATTACATATTGACTACGTTTACACGTAGGCCTAAAATGTACTTTGACTTGACTTTGAAAAGGCGATTTTTGAAAAGTCAATTTGTTAGTGCATTTACACATTCCACAAAAAAATACTTGGCTTTAGAATTTCGACTTGCCTTTGATAATAGACAGTTGATAGTATGACAGTAGACAGTGGTTGACAGTACGAGTTTGGTTATATTACAATTTATTTAGGTAACTTAATTATGTAACTTAACAAAAATTACAGTATATTAATAAAATTTCTTGCAGAAGAACACTATGGATTGTAATATGAAGTTACATTTACTGAATATTATCGTTTTTACTTCCTTGTACGAAGTAAGGAAGTATTGTAATCGCGAAAAATTTCGGTTCTCAGATTTTGACGGAAATATCCGTTTTGACCTTTTCTGAATCCATTATGACTAGTTTCGTCGTGACGTCTGTACGTACGTGCGTACGTGCGTACGTGCGTACGTGCGTACGTACGTGCGTACGGACGTATGTGTGTCGCATAACTCAAATACGGTTAGACGTAGAAAGCTGAAATTTTGTATTTAGGACTGTTATAGCATCTAGTTGTGCACCTCCTATTTTTGGTTTCAGTCTACAAACCGGAAGTAGTACTTTTTAAAAATATTTTGATAAATAATTAATTTTAGACAATTTTTTTTATTTTAAATGAAAGATTATGTGATTATTATCTACAATCGGTATTTTATAAAAATTTTCTGTATCTTCTATCATTTAAGAATAATTAAAGTATATAATTATAATTTAGTATTTCGGTATCTTGTACTCCATGATCGTTTAACATTTGTTACTACGTAAAATTTAAATGATTATGACATGACAGTGACAATAGTAAAATATGCTTTATATCTTCTTCTGCAGTTTAAATAAAATGACTAAAATATATTTGTGAGTATACTAGTATAATAAGTTAAAAGAATTTTTAATATTATTTTACATTTTAGTTATTAAGAAAAGTATGAACACACAAGGCGTACAAGGAAGTCATGTGGTGTCCACGTCAGATTTTTTTTTAATATGTTACTATTCTTTGTTATTAAAATGAGGTTACAACAGACTTTTGCCGCGGTTTTATTATTATAACTGCATACATCTATCTAGAGTACCTAAATAGTCTATCTACAGATGTCATTAATGATAAAGTAAAGTACTTTTCGTTTACACGATATTTCAAAAGTGACTTTCATTAGTCAAGTCTGATTTATTTTAGACTTGACTTTACGACGAAAAGTAAAAGTCTATAGAATTTACACATGAGCAAAAGTCGCCTTTTCAAAGTCAAAGTCAAGTCAAAGTACATTTTAGGCCTACGTGTAAACATAGTCATTATAAAAGAAAATGACAGAATCAAACAAATTTTTTATTTATTTATTTCGATATTATTGGTATCGTCATGGTTACGAATCAAACATAAATTGATTGAACGCAGATTGAACTAACTGAATACTATTATTATTATAACAAATAATTTTAGTCGTAGATAAAATTATGTGTGTATTACGAGCATAAAGTGTCTTTGTTCCTCTTGCACTATTGCAGCTCTCGCCTTCGGCTTGCGCTGCAATTAAAGTGCGCGAGTAAAAAAGAGTCACTTTATGCTCGTAATACACAAATAACTATTGAACTGCGATTGTCTTTAACGGTCTCCTGCAAGTTATTTTATTTACATATTTCATTAACAGGCAAAAATATATGTATATTCATGAGTTTATATTAATTATTATTACTAAAAAATCTGACGTGGACACCACATGACTTCCTTGTACGCCTTGTGTGTTCATACTTTTCTTAATAACTAAAATGTAGAATAATATAAAAAATTCTTTTAACTTATTATACTAGTATACTCACAAATATATTTTAGTCATTTTATTTAAACTGTAGAAGAAGATATAAAGCATATTTTACTATTGTCACTGTCATGTCATAATCATTTAAATTTTACGTAGTAACAAATGTTAATCGATCATGGACTATAAGATAAAGAAATACTAAATTAAAAATATACACTTTAATTATTCCTAAATGATACCAGATACAAAAATCTGACGTGGCCGTTACAATACCTCTCGCCTTGACATTGAAGTATTATTATTTAACCTCGTATTGAACCAAATATTAAGCTTTAATTTAAATAAAGTACAACAACACCGTATAACATTTGATATAATAATATAAAATAATCATACATTATATTATTTTAAAATGCATAATGGACTTATAATAATTATGTAGGTAAATAAATTATATATTTCACAAATTTAATCAGCTCTTAGTTTACCTAATATATTATTTTATTTTATAAATACCATATTTACATAATACTATGTCCATTTAATATCTATACTATATCCAACATTTCAAAATTCTACACCACACTCTACACATGCCCTACACCACAGAGAAACCTCCTTGCCACAGACATCTGTTTATCTGTCACATTGACAATTTTATTTTTGTTTTAAATTTTATTTCTATTTCGGGATTCACAAATCGTGGTAGGTAAAATTATATATTTAAAAAAATTATATTTTTATTTGTTAAAGATATAGAAACAAGTAAGATTAAATATTGTACAATGTAATTTCTTCTTTTATGTGTGGTATGTCAAATTATAACAATCGCATTATTTTATACAATTTTTGCAAAAAATGTTATAGTGCTACAAGAAAAATACCATTTCCGGTTAGTGGATTTTTACCAAAATCTTTTCAGCTCTTCATTAACACATATAAATGTATAATGCAAAATATTAGAATTTTATGTTCAGTAGAATTTGAGATAATGAACCGGGACGAAAGGCTATAGTAGGCGCACATACAGACTTTCATACATACACACAGAAACACACACACACACACACACACACACACACACACACACACACACACACACACACACACACACACACACACACACACACACACACACACACACACACACAGACATCATCGTGAAAATAGTCAAAATAGGTTCTAAAGGTGCTAAAACGTGCTTATTGACAAAAATCTCGACATCGAATTTTTTCACGATCCCTATACCTCTCTAGGCGAGAGGTAAAAATATTTATAAAATACCGATTTTAGGTAATAATCACATAATCTTTCATTTAAAATAAAAAAATTTGTGTTAAATTAAATATTTATCGAAATATTTTTAAAAAGTACTACTTTCGGTTTATAGATTGAAACCAAAAATAGGAGGTGCACAACTAGATGCTATAACAGTCCTAAATACAAAATTTCAACTTTCTACGTCTAACCGTATTTGAGTTATGCGACACACATACGTCCGTACGTACGTACGTACAGACGTCACGACGAAACTAGTCATAATGGATTCAGAAAAGGTCAAAACGGATATTTCCATCAAAATCTGAAAACCGAAATTTTTCGCGATTACAATACTTCCTTATTACTCCGTACAAGGAAGTAAAAAGAAAAATAATGTCAAAATTTTTATTTTGTAATTTTGATAAAAAATAAAAATGATAAGCTGTTCGTTATTATAATTTAAAAGCGGCAAATTATGGAGCAACAAATAAATTTCTGTGCATTCAAAACAGCCTTGTCAGTCATTGTAAGTTCGGTTATTCGGCAGAAAGTACTGCATAATATTCGTTATTCGGTATTCGGCACATTTACTATTCGTTGCATCTCTAGTGTATAGTAAATAAAGAAATTAATTAAATTTCGGTAATGTGGCAATTAAAGTCTATGAAACCAGCGGCACTAAAAATGTATAGGTAGGTACCTACGTCATAACTCGTAGAACACAATTTAAAAAATTATTATGTGGTGCTTATAACAATTTGCTGCAATCGTGATTATCATTATCATGACAACGTTTATAAACAAATCAAAAAATTATTACAATTTACAATCTTAGTTTGAGACCAATTTGAGGCAAATTGAATAGTTTTTTTTTGTTCTGAGTAGACAATTTTGAACATATCCTTACTAAAAATTTAATAAAAATGTTCATTTTGTACAACGATTGTAGAAAAATAATGATTATGTATTGATCATATAAAAAATCCGATATAGTTCAAGATTTATGTCATACAAATAAATTTAATCATAAAAATTGCTCTTACCGTATACGGTCTAAGTACTGTATTTTTCTCTGTGGAAGTGTTACTGTTAATTCATTACTTCGCACTGCAACTGCAAATGCCCATTTCCAGCTACTTTATTTTCCAATACTCATCCTTAACAGCTAACAACATCCTTCTGACACTAAACGATTATGAGCATTGGACAAAAACTGCCACAGAGCCTTGTAGCTGTAACAGTTTGTCCTTAGTCGTTCGTAAACCTGTCAAATAAATCCACAAGCGACACGGAAAGTGCGAGACTGTTAATGCACATTATACGTTCACGAACTTGAGGGTTTCAAATCGAATTAAAATACAGGGAGATCCGTTTCAAATGACAATATAATAATCACATTTGCATTAATTCTTTACGGAAGTTTTTTGAGTGCTTTCCAACAACGTAATTAGCTCGAGTGGTACACGAGAGCTAATTACGTTGTTGGAATGCACGATAAAAAAAATTCCTGGACATGAATGAATGCACGACTGCATATTTGGTAAGAAAATCGCAATGACACCGCCGCTCTATTTTTTAATTCTTTTTACAATAGAAATTTGAAATGTTAACTAAATTTGTATTTAACATTAATAAATATGTATTATTTACCTTATTAATAAATTGCTTATTTATACTCAAAATAACAATTTAACCAATTTTTAATTTAATGTCAAAGTGACAGATGACAGTAAAGTTTCCGCTTATTAATTTCAGTTATAGTACGGGAGCCGGGCGCACGTAGTGTCCCTGATATTCCCGCTTGTAAGCCTTTGTCACGTTTGGTGAGAATACCCAGCAGAGTGCAAAAGAGGCACGACTTCCAGGTAACCATGAGCCATTCCCCCCCAGGGGGGGGAAATAAAAAATCGCTAAATTCGCATATTTTGGGCCGTCTTAAACTTGGCCAAATGATCAATGGCTATGCAAAGACCCTCTCGACATCAATTTAAGACGATAATGGTGTGCCGGATCCGAAAAACGGGCCCTCAAAGTTGCAAAAAAAAATCGCAGAATTCGCATATTTTGGACCGTCTTAAATTTGGTCGAATTATCAAGGGGGATGCGAAAACCCCATGATCGTCTTAAACTGATGTCGAGAGGGTCTTTGCATAGCCATTGATCATTTGGCCAAGTTTAAGACGGCCCAAAATATGCGAATTTTGCGATTTTTTCATTCCCTCCCGGGGAGGAATGGAACATGGTCGTGCCTCTTTTGCACTCTGCTGGGTATTCTCACCAAACGTGACAAAGGCTTACAAGCGGGAATATCAGGGACACTACGTGCGCCCGGCTCCCGTACTATTAAGTTACTCAAGCTACTAGTAAAAAAATTTCCGAGAAAATTTTAATATAAGCATGGTTACTATTATTGTAATCAATTCATCCATTGGCTGTTATTTGTGTCATGCGATTTTCAGTGAGAATTTTTTTGAAAACTAGAATTATTTGTGAATATTTTTCTTGGCCGCCCCAGTTAATGCGACAGGATTCATTTCTTGCATAGCTTGATTTCCACGTACTGTCCTTACAGACAGAGTTGGCCGGAGCAGTACGGGAAAGAAAGAATGTGCCTATGTTCTACACAGAGCTGAGTCAAAGTTCGCCAACTTATTACTTGTTTGAAGGGGGTAAAGCATTTTCATATTTAGTGTACAAAGATTTTACATCGAATAAACATTTTTTAAATTAATATCAGATTTTACAAGGATTGTGTGGATTTTATTTAGGATTTTTTGGGTGGCTTGACAGATTTTAAATACCAGGATTTTTCAAATGATTTTATTTATTTCACAAGTTTAAAGATTTTGCAGATTTTCTTAAGATTTTACGGATTTTATAGATTTTAAAGATTTTTGATCGGATTTTACTGATTTTATAAAGATTGTATGGATTTTGAAAGATTTTCAAGATTTAAAGTTTAATCACCAAAATTTTCCAAAAGATTTTATGAATTTTTGTCTGGATTTTACGGATTTGAAGAAAATTTTACAGGTTTTATTAAGATTTTAAGAATTTTCCAGATTTTACAAAAGATGATTTTTATGATTTTAAAATGATACCTATTAACAGGGATTTTAAGTAAAGTGTACATAGATTTCATAAGTGGTTTACCCCTCGGTCAAGAGATAAACCGAGCTGGACGATTTGTTATACACTTTGTTAAGGTTTCTGCCAAAAAATTTGTTGATAATCTATGTCCGCACGATTAATATTGTTTACCAATTCTTATTTCGCATACTGTACGTTGCAACATGTCTATAGTGTAATAGACTGAAACTCAAGGGATATTTTTCTTCGCAAATCATAAATTATAATTGCAATTTTTATCTTACAATAATTATCAGGGGTAGAGATGATAATTTTTTGACAATTGTTTTGTCGTTTCCCCGGCAACTTATTTCTAACAATTTCACGACACAAAACATCATCTGACTAAAATTTTCCGTGATGTTTTGTGGAGTGAAATTGCAATAAGTTGCCGTGAAATAGACAAAAATTCTCTCAAAAAATTATTATCTCGACTGGTATTTAGGAAGAATATTTTTCTTGTTAAAAAACACTAGGTACCAAAACGGCCCATTTTGCTTAACATTTTTGACGTTTCATTTGACAAAGTTATTTAATTTTTGTAACTAACGTAACTAAATAAAATCTAATCTACATAATATTATTTTACATTTTCAATTCTATTGTTTGCATTACGTCATCATTACGCAATATGATTGGTTAAACCACCTGTCAAAAAATATTCAGCTATAATTGCAAACTTTGCTTTTACAATTATCATTATCAGCTAAGATTGCAACTTAGATCTTACAATTGTAAGTTAAATTGCAACATTGATTTTACAATTACCTATAATGACCGCAAAATATTGAACAAGAAATTGCGCAACAAATTGAACAATATCTTGAGCAATAAATTGCTTTGTTTTTAATGAACTCTGTTTTCTACTGTACTGAGACAATTTTATATATCTACCTAAAATATTTAGTTTGTGATTCGCATATAATAATAATTTGACAGCAGCGCTTATCTATTTTTCAGACAATTTACGAAGTAATGCAATATTTCACACAATTTGCTGTATGACACTACACGATTTAGATTGTTTCAAAAATTGACCAATATATTGTTCAAGATTTAGTGTAATGTAAAACTGGATTTATTGCAACAATGATCTTACAATTGAAAGCTATAGTTACAACATTGATCTTCCAATTATTTATAATTGAAACAATGATCTCAGCTTTGGTCTTACAATAAAGCTGATGTGATTATTCACCCCACCGCTTTAAAACGCGTAAAGCTAAATCCACCCTTAAAAAATTAGCCCTAGTCTGTCACAAATTGTTCATGACAAAAAACTAAACATCTATTTCACAGTCTCGTGCAAAATTAATGAACACTCCACGGTCTTAATCCGCGCCGTCACTTTTCAAGATAATAAAAAACTTTTACGATCTTCGTCATGAAACACGAGTGTATTTTTTCCGTGGCGCCACGTATTTCGTTCCCGATTCGCAACCTACGAATTTGGTTTGCGATCTTGCTTCGTTGATATTAATCACGACGTAGGATCATGCGAGTCACATGGATTTTCAATATATAAAAAGAGAGGAAAAGTTTTCACAAAGGAAGCAAAAAAGTTACTGAACGATGAACTGAAACTTTGTACTGAAAACTTTGCCAAAGTGTTTAAATTTACTGGGATGTTTTTATTATTTTAGTTAGGGGTAGATATACTGACGGTTATCTACTTTATTAGGGACTGGATTCACAAAATGGTTTAGTATTTTACCTTTTAAGAGGCCCGTCTACTACCTAAAATTCAGAATAAAATGTACTAACGCACGGTAAAAAAGGAATTGCTGTGGTAACTAAAATATAAGTTGTGCCAGCAAAATATTTTTGTTAATATAGACCCAACAAATATTTTTGCTGCTGCAAGAAAGTCAAAATTGCTACCTACACTTTTGCTATAGTAACAAAACCGAATTTGCTGTAATTGATAGAATAAATTTGCCTACAGGAGCAAAAAATATTAGCTGTATGAAGAATACATGTTACTTGCAACAAAGAAAGCGATTGGTTGTAGTTACAAAAATATTTGGCTGCAGTAGCTAATAAGAATTTGTTACAGTAAGAAAAATGTTTAGCTTCAAACCTCATCACATTGGCAATCTCTTGCCAATACCAACACCATTGCCATTAATTTTTAGAATTAATTTTTCATTATATTTATTTGAATAACAAACGTAATAAAAAATTAAAAATAAAATTAATGGCAATTGTATTGGTATCAGTAAGAGATTGCCAATGTGAATGAGGCTTTATAAATAGTTAAAAGGTATTATTGTGAGAAAAAATACTGTTACTTATATTATTATTTTATTTATTTTTGAACGAAATTTTACATTCTTCTTATATTAGATGATAGTTAGAAACTGTTTTTGTTTTGTCTTTTGGGTCATTTGGTCATTTCTCATTCTATGGCGTTGGCGGAAGTCTATAAGCAAAATATATATTTATTAGATAGTTTGGTACTTGGTTATTGAGTAGGTTACTTACATTGTTACATTATACACCTAGTCCGGTTAACATTTTGTTATATAGGTAAACATTATTTCTTAAGGAGTTTCGATACCGATTATCTATCTAGGGGATCTAAACAAAAATCTATTGTATTTCTGCAGAGTGACAACTTCTACCCACTAAATTTTGTTGTAAAAAACACCGAAAATATAAAAAATCTTATAGCGAAATATATTTGGTTATAAATATTTTATTACTATCTTTCAATTAAATTGTATTTTTAAGTCCTAAAGATTTTATATTTTAAAATTCATAATTTTAAAAATCAATCGAAAACACGGCAACAGCGCTAGTATTTTAGCTGCTTTACGTTGACTGTTGGCTGCAGTGATTCTAACCTAACTGTCAAGTGTTGTCAGGTAGTAAATGCAATAGCTCATAATAATTGTTCTTTTGACGCTCCAAGATTAATGCAAGCTATAAGAAATGAGAACTTAATTGATAGTTTTCGTCCAGTCATTCATTATTTCCAAGACACTTTAAAATTATTTAAAAACATTTCCTGACAATTGGTAGAAATTCATCTTTCTGTTTCAGAAATAATTAGTAATGGGGAAAGCTTTGATCAAGTATATGACAAACGTACACAAAAGATACAGATATTATTATTTCTACTGTACAGCCTTTAAAAAGAGTCAGATCTTCTGGAATGATTAAAAGATTAGCGACATTTGGAATTAGTTACGAAATAATTGCAAACAAATTTAGTGATCATGGACCCGTCATGTCCCTTGTAGAGTTTTTAGTAGATGAACACGAATAATTCTTACTCAAATAGTTCTTCCTACTTATTTTCGATAGTTTCGTAACGATGTTTGTATGCGCATTGCGAATGTGTGTCCAATTTCCTAAAAATGACTTGTGTATGTGTATTTTATTTGTTGTGAAAATATTAATATAATATCATTTGTTACAAACTTTATAAAATAATATGCTTCAACATAAACGCACTAACGCACTCTTACTTTCCAACAGTATTTTAAATTTCGCGCCAATCTATGATTTGCGACGTTGCCGTAGTTATCGCTCTTTTAGTTATGTGTTACGTTTTAAATTTTATTTATTTGAATAACTCAATAACGGTGTGGAAGAATCCACTGAATTTTAGTTTCATGATTTATTAATGTCTGATTTATAATTACTGTAAATCTCTTTCTGGTGGTATTATTTTTATAGATTATACAGCCCTTTAAAAATGTATTCTCATTTACTCCCATGTAAAACAGAAATTTTTAAAAATTTATTTTTAAAAAACGGTGTGGACGATTGATCTGAAATTTTAACAGTGAACGATAAATACATCCATCTTCAACTTGTAAAATTTTCAGATGAATGGTAATATTTTCAAAAACGGTATCGAACCTCCTTAAGTTGTGCTTAACCTTATTATTTCCATACAATGGGGGCTTAAAGTGGCGCTAGTGTTCCAGACCCAAGAACTAAAATTTTTACCCCCTCCAAATATTTGACGTTTTAAATATCAGATATCAGATGTTTGTATTTTGAATTTGTAATTGTAATAATTCCATTATTAATTTCTATTTACTACCATACACCGCACTGTTTAAAATACTTGTTTACAATATTTTTGACATTTCAAATACACAGGTAATGACACAATGTGTGTGCGTTCATATATCACATTTTTTGGGACTGGACCACGGCTGCCATCTAGAATAGTTTGGCCTGTAAGCCCCCATTCAAATTGTTTCATATAACGACTTTAGTATTTCAATATATTTTAGATTCTCTGTAAACAGAACATGTTATTGTATATTGTGCTTACTTATTATTAGGTATTATTATTATAGTTGAGATGAATACAGTTCAACTAACCTTTTGGCGAATTAATTAAATCCTCTTATTCCC
This sequence comes from Agonum fuliginosum, assembly GCA_947534325.1. Taxonomy (NCBI): domain Eukaryota; kingdom Metazoa; phylum Arthropoda; class Insecta; order Coleoptera; family Carabidae; genus Agonum; species Agonum fuliginosum. The sequence continues at coordinate 31,182,221 of OX384033.1, read as the reverse complement.
AATTTAAAATAATATTGAAATCATCTTGGTAATCTTTAATTTATTGAATTTGATATTGCACATCTTTATTGCATCGTAACTTGTACTAGAATGAAATGCTTTCCCGTAGAGACGATTTGAACAAACAGAATTTTCTAATGTAGGTAACACATAATATTTGTTGCCTCAAAAAAATGTATTTGCTATCTCTACGAAAAGAAGGTAGCTAATTTTTTTTTGTTACTATAACTAAATGCAAGTACGTACTATAGCAAATAATTATTGTTATTGTGACTATATTACCAGTACATTTGTTCCAGTGACTAAAACTATTTGCTATTACAAATATATTTATTTAGCAAAAAATCATTTGTTTCTACAACTGATACCACTTACTTGCAATGAAGATTTATTTGTTACAAAGACAAAATTTCTTTGTTACCTCTACAAATGCTTGATAGCAAACCGTTTTTAGTTGCAATTACTTATGCTATTTTTTCCGTGCGTAGCGAGTGTTTTGTGGCCAGTACAAGAATGGTAATATTTTATTTCAACAAGGTTTTAATAGAGAAATTATGGATCTACAGATGTGCCTTTTTACTTCCTTGTACGAAGTAAGGAAGTATTGTAATCGCGAAAAATTTCGGTTCTCAGATTTTGACGGAAATATCCGTTTTGACCTTTTCTGAATCCATTATGACTAGTTTCGACGTGACGTCTGTACGTACGTACGTACGTACGGACGGACGGACGTATGTGTGTCGCATAACTCAAATACGGTTAGACGTAGAAAGTTGAAATTTTGTATTTAGGACTGTTATAGCATCTAGTTGTGCACCTCCTATTTTTGGTTTCAGTCTACAAACCGGAAGTAGTACTTTTTAAAAATATTTCGATAAATATTTAATTTTAGACAATTTTTTTTATTTTAAATGAAAGATTATGTGATTATTACCTACAATCGGTATTTTATAAATATTTTTGTATCTGCTATCATTTAAAAATAATTAAAGTATATATTTATAATTTATAGTATTTCGGTATCTTGTAGTCCATGATCGATTAACATTTGTTACTACGTAAAATTTAAATCATTATGACATGACAGTGACAATAGTAAAATATGCTTTATATCTTCTTCTGCAGTTTAAATAAAATGACTAAAATATATATGTGAGTATACTAGTATAATAAGTTAAAATAATTTTTTATATTATTCTACATTTTAGTTATTAAGAAAAGTATGAACACACAAGGCGTACAAGGAAGTCATGTGGTGCCCACGTCAGATTTTTACCTTCCGCTTACCTGTAAAGGAAGGTATTGGAATCATGCAAAAAATCGGGTGGTGAATTTTTAGTGGATGAGCACGAATTAGGGTTTTTACAACTCATTTTTGATAGTTTCACGATGATGTCTGTGTGTATGTGTGTGTGTATGTGTGTGTGTGTGTGGTCAAGGCGAGGTGTTAGTCGCATAACTCAAATACGAATTACCCGAAAATTTTGATATTTGGTATTTAACATTTGTATATAAATTGGAAGAGCTCCTTAGATTTTGGTACAAATATCTTCATCGGAAGTGATATTTTTTGAAGATTGATAAGGTTAATTGTCAAAATTGTATATAAATTTGGAAAAATATAGTATTTATTTGTAGTAAGAATAAGAGGAAAAGTTATTTGCAACTAACGTTATAAAAAAATTGTCTTTATCTGGTAGCATTAAAGAACTGCAGTAAAATTTAAAAAATAAATTTATCAAATAAAACGTTGATATCTTGTAATCCATGATCGGTTGATTTTTGTTTCTGCGTAAAAAATATTGACAGGTGAGACGGGTGACAAGTTGGCATACTAGCGCTATATAAGTCCTAAGTAAGATATTAAATGTAGTAATTGAACGGAGGATGGCTTCAACACAAAAGAGTTTTCCTGTGAATGAATCTTTTTATTCAGGTGATGCAAATTTCTGTGTTTGAATATTTTAGATTTTTATTTGTATATTTTAAATGGGCACCGGATTATACGTATACATTTCTGTTTAAAGTCTAGATATGGCGGAAGGTTGTGTGATGGGCACGTCAGATTTTTTAATTTATTTTTTCTCTATTGAATGTTTATAAAAACATTATCCTGAAGTCAATAATAATCTAGCAGAGTTTACTCGCAACGAAAACACTTTTACAGTATTTTTCAACTTCAAAATGACATTGCATAGCTACGATGCAGCAAAGTACCAGTTTCGGGCTGGTTTCAGGCAGCCGTAGTAGTGGGGAAAAGACTGGAATGGAAAAAAAGTAAAATCGAGAGTATTCTAGGAATTCGCTTAAGCGGCCCGTCTACTCTTATTCTGATTCAATCTCAAGACATAAAGCTAGGTTCAGACCTACCCAATTATAAATGTAAGTGGCTAATTTAACCAACCAGCGCTCAACGTTCATATTATGGGGTAGGTTAGATTAGATTAGATTTTTAACACTATGAACATAATGTTAGGTCTAAAACATCGATGAAAATATAATTTTATTTAAAAAAAATTATGTTTTTTAATAAATTGAGAAAGAAATTTTACTGTGACGTCACTATTTTGCATTGAACATATGGCAACTTTCTACGTCACACCACAATTTCATTAATTATTTTTGGGCTTGTTAATAAAAAAATTGAAATAATAAAAAATACGGATCTCTTCTTCAAAAATATTCAATAAAAAAATCATGCAAGTAGCCCATTGAAATTTGAATATTTTGGAAGCGCAGGTTGGTTTTTAGCACTTATATTTATAATTGGGTAGGTCTGAATCTAGCTTAACATTTACAAAATATGAAATTTGAATATACACGGTTTCCCAAAAGCCCCGGGACGGAGCTATAAGTTTTGAACGAGTGCAGAAAAAAAATTGAAAATTTGGGGATCACTAAAGCGTTTTGGGTCATTGCGAGACCGAAGAAGGTCGACAATTTGAACATTTGTTATAAAAATCGTAATAAACGTGCAAAAAACATTAAAATTAATTAAAATTAAATTCTTGAAAGAATTCAGATATCGAGTTTTGGTTTATGGGGATGTGTTTCATTTTTCATTACCTTTAAAATACGGTGAAACTCGACAGGGGTTGCTATTTAAAAAAGTTGGAGTGGTCATCCCCTGAAAAAACACCACGTTGCATGGAAGTTCTAATCTATCTAAGAATGTAGTTTTTATGACTCTTTAGTGATCCCCAAATTTTCAATTTTTTTTGTTCACTCGTTCAAAACATATAGCTCCGTCCCGGAACTTTTGGGAAACCCTGTATTTTATAAAGTTACAAGGTAGGTTACTGGATAAAATTTTATTTTATTTTTTATAGTTCATAAAATAGAAAATTTATGTACGGATAATCTGTAATCTGACTTTTAATAATATTTTTGTAATCAATTTATAACCATAGCAATATTATTGTTGTGCCGTCATAAATTCTATCAAATAAATTTATATAATAAGATACAGTCTTAAAAAGTTCAATTTAAACCTTTATTTTTATGTTTTAATGAACTCTGTAAGTTTGTACAACTTTGAATCCTCGTTTTACGATATTTAGATTAGCTACTTTACTACTTCATTAATCCAAAGATAGACAATACAAAACAAAACAAATTAAACTTACATTCACAACAATGAATTCTATTCTTCTTCAATGTCTAACTTAGTTACAAATTAACGATTGATGTATTTTAGTCATTAGTATTCCTCAAGACAGGATACAAACTACGTTTAGAATTAAATTTATTATACTTTTAAACACCGTATAGTTCTACAGTTCATTCGGTTTAAGAAAACAGTAAATCTAAGTTTTCACAAATTATATGAATGAACCATTTTCAAAATGGACTATTATTATTTACATAATATACTAGAAATAATTAAAAATATTTTATTTTTAATACCTACATAGGTACCTTCAAACTGTCTACTTATACTTAAAATAAATTTGTTGTTTGTTATGGCATCATATTTATATGACTGCAACAATTTTTTTTAAATTCGCGCGATAATTTAAGTGTCATATAACTTATACAATAGACTTTAAAAATCTGAATTTTATCACTTGAATTTAATCTTTATTCTACACACATATATTCTACCTAACTTAGTTTAGTGCAGTTTGAAGATATTGTGGATTCTTCATGTTTTATAAAAATTAATATTTCACACAAAAAAACGAAAATTTTAAGACTGTACATCAAATTTTCAAATTGATACGGTCGAATTTACTTATATTTTTCGCAAATTATTGTGCAATCAATATTTATAAACATTAAAGTGTTAATTTATGTATTTTTTGTTTAAATTCCTATTAAATATAAAATGAAATGACTTAGTGCCTTAAAGAACAAATGAACATTGCTTTAAGGCACTTGTGCCTAAAAGTGTCATTTCGAAACCATAGTGGCGATGCAAATATCAACTTTATTGTATCCATTGTAGATAAATACAATAGGGTAGGTAGTTTTTTAAAAGTTTTTTATTGAAACTTCATGTTATTTAAAAGCGATTGAGAGTACTGATAAGTCTTAATTGTTCTTAACTTCTTAATAAAGCTGTAATTAATTTTGAAAGTTTGTGTGACGTACATGTATAGCTGAAAATCTTCTCAAACAATGTGGCTGGAATTAAAATGTACTCCATGTAAAATAAACTGTTTCTAAATGTTACAAAATATAATACAATTTGGTAGTTTCTTTATTATTGTAAGTAAAAATACACGTGAAAACGCATTACTGTGACGTAGATGTATCGATACGTAAAATATTTAAAGAACTATTAACTTTTTGAAAACTTTTTTCATGGCAATAACTCATTTTTGAGGCCTCCTTTCAATATAATTGACTGGATTGCTAATTTGCTACTCTTGTTTCCCATATTGCAATTGAATATCTTGTATAAATCAAATACAATATATAATGAAATAACCCCGCGAACGGACTATATCATAAGTATATCCTCTTTACTTCAATGTCAATGTTTCAGGCTTCAGCTTTCAGTTTCAGTTTAGTGCTTGTCGTAAACGTTGCAGTGAATTTATAGGGTAGATAATCAGTTCGAAATGGTAGTATTTAGTGGATCGTTAGTGAAACAACAGTCTACAGACTACAGATAGACAATGGACATTTGTATAATCTGAGAAAGAGAAGCCGGAGATTAGCGATAGTTATGTAGACTTGTACAGCTATCACAATCGTGTGAATAAAATGAGAGAACTATTAGCCAGTTAAGATAAATGTAGTCATTTAATATTTAATTAAACTATTAACACAAACATTTTTTATATGTCACCAACTTAAAATTCAATAATTATTGGGAAATTATCTATCACTCTTTTTACCCAACTTGTGTTAAATTATTATGAGTAAGAGTGTAGTAAGAGTAGTGGGTGTGACACTCAGTATTTTGGCCAAAAATTTGAGTACACTCTTTAAAATTTGTCAAGCTTACGATTTATTTTAAATCCTCATCAGGACACTGTAAAGATTGTATATTATAAAACACAATCGTTACGATGTCTTGAAGAAGATTTAAAATGAATCGAAAGCTTGACAAATTTTAAAGAGTCTACTTAAATTTTTGCCCAAAATACTGATTGTCACACCCACTGGTCTTACTTCAACAAATTTATTATTAACAGTTAATTTTTTTATCCTAAAATATTTCACTTAAACAGATTCTTTTCTATGGATTTATGTGAACTAAAATCAGTTTATCTAAAATAACTACTATCGAAAAATTATTGCAATTTTATGTATTTTGTCCTCATCCAATAAATTAACTAAGCAATAGATAATAGTTATTTGTGTATTAGGTAATAGCGTAAAGTAACTCTTTGTTACTCGCGCACAGTAATTGAAGCGTGAGCTGCAAAAGTGCAAGAGAAACAAATACACTTTACGCTCGCAATACACACATAATTTTATCTACGACTGATATTATTTGTAAATAAAAATATTGGTATTCAGTTAGTTCAATCTACGTTCAACCAATTTAAGTGTAATTTGTTACCATGACGATACCAATAATATTGAACTAAATAAACAAAAAAATTGTTTGATTCTGTCATTTTTTTATGCAAGCAATAAAATACTTTAACGCCCGTTGTTATAGGAGACGCGCAATAAAATGTTTTTTTTGCTTGGTCCTCAGTAACAACCAACATTACGTTGACAATTGAAAGCATAAATACATCAGGGTGGTTTTGTCATAAATTTAAGGGTATGTAGTATGACATGTGCAGATTACGATAGAATTTTTTTTAAATCGCAAAATTAATTTCCATGTTTCCCAGTCAAAAATTTTTCGTTGCCATTGACGGGTGGAGTAATTATTTTTTCATTAAAAATAATTAAATTTTGTTGTTTGTTTATTTTACTAGTGTAATTTAAGATGTTGATTACCTACTTCTATTTTTGTGTTTAATAGGAAAACGAATCCACAGTGCAGTACTACAAAAAATGCTGCAGATAAACTACCCTTAATTTTTCGAATTTTAAAAAAATTCTTTCTGTTTCGTAATCTACACATGTCATACTACTTACCCTTAAATTTATGACTTTAACTTCAAAACCACCCTGAATAAACTTTTCATAGAAGTCGTAGATAAATTATTTAAAATGTATTCAGAATATATTTATAATTTCTACATTCGTCTTTGTTTTATTCTATCAAGATTTTAATTGAGTATTTTTGTATCTTCACAGGATGGCTAGGAGCGCTGTCAACAGGGGTAGCCCTGCTGGTGTCCCCAGTGACGATCGCCTTCTGTCGCCGGAAGAGCACCAGGGTCACGGCTGTCATGGGCGGCCTCGTCACCGCCCTTGGATGTCTTTTTACGTCATTTGCCAGCCAGTTCCACCAGCTCTTCTTCAGGTATGACTTTGCTTATATCTGTTGTCTGTTGTAATCCGAACCGGAACGAATCGCAGCTATCTTAGTTAATCGAGAACCAAACCAGAACTGTTATAAAATATTTTGACAGGCCCATATCCGGAGTCGAACCGATGGATAGTGATGCTGCTCATCCTCGTCTCGTCTCGAAATTACGAACCGAGAACTAACAAATTTCTCGTCTCGGATTTTCGAGTAGAAACGAAAATTCATAATTACGAGACGAGAAATAGATCTCGAGAAATCGAGAATTCTCGAAACGTAAAACTTTCAAAAAAAATTTATATTAGGTATTCTCGTCAATTTGACAAACAAATTATTTTATTTTGTTCGTAGCATTTTTGTTTTGATATACATATTTTTATTTCTAAAAAAAAATTATGTAATTTAACAGAAATATAAAGAAAGTTCTTAAATTCACATCTAGCTTTTCAAACAAAAAGTTTTCGAGAAATTGAGAAGAGAATAGAGTTCTTTGAGACGAGAATTGAACATCCGAGAAATGATCAAGACGAGAATATTTAAATTTTTCATCTCGAAAATTTGAGACAAGTCGAGAGTTGACTATTTCTCGTCTCGTCTCGTCTCGTCTCACACGGTATCACTACCTATGATTGTGAACCAGTTGGGAACGGTTCAGAGCATTAAAATTTATTAATGTTTATAATTGGTTTTCTATTAATTTACTATAATTGGTATATTTTCTTTAAAAATTAATAATATTTCAGTCCAAAACTGAAACGAATATTTATAATTAGTTGATTGCTAATTACTAAATTTTTAAACCGAACCCGGAAGGAACTTGAACCGCTTTTTGAAAACCGGTACCGGTTCATTTCAATACCGAACATTTTAAGGCACAGTGAACCGAACCGAAACCGTTATTTTGTGCGGTTCGAGTCCCTAGAAATTAATTTAAATTAATATACGTAATTGTTATTTAATGAACACGTAATATACAAAAACGTAAAGAGTACCTATTTGATGAAATAATCTTGATTTATAATTTTTGTTTCAGTTACGGCACAGTAGTAGGAGTAGGTGTCGGTATAACTCGAGACTGCTCAACATTAATGGTAGCTCAATACTTTAAACGTCGTAGAGAATTCGTAGAAATATTTATCGTAAGCGGCAGCGGCCTCGGCATAGCTGTCATGTCCGCGTTCATCAAAGGAGCCATCAGGTAAGCATCATCACAATTCCTTCTTTAACAATCTTCTTCTTAGAACATATAACCCTTAACTGGTACAGTGAGGTCATGGCTGACTCCAAGCATAGAAAAAATATTGGAAATCATGTTTTCAATAGCTTCACCTTGATTTACGGAGAAAAGGTCCCTAGCAAAACGTCCCCGGCAAAATGTTCCCAGTAAACGTCCCCAAATACGAATGTCCCCACGCAAAAGGTCCCCTCGCAGTTGGTCCCCGTCTAAAAGCCGCCACAGAAAAGGTCCCCATGCAATTTGACCCCAGGAAAAGTTTTGCTAATATAAAACTAAATTTAAACCTTTATAATAATAGTTCAATAAATTGTCATTTACGACAGAGCACGTGTAAGCAGTCATTATGATTTTAAATTTTAACGTGACACCTAATGCCCATGTCATACTGTATCATGTATGATCAAAACTGTGTATGACGAAAAATAGAAGCGCTGCTATTTCTGTAATACACACGTTATACCGAATCAGACGAAACTGTTTGTCACTCCAAATAATTTATATAATTTTTCATATTATTTATATCATACAAGTGTAACATCCAGTACGACAGTACGAGAGATTTTCGTCACACACGACAATTTTTACCATACATATGTTACGTCGTTGGTTGGGTAACATTAAATATTAGTTATGCTGCAATTCTGTGCAGTCCTATAAGTTTTACAGATTTGTAAATCTGTAAATATTGAACAAAATCACATCAATGTTTGTTGACATGTACACAAATGTTCATATGATTATAAATTTCATTGCGATTTTGTTTAATATTTACAGTTTTATAAATCTGTAGCAACTACAGATTTTTACAGAATTGCAACATAAATTAAGAAGAGATTTGCGTGTTACTGTATTTATATTTATTCTCGTAACTATCAATAATAATAATAATAGAATGTATAACATGGCAACCATGCCATGTTGCCACATCGGTATAAATAAATAAAATATCATGGCAGGGTTGCCAAGTTGGTACACATAATACAAGATTCCATGAAAGAACAGAACAATGAAAAAACAGAACACGAAAAAACAGAACATGAAAAAACAGAACATGAAAAAACAGAACATGAAAAAACAGAACAATGAAAAAACAGAACAATGAAAAAACAGAACACTGAAGAAACAGAACAATGAAAAAACAGAACAGTGAAAAAACAGAACACTGAAAAAACGAACATTGATAAAACAGAACATGAAAAAACAGAACATTGATAAAACAGAACATGAAAAAACAGAATACATAAACTAATCTATGCTAAAAAAACCCTTCTTGAGTCCAACAGAACTCCGTTTTTTTGACATAAACTAATCTATGCTAACAAAACCCTTCTTGAGTCCAACGGAACTCCGTTTTTTTGACATAAACTAATGTATGCTAACAAATCCCTAATTGAGTCCAACAGAATTCCGTTTTTTTAAATAAACTAATCAATACTAACAAAACCCTAATTGAGTCCAACAGAACTCCGTTTTTTTTTTAAATGAACTAATCAATACTAACAAAACCCTAATTGAGTCCAACAGAACTCCGTTTTTTTAAAAATAAACTAATCAATACTAACAAAACCCTAATTGAGTCCAACAGAACTCCGTTTTTTTTAAAATAAACTAATCAATACTAACAAAACCCTAATTGAGTCCAACAGAACTCCGTTTTTTGACATAAACAAATCAAAGCTAACAAATCCCTTCTTGAGTTCTGTTTTGTCATTGTTATGTTTTTTCATATTCTGTTTTTTCATGTTCTGTTTTATCAATGTTCTGTTTTTTCAGTGTTCTGTTTTTTCACTGTTCTCTTTTTTCATTGTTCTGTTTCTTCAGTGTTCTGTTTTTTCATTGTTCTCTTTTTTCATTGTTCTGTTTTTTCACTGTTCTGTTTTTTCATGTTCTTTTTTTTCATGTTCTGTTTTTTCATGTTCTGTTTTTTCATGTTCTGTTTTTTCATTGTTCTGTTTTGTCCGGTCACCATAATGAAAGTATTACAGGTGTGACATGGGCTTATTTGGAATCAAAATCTTCCAGCCTTTGGTTCGTAAATAACTATTTAATAAAAATTAGATGCAACAATACGAGCGCCCGCACTTTGACAATCAAAACCAAATGAATTACTACAAACAAAACCCACGTCTCTGCGTTTAGCGGCTGGCCGCACACAATCACAGCGGCTGTGTTTGTAGTACCAATTCATTTGATTGCACTTATAAATAAAAGCTGTACAGTGGCGCGCGAAACCCTCTTTTTTACAAATATTACAGTTTTTTACGAGTATGAGTACCAAAATCATTTTCCCCCTCAAACATAAATTATTTAGAACTTTTATGTTTGACAAAACCATAAACGCTATAGAATAGCGTGCATAATCAATGTTTTTGACTCTTTTCACCTTAATTTTTGGCTTACTATAAACATGAATTTTTTATTGTTTTTAGTGCGATTGGCTGGCGGCTAGGTCTGCAAGCAGTGACAGGCGTAGTCTTCTTGACCTTCATCTTGGGCACCTTCTACAGGTCAGCTTCGCTGTACCATCCTCAACGGAGGGCCATCCTGCACCTCAAGAACCAGAAGCGCAAGATCAAAGACAAGAACAAAGTCGATGATCGGCCACCGTTCTTTGACTTTTCTACTCTCAGAAGCAAGACTGTTAGGATATTGTTGGTGTCGACAGGAATCTCTGCGTTTGGAATCAACACTCCGATATTTTATCTTGCTCACCAGGCCGAAGAAGAGGGGCTTGGAGACACTGCGGTAAGGGATTTTTTAATTATTATGAATTAGCAACATTGATATTAACTATATTGTTAACTTATGATACATAAATTATTGCGGTAGTATACTAAGTAAGAAAAGAAGTATAGTTTGACGAACGAAGTGCATGAAGTCATAAACGTTATTTAAACATAATGTTTTCAATAGAGAAATCCAGAATGACGTTATAGCCAGGGGCAACCTACTATTCCAACCTCACTTTTACATATTTTTGATTAAATTTGGAACAGTTTCTGTCAAAATGTAATTTAAATAATTGTTTTATGATACAAAATATCTATAAAACTACATATAAAATAGTATTATGTTGACAGTTAAATTTAAAGTTAATATAAAAGACCATTTTGACAAATTCATTTGTTATGGATTTATCGATGCACACACAACTTTTAAATGATATTTTTACTGTCATTTCAAACAAACAATCAATAAATAAAGCAAAGCTACCTGGCTATGTTGATTTGGTCTCATAATTACGATATGACCATAATCTTGCTAACTGGCTAGCACGATATTAATATCATGCAAGTTCATGTTATTTTCAACTTTCTTAAGTAGGTTGCTGCCGCGATATCTATTATTTTCTGTAGTGGTCGTCTAATATGTATCTATACCGATTTTGTTCAGGATGGTATGAAAATAAGCTAAAATTGACTGTTTTTACTAGTTTATTGATTTCCACTTGCCAGATTACTATAGTATTTCAAAATATCGTTTTGTGGCATCCCTGAGATAAACTTTAAACACTTATATAAGTGGTTCACAATTTCGTTTTGCGCAAATGGTCTTTTTTATCAACTTACCATGCCTGTTTCCAAGACAGTATGTTGATCTTACCGGTTGCTAGGCTAAACAAAACGGTAATTAATTTACTTATTGTTCACTGAACGGTAAGTAAATTCTAACTGAACGGTAAGTAAATTAACAGAACGGTAAGTAAATTTAATATTAATTACGAAGATATTAATATTTGCGTATAGATAAAAAAGACCAATAGTGCAAAAAATGATATAAGCATCACGAACGTTAAGGAATTACCGATATCAGACAAAATTGCAGACTGAGCGAAACTGTCCTTACCATTCTTGATACTTAATATACTATAAAATGGCGTATAACATTAGACTTGTTACTGATCATGGAACAAAAGAATTTTTTTAAATCTGTTAATTTGAGGGCTGTTTTTGCAAAGAATACATTTGTTGTATCACTGAATTGAAGATTGCATATTATATTTGACTAATTATAAATGGAATAAAATTAAATTTTAATTATTTATACAATTACAAGAATTACTTGTACATTGAAAACCTAAGTAAATTCCAAGTGTTTCATTAAAATATCACATGTATATGAGTACTACATAGATTTCCAAAATAAACTTATTAATGTATTTGCATCAAATTTCGTAGCAGCATATAAAAATTAGTTTCTATTTTGTGTATCTTTTTCTAGGTGCTCCTTCAGGCATATCTAGGACTGGCCTGGACATTAGGATGTGCAGCTTTCGGACTTTTGGTCGTGCACAATTCCGTCGAATGTCGGATTGCACGACAGTATTTGTGCCAAGCCGCCGTCTTCATGTGTGGATTGTCCATTCTAGCTCTCACTGCAGTCCATGGAAACTATCATGGATACGTCATGTTTGCCTGGATATATGGTAAGAAGAATATCCCTTCAGTAGAGTAAAATTCAAATATCTAGGACCCTGAGTTGCGCGAGAAGGCGGAGCTTGTCATGTACTTACTGTCCGTTTTACAAAATTGGAGCTAGCAAATATAAGCTACGCTGCATTTCATTTAATTTTCAAAAAATATAACTCAATCACAATCAATTACAACATTCACAGCGTCACACGAAACAAAACACTACGAACGTCAACATGAGAATAACAGATATTGAAGTTGATGTTCTGTAGAACAGACAGTAGCGTAGTTTCCTCTTGTTTATCATCTATGCCTCTCTTTCTAAGACGAGAATTCGTACTTCGCGCAGGGTTCTCCTTAACTGAATTTACCTCAACCCAAAATTGTCATGTTTAATAATTAATTTTGTTTGTTTGTTTTAGGAATCTTCTGTGGTGGCTACCACTATTCTTTAAAAATGTATACTTACGAAAGAGTTCGAGCCAGAAATTTTGCTCGTACTTGGGGTTTCGTCCAATGTTCCCAAGCCATACCTATAGCTATTGGAGTCCCTATTTCAGGTCAGTACTATCTTTATTTGTAAATATGTAATCTGAGGGGAATATAAATTTTGGTGTTGATTCTATGTTAGCGGATCATGAAAATGCTTTACAATAATTTATAATAAGACTAGTAAAAATAAATTTAATTGTCACGTTAACTTAATTTCTGAAAAGAATGAATAAAATTCAAAGAATTAAATAATAATTAATCACCGATCTAGATCAATTTCTGTGATATTAGATCATTTATTTTATCTTTTAAAATCTTGATCTTGATTTATATCAAATAAATATGATCTATGATCTGAAATTAATAATAATAATAATTCTTGAAAACTCAAAGTTAGAAAATTCAGGTTCAACAAAATACTTGAGGTAAAAAAAAGTTTCGCTCGTGTTATGATTCCATGTATGAATTTTCTCTTCATTGAATTTGCTATACTGAATTCCACGAGACTTTTCATTAAAGGGACACAGTTTGTGTTGTTTCTAGCGTCGTAATTGGTTTCTCGAACACGTGCTAAAATCGTAAACCAATCGTAGCGTTATGCATACGTTTGAAAGCCAATGAGGATGGCCACGTATCCCTTTAATGAAATGTCTCGTGGAATTTAGTATAGTTATAAATATTCTAGTGCTGAAGACGTTGAGATTTCGTGAAGATCTTGATCTAGATCCTTTTTAAAATGATTAGTCAAAATATATAGGTGGTTCCACACCGATAACATTTTTTATCCAACACCTCTTAATAAAAGCATTGTAACTATGGTGATTTTATACAAGCAAAGTAAAAGATTGCTCACTAGTGGCTTTGATCAAAATTATACCCACTTGTGGGTAAACTGTTACCTTGCTTGTTGGAAGTTACCATAGAAACGATGTTTTAGCTTGGAACTTATATTTTTTAAATATTTGAGCAGCTATTCTGATGTGTTGGATAAAATGTTACACTTCACACGTGGACAAAATGGAACGACCCACTCGAGAAAATTATCTCACTCAGCCTTCGGCCTCGTGAGTTAAGATTTCCTTCGTGGGTAATGGGAGTTTCCAAGCCGGCTTTTAAAGAAATATTTATTGGATATCAATTCTCAGCATAATATATAAGTTATAATAAAGTGATAATAATTGTTAATTTTGTTAGATTTATTACCTTTTTATCGAAATAAAAATGTAACTCTTTTGAAACGTGCATTAAAATGCGCCATGTGTGACGTAGACAACATTGAAACCAAACCGTGAGTATATTTTTTCGTGTAAGATCGTTTTTTGTCGTTTTGGCTACGGAATGGACGACGGACCTGTGTTGAAATAAAGTATTCGGTTCTTGTCAGCGCGGTGAACGTATGTTGTCAGGGCCGGTGATGTCACACCGTCACACACGACATCGTTTTTCGCGCCACCTATTTTTTTTTTAATTTTATGATTTTTTTTTCTGGCTTATTAGCATCTTTTTGGCAAAAAGAAAAAATACGGGTCTAATATTTTAATGTATAGATTAATATATAAAAAATCAATAAATCGTGGAAACCTCATTTCTTACTTTGCCCACTTGTAAAGTAAATAACTTTTATCGAACACCTCTTAATAAAAGCATCATAAATTTTAAACAAGCAAAGTAAAAGACTGTCCACTAGTGGCTTTGATCAAAATTATAACCCACTTGTGGGTAAATTGTTACTTTGCTTGTTGGAAGTCACCATAGAAACGATGTTTTAGGTTGAAACTTAATATTTAAGCAGTTATTAAGAGGTGCTGGATAAAACGTTATACTTCACACGTGGGCAAAAAGGAATGACCCACTCGAGAAAATTATCTCACTCAGCCTTCGGCCTCGTGAGTTAAGATTTCCCTCGTGGGTAATTCCTTACTTTGCCCACTTGTAAAGTAAATAACTTATATTCCCCTCTTTCCAGGCTACATGAACGTGGGTTGCGGCGGTAAAGCAGGCTACTACTTCTCGTCGACATGCGTCTTAGTTGGCTCGCTAACTCTCTTCTTTATCGACTTGCACCGCCGGCAACTGTCCCGCCACAAGCACACTCGCGCGAACGGCACCCGTCACCTTTGCGTTTCGGAGTCTTGCCCGCAACGAAGACGACTGTCATTCACGCAGGAACCGGACAACGAGGGAGGCGGCGCGGCTGCTGGGGCGGCGGCTGCGGCTCTGGTGCTGGGGGCAGAGCTCGCGGGGCCCCAACCAGGTGAGAGGAATTGTTTGTTTGTTATGGTTTAATGTGAGAATGACTGGGCCTATTTTTGTAGGCTTAATTCGATTTAAAATATAGGCTAAATATTACTGCATTGAATTTTATTTTAGAACTGCATTAAAATAAAAATGTATTTGTTTGTTTGTTATGGTAGGTATTATGAAAATAATATTGAACCGATTCGTGTCAAATTTTAATGGTACTTCACGCTTAATTCAACATAAATTATAGACTTAATACGAATAAAAATTTATATATTATATATTACCCCTTTAAAAATACATTTTTAAAATTATTTGTTTCTTTGTAGAATTATTTGACCAATTTTTTTCAGTTTAGATGATAATTCAGACTTAATTCAAGTTGATATTAAATATTACTGTATAAAGTTACGTTTTTCTATTCCACTTTTTGCCCGCTACTACGTCTGCCTGAAACCAGCCCGAAACTCACACTTTGCCGCATCCTAGCTATGCAATGTCATTTTGAAATTGAAAAATACTGTAAAAGTGTTTTCTTTGCGAGTAAACTGTCAAATTATTATTGACTTCAGAATAATGTTTTTCTATACGACTGTTATAGAATATTGTCATTCTTACATCATTTTCAATTATGGTATGGTTACATTCTATCACTTGTTAGTTACGAAATGGATTCATTCCGGCACTAGTGATGGAATGAAATGTGGCGAGTTATAATAATTTAACTATATTCATTTTTTTTATTTCTGGGTAGCTTTAAAATACGTTTAGATTTATTAATTTATTAATTTTATGTAGAATATTATTTTATGAAAAAAATATTTTTATTTCAATAGTTTTAGGTTATTTTTTTTAATGCAATTAAATTTATAATCGTAGAGAAAGTATAGTCTGCAACACGTTTGGAATGGCTATGCCGCTCTCGTGGAACCATGAAACTCGCCTACGGCTCGTCTCACAAACTTTCCACTCGAGCTGAATATGCTTCATTCCACACTTGTAGAATATACTATTATAAACATTTAATAGAGAATAGAATAGATCTACAGATGTGCCTTTTTAAAATTTTAAAAATTAATTTCTATCATGAGATAAGTATAACCGTGTGAAGTTTGCATAAATTGGAAATTTTTTTAATTTTTCGGAATTTCTATAATCATGTTCAATTTTTTAACCAAAATTTTAAAAAGGCACATCTGTAGATCCATTCTTTCTCTATTAAATCCTTGTTGAAATAAAATTTTACCATTATTGTACTGGGCACCAAACACTCGCTACATTTGTACATTTTGAAGCTGCTTTAAAAATTGTTTATTTGTTTGATATGGTTTTACACAATAATTACTTGACCGATTTTTAACAAATCGAGATTATTTTAATTTAGACTCCATATTACCATTGATTAAATAGTTTAAATTCAATCAACGATATTACTTAAATACCGTATTTGAAAAATTGTTTGCTAGTTTCACGATTGAATTAAGTGGCCGATTTATTTTAAATTTGAATAGTTGATCTGGATTAATTCAACTTATAGTACATTACATAACGAGCATCGAAAGTGTAAGATAACAAGCGAGTGAAATTGAGGAATGAGGCGCATAGCGCCGAGTGGTTCAATTTCACGAGCACTGTTATCTCACTTTTGAGCGAGTTATGTACACTATTTTTCAGACGACCACATAATATTTAAAAAAATGTTCAATGAACTAAATTATATACAACTGTTGAAGTTGAAGCACTGACGTTTAAAAGTTAGGTTATGCCTCGATACCAACTGTGCAACTATAATCTGAAATGTCAAAAATACTAAAGAATACACAATTAGCCAATAAATAATTATTATTAAATTGAAAAATGAAAATTTGTGTCTATATAATATTACAGACTGTGTAAAAATGTCAATTTATTGCATGAATATACTTTTTTTCCATTTATTTGAATTGATTTTTACTCGTAACGCCATCTGTTGTCATATAGTGTAACTCGAAGCGTTACGTTATAAGTGTGCGTTAGACTAACATGTTAGTTTGTGTTATTTGTTTGTTTCCATTGTAGTTTATAACATTGTTATGGCAAGTTTCCGTAGTGGTCGTCTGAAAAAATATATACATATTATTGCATATAATTACATTAATACTGCATTTAAAAAATTTTTTTGTTTATTTGTTATGTTTTCATGACCGATTTTAATCAAATTTGGATGGTAGTTTTGGCTTAATTTAACTTGAAATATAGAATAACTATTTCTGCACGTATTTCTTTTAAAATTGTAATAACAAGTATTTGTTTGTTTGTTATT
Organism: Agonum fuliginosum; assembly: GCA_947534325.1. NCBI lineage: Eukaryota > Metazoa > Arthropoda > Insecta > Coleoptera > Carabidae > Agonum > Agonum fuliginosum. The sequence continues at coordinate 31,164,654 of OX384033.1, read as the reverse complement.
ATTTCACGATTTATGGTCAGTTGCACCACTTCTACTTCAGGCTTAGTTCAACTTCAAATATGGCCTGCTAAATATTACTGCACATAAATACTTCAAAATCGTATTTTAAAAAAGTTTGTTTGTTATGGCTTCACACAATAATTATCTGACAAATATTTTTGAATGTTTGAAGGTATTTTTAGCTAATTTCAACTTAAAATATAAGCTAAATTTGAGTGCATGTTACTAATGTCTTGTTTTTTTTCTAGGCGATGGTTTAATTGACAACATAGGCAATGCGGATAAACCAGAGCTCACTTGCATCTCTGAAGAAGGTATCGCAGACATGGACCTGCCAGATAACCTCCTGGACGATCTAGACTACATCGGCGACTGTATTACAAGTTGTAATAAAGTGGAAAATTATTTGATGCTATCGGAATTCGAGAATAATTTGATCGCAGAAATGCCCGTTATTTTGGATCGAAGAGGAAGGAGGTGGTCCCTTGCAAGGTAAGAAAAGTAACTATAATAATTTATTTATGACCGACTGTGGTTCTGATAGCTCAGGTTCGAATTCTGTCACGTGCACATTTCAGTTTAACTGCACATAAACCTCTCATGTTGTGCTCACTAACAACCATGAATGTGTTGACTGTTGATAACCGCACACACGGTATAATATGTCGCAACATATCATTTACGTAAATATTATATAACTTTTGAACTTTAAAGTCCAATATGATATGTATGTAACATATGTATGGTTCATTTTATTTCTGGTAGAACACACGTCATGACTCAATTTTGAAATAAATGCATGTATCATCCAACACTTCTTAAAAGTATCATAACCACGGTTAAAGAATAATTTAATTAGATTTTCCGACTGGCCATGTTTAAGTTATTTTAATTTTAGGAGAACTGAGTAAAAATCGACATATTTTATAATCTGAATAATGAAGATGAATAGATGCACTACGAGTCTGTGTTCATATATTGTTAAATTATTTATTTATAACGACGATTTCCCTCGTAGAAAATGGAAGATTTTCAAACACGTTTTGTCATAATATTTTCGATCTGAAACAAATTATGGAAAAAAGCCGCTTAGATATATCTAAATTACAATTTTGGATACTATTTTTAGTATTAAAGCGTATTAAAGTGTATTTTTACATTCAAATCAATGTCTATATACGATAGTATGACCTAATACAGCCAGAGACATCTAGATTTATTACACATTCTGACCGCCAGAAAAGAACATGTTGGCAAACCTAATTATTCTTTAACTCTGGTGGTTTTAAACATGCAAGTAAAAAAAATTGCTCACTAGTGGCTTTGATCAAAATTATACACACTTGTGGGCAAATTGTTACTTTGCTTGTTGGAAGTCACCATATTAATAATGTTTTAGGTTGGAACTTATTATTTTTTAAATATTTAAGCAGTTATTAACAGGTGTTGGATAAAACGTTGTATTTCACACGTGGGCAAAAAGGAATGACCCACTCGAGAAAATTATCTCACTCAGCGTTTGGCCCCGTAGGTAATTCCTAACTTTGCCCACTTGTAAAATAAATAACTATTTTGTTAATGTATGTAAAATCAGTGAAATGTAATGAAATAGAAACCGCATATTCATTACCAATATTTAATAATCTATAAACGCAAAATAATTAATTTTGTTCTTTTTCAGGTCTCGAACAGCACAGGGTGCAGTCGAAGAATCCTCAACAACCGAAGAACCAAAATCCACAACCCAGAACAACGGGAAATGGCGACAACCCCAACCAAACAATCGCGTCATCACCGTGATCGACGAAGCCTCCGTGTGATCACGGGGCCTGTCGAGCACCCACGCCCAAGCACACTCTTGAAGACTGACGCACTGTAGGGAACCACAACCAGCTTTGTCGCGTACCACGGAGTATAGCATATGACAGGAGTGGACACTAAGGCGGAGGAAGTGTTTACCTTTTAGATTAGAGAGAGATAGAAAACACGGGCCAGCATTCTATGACGATAAACAACGGTAACGATGGCAGTAGTGATCTTCTCTCTCGCACAGGGTTGCATTGCTAAGATACAGTGTCCACTCCTGGGTGTATATTATACTTCATGTCTTGTACTGTACAGTTGACACGATTACGATTACGATTTGTAAACGGTTAAGAGGGCGCGAGATACGAAAGTGGTCTTGCGTCTTGTGATTGCTGAAGACTGATGATGTTTTTATGGATCGGGATGTTTTGAGATTTTGGAGCGTATTTATAGAGATTTTTCGATACTTTTTAAATATACGAGTAGGGGTTTAGTTTGGAGACCACTACAGAATTTTACACACTGGTCCACAAGTTCTAAAGGTTTATAATGTGTCTTCATTTTTTAAATATCACTCTGATATTGTTCATATTACTGCATACATATACACGGTTTACCAAAAGTTCTGAGCTATAAGTATTGAATTATTTGGGGATCACTAAAGCGTTTGCATCATTGCGAGACCGAAGAAGGTCCACAATTTAAACATTTGTTATAAAAATCGTAATAAACGTATAAAAAAATATTAAAATTAATTATATTAAATTCTTGAAAGAATTAAGATATCGGGCTTTGGTTTATGTGTTTCTTTTTTCATTACCTTTAAAATAAGGTGAAACTTGACCGGGGTTGCTATTTAAAAATGTTGGGGTGCTCATCCCTTTAAAAAATCCACGTTGCATAGAAGTTCTATACTATCTAAGAATGTAGTTTTTATAATTTTTTATTGGTCTCCAAATTTTCAATTTTTTTCTTCACTCGTTCCGGGACTTTTGGCAAACGCAAACGCATTTTACCCAACTTGGGTGTAACGGCCTCACATATTGTGAATCATCAGGCAGATTGTAAAATTAATTTTTTTATGAAAAGCCTAGGCATGTAGGCATATTATAAAACACAATGTCACATTATTTCATTTCACTCAAGAAGGGTATTTTTTTAGTTCAGTTTAATCAACAAAAACTGAGTATGTGGGACTCATGAAGGGTATTTAAGTCAGTTCAGAATTTGTGTGACACCATTTAAAACATATTAATTCAAATTTTTAATAAATTGTTATAGCATCAATACTTTTACGATTAAATTATGCTTTTCAATTGTTTTTTTTTAAATTTTTGTTTCATAATTTGTTATGATTAGCCAAAATTTATATTTATTGAATAATATATCAGTTTTGGATGAAAATAACACTGCCAAATAAAATATACTGCAAATATCTTAGACATCAGTTTACACTTTTATATTATAGCTATCAAAAGCTATATTTTAATTATCCTTTTATAGGTAGTTACATAAATACATAAACAACTGCCATTTACTGTTATTAAAATAAAGCCTCATTTACATAAGCATTTAGTCTTAAGGTTTACATTTATGTTTACATTTAGGAACGTTTAAATTCATGTAACTATACAAGCACCGCACTTTTTACTTTGTAGCAGTAAAGTTTGAATCCTCCAAATTTTAAGTTTATGTTTACCCCTTACTAAAGCTATTTTAAGTTCATTGTGATTATGTGAATGCTGTATTTCTTAAACTTAAATATAAATGTAAACTTAAACACTAATGCCACATTCACATAAGCATTTAGTTTGAAGGTTTACATTTAAATTAAACTTAAATATAAATGTATATCTTCACACTAAACGCTTATGCGAATGAGGCTTAAATGCTTATGTCTATTGAGGCTCAAAACGTACAAAACAGCACTGCCGAAATGAACTAAAGAAGTAAAATTATTTGTTTGTTAAATTCTAAGGTGGTCTCCCCGGTAGTATATAATATTAAACACAAGAAATACAATTTGGTCCCGAGAAATAGTGAGATAATTTTGTACAAATGTAGGCCCTGCTACCAAACTGCCGTTGAATAGCGTCCGAGAATAAAATTTCCGAACTCATTTCGGAAAATCCTGACCAAACATAACGTAATTGTCCTTGTGAGTGTATCCTAGATGAATTGAATGTCATTTTAGTCCATTTCAGGTCACTGCCAACGAATAGAGTAACAATTTATTGTATTTATTATCGGAAAGTATGTTTGCAGTTACGTTTCAGCTTGTGTAATTTGTTGACAGAAGACAGTGTGACATATTTATTTATTTATTGTATTTATTTGTGTTATTTATTGAGTTTTGCTGGTTGAATGATCTAAGATGTATGCTAAGTTTGGCTCTCGCTAGCAAATTAAAAACGAAGACAATAGTTCATGTAGTACTTATGTATGAAGTAATATTTATTAGTATATTGATAAATAAATAAAATACTGGTTAGTGTATGACAATTGTACTTATTTTCAAGACGTTTTATATCGTCTAATCAGTATTATGTGCTTAGAATTTCAATTATTAATAAAAATCTATGTTGTTCTACTTTCATCTTTTATTTAAAAAACCTGCAAACTACCTACAAAGTTTCAGAGATATAAATAGGATTTAATAAGAATACAACAAAGCACCACTTTTTGTCCTACAACACTTACACCCTCATGACCCTCGTCCAGCTTAGTGCTGCCATCTGTTGGAGAATATTTCAACATGTCTGAAAAATATACACCATATTAAATTTAAAATTTGAAACTACGCTATGAAAATTTAAAAAAAACTTTATAACTCGGAAACAAAGTGTTGCATGACAAAATGGGGTGCATTTTTTGATTCAGCGGGTTAGAATTAAGGGAAAAGACTGTCCCTTTTTATTCTGCTACCCTTAGTTTACGAATTATAAGCATTTTAAAATTTTCCTAGCGTAGTTATAAATTTGCTTCAAAAATTGATGTAAATCCTCAAAAAAATTGCAACTACGCTAGGAAAATTTTAAAATGAGTATAACACGACAAAATTGGATGCATTTTTCGATTCAGCGGGTCCAAATTAAGGGCATAGACATTTGTTTTTTGTTGTCCTGCAATACTTAGTTTCCGAATTATAAGCATTATAAAATTTTCCTAACGTAGTTGTAATTTTGCTTCAAAATCGATGTTTTCGACAAAAAATTTGCAGCTTACTAAGGAAATTTCAAGAATTATTATCTCGTGAAATAAAGGGTTTAGGGTAAAAGGGTATTAATAAAAGTTGTAGAACTACAAGATGGTATATAAATAAGGCCGTTTTGAGCAATTTTTAATTAATTTTGTAATCTCCAACAACTCATGTGCTCCTGATACTAAATCTGTGGTTTTTGTTCGACTCACTCGAGTGAGGGTGAAAATTTAAAAACGCGAAAAAGGGTCGGAAAGTGATTTGCGGGACATATTCGTATTCTACGCATTGAAATACATAAGTATGCATAATGGTACCCTTAAAAAGTTTATTAGTGCAAAATATATTCAACCCTTATTTATATCTCCGGTCCTAAGGGTCGGATCGAAATATACCCCTAACAGATCGATAGAGAATTAAAAACTGAACATTTTTTAAATTTAACTTTTTTCTGTACAACCATATGTTTTCTAGATAATTGCAGCTGAAGTTGTCAAAAATGCCTGACTAATTAGTCATTAACTCAATAATTAAGGGTTGTAGGAGGAAAAGTCTTATATAAGAAATGTTCAGTTTTTAATTCTCTAATCGATCTGTTAGACGTTCGTTTCGATCCGACCCTTAGGGCCAGAGATACAAATAAGGATTGAATATCTTTTGCACTAATTAACTTTTTAATGGTAGTATTATGCATACTGGTGTATTTGAACGCATAGAACACGAATATGACCCGTAAATCACTTTCCAACCTTTAGTTTTAACGTAATCGCGATTTTAAATTTTCATCCTCACTCGAGTTCAGATTTGAGTCGAACAAAATCCACAGATTTGGTATCAGGATCACATGAGTTGATGGAGATCAAAAAATTAATTAAAAATCGCTAAAAACGGCCTTATTTATACATCATCTTGTAGAGAATACAAAGTTCTACAATTTTTATTAATGCCCTTTTGCCCTAAACCCTTTATTTCACGGATAATAATTCTTGAAATTTCCTTAGCTAGCTGCAAGTTTTTCGTCGAAAACATCAATTTCAAAGCATAATTACAACTACACTAGGAAAATTTTAAAATGCTTATAACTCGTAAACTAAGGGTAGCAGGATAAAGAGGGCGGGTAGTTTAACACCTCAATTAGGATCCGCTGAATCCAAATATGCGCCCCATTTTATCGTGCAACCCTTAGTTTTCGAGTTATTTGCAGTTTAAAATTTTCCTAGCGTAGTGTTAATTTTTTGCAATTTTGCAGCAAAATTACTCGCAAAATTACAACTACGCTAGGAAATTTTTTAAATGCTTATATCTCGTAAAATAAGGGTAGCATTATAAAGAGGGGTCGTTAAACCCTTTAATTAGGACCCGCTGAATCCAAATATGCGCCCCATTTTGTCCTGCAACCCTTAATTTTCGAGTTATTTGCAGTTTAAGATTTTCCTAGCGTAGTTGCAATTTATGTTACCTGCACACTGGAGTTTAATTTGTGCTCATTTTTCAGGCATATTGAACTACGCACCAACAGATGGCAGCACTAAGCTCGTTTGAACTTATTATAGGGGATTATTACATTAGGGTACTTTACGCCCTTAGGAAAATTACAGGACATTGTAGGGTTGTTTCCGAAGAAAAATAAATAATATTTATTAGTTTAACAAATTATTGATGTATTATTTCAAAAAAATATATAGGTACCTATTATAATAAGTATTTTAGAGAATTAAAACGATTTATGTATTATTCTAACATAGTTTATGTACACAGTTTGTAATATAGTATGAGATAATTAATGTCATTTGTATTTTACACGTTTTGCTCACAGTGTATGTGAATGTGAGGCAGTACCTACACAGAAGTCGGGTAAAATATATACCTATATAAATATTTTACATGTTTTGCATAAATTAAAATTAAAAAATACCCTTAAATGTAACAAATACATAATGTGTTATTAAAATAGAATCTTAACTATTTATAATACAAGTTATTTTACATGTTCTACTCACAGTAGGTATGTGAAGCTACTACACCCAAGTTGGGTAAAAGGCGTAGTAAAATATATATTAATGTATGTAAATGTATATTTTACATGTTATGCAATAAATTAAATATCATAACTACCCTTAAATATAACAAATGTTATATATACCGGGAGTTTTTTTTATTAGTAAACATAGGGCATGTCTCATTACCATAGTTACAGTGTTACAGAATGACAGCAATGTATTGGAGCGTCTTTTTTATCAGTAAACATAGGGATAATTACATACTAAAATAAATATGAAATATAAATTAAAGAAATGATAAATTATTTATTTATATTTTCTAAACTTAAGAACTAGGTAGATACCTACATTAAACTAATGAGAATTTTTTAAATCAAATTAAATGCTCAAAATTGGTACCATTAACTTCTAAACAATATCCTAAGCGAATATAAATAATAATTTATTGCATTTGCTGGGGAGTAATATTCTGGGAAGCAGCACTAATTCGATTTTTTAATTGTTCAACATTCATTCTGTCACCATTGTACACATTATTTTTTAAGTGTCTACCTAGTTCTTAAATTCTCATTAGTTTAATGTATCTACCTTGTTCTTAAGTGTAGAAAACATAAATAAATAATTTATCATTTCTTTAATTTATATTTCATATTTATTTTCGTATGTTAATTATCCCTATGTTTACTGATAAAAAAAACGCTCTAATGCATTGCTGTCATCCTGTAACACTGTAACTATGGTAATGACATGCCCTATGTTTACTTATAAAAAAAACTCTCTGTATATATATATATATATATATATATATATATATATATATATATATATATATATATACAGGGTGTTTTAGACCACCCGTACCACCCAAATATCTCGCGTAAAACGGAAAGAATCAAAAAAAGAAAAAATACGTCCAAAAAGATTTCAAAAATTCTATTAATTGACACCAAATGCAAAATTTTCTCCCACCCCCTGGGGGGTGGAGGGGGGTTAGCTTTGTAAATTTAAATGGGGACCCCCATTTTTTATTGCAGATTCGGATTCCTAGATTTAAATAAAGAAGGTTTTGTCCGAAAAAATTTTTTTGATTCTTGAAAAAATTTTTTTGATTCTTGAAAAATTTTTTTTGATTCTTGAAGTTAAAAGGCAAATTAAATTTTGGTTTTAAACAGAAATTGATTCATTCAAATTTGACAAAAAGAAAAAAGCGCAGTAACTGAAACAAGAAATAAAAATCATTTAAAAAATTATAACTGTGTAAGGTACTTACCGTAATGTCAGTCCTATCCCACCCTTGCGTAGACGATAAATTACGTTGTTTTCGAAAAATCTTAAAAATTTTTCGGACAAAACCTTCTTTATTTAAATCTAGGAATCCGAATCTGCAATAAAAAATGGGGATCCCCATTTAAATTTACAAAGCTACCCACCCCCCTCCACCCCCCAGGGGGTGGGGGAAAAATTTGCATTTGGTGTCAATTAATAGAATTTTTGAAATCTTTTTGGACGTATTTTTTCTTTTTTTGATTCGTTCCGTTTTACGCGAGATATTTGGGTGGTACGGGTGGTCTAAAACACCCCGTATATATTTTTTTTTTTTTTTTGTTCGACTCAAATCTGAACTCGAGTGAGGATGAAAATTTAAAATTATTCAACCCTTATTTGTATCTCTGGCCCTAAGGGTCGGATCGAAACGAACGTCTAACAGATCGATAGAGAATTAAAAAATATATATATATAAGTTGGTTAAATTAGCAAACAATGTCTATTTTATATGACTACTTTAATGAACGAAACAAAAAAAAAATTAGAGCAGTGGTTCTCAAACTACGAGGTGCAACTTTCTTATTTCAAATAGGGACCTATTTTTTTTATTCGCTTATTCGATTCAATATTTTTTTCTGAATTCAACGAGATATTAGTTTCATACCTTTGCATAACAAAAACATAAGAAAAACGCTAAGGCAAAAAATGGCGGGTGGCGGTAACGGACACGTGTTTCGGTCTTATTTGGTGTCAGCAGTGTAGTATAACGGTTATACTAGAATCTTTTTCACTAACAATTAATATGAATCAAAATGTTCAATTGTTTTCTTCCACAGCATTCTTGTAACAATAGATTTTAATTGAATTATCATAATTTTTTCTCATGTTTTTGTTATGCAAGGGTATGAAACTAATATCTCGTTGAATTCAGAAAAAAAAACTGATTCGAATAAGCGAATAAAAAAATAGGTCCTCATTTGAAATAAGAAAGTTGCACCCCGTAGTTTGAGAACCACTGGTCTAAAATTTTTTTGTTACGTACATTAAAGTAGTCATATAAAATAAAAATTTTGTTTGCTAATTTAACCAACTTCGTAGCTCTTATACTTCTCGAGTTAGCAATGGTGCGCCACTTAAAATGAACTCCCTGTATATATATATATATATATATATATATATATATATATATATATATATATATATATATATATATTTTGAAATCAAATGCCGTTATTAGGATTGCGAGCTTGCAGTGTCCTTAATTTAATTAAAAGAGTTGAAGTAGTAAAATTAAACTCATTAGATGATATCTTAAAGGAATATAAAGACGTATTTGAAGGATTGGGTAAATTTCCAAGAGAATATAGTATTAAATTAAAGGATAATGCAATACCGCGATGCCAACGAGTGAAACGTGTACCATTTAGTTTACACGAAAGATTAAAAGCAGAATTAAGTAAATTAGAAGTAAAGTAAAAAGAGACATTTAATAATAACATAAATGATAAACTTAAGCTAAGGCAACAAATAAATGCAAAATATTATAATAAACAGGCTAAGGCTTTACCAATTTTAGAAAAAAACCTAAATGTAAATTTATATAACTCTGTAAAGAAAGAATGGCAAAAAGGCAAAATTGTTGATATAATTCGCCACGATCTTATCTGGTAAAAACCGAAAATAATGATATAGTTAGAAGAAATAGAATTCATTTAAAAAAATCAGAAAATCAGTTCATTCCCAGATATGATCTAGACGAAGAAATACCACAATCAATTGTTAATAAAGAATGTGAAACCATTCCTGATTGCAACATTTTAGAAACTGAAAATGCTCAAATATTGCCATCAGAAAGGATTACCAGATTTGGTAGAATTGTAAAAATTCCAGATAAATATAAAAATTATATTTTAAAATAAAACGGAGAGGATGAATATAATAGTAGTTAATTAAATCATGTTGGCATTATTATTGTTTACCTGGACAAAAGATGTTTTTATTCGATTATGTCAAAAAGTGACGTTTTTTGGTTAAGATATTCGGACGAAAAGCTAACCTTTTAGGTAGAGTATTAATATTTGTGCCGTTGCTAGGTGACCCACTTTTCGTCCGAGGCCGAGAAGTACTTTTCGTACGCAAACGCGTTTTTGAAGCAAACTGACACAGTCGAATAATTTTTTGTTCTTTTTTGTTTCATTTGTCTGTTTTGCAGATAACTACAATTAGCAAACTAAACAAAAATTTAGAATAATTTATAATAAAATATTAATATTCTAGTTATTTTAAGTTCTCACTTACAATCGAATAAAAAATAGTGTATGATACACGGACGAAAAAGCTCTCGTACTCCTAAGGTTGCCGAACTCGGCTTTGCCTCGTTCGGCAATTTTCCATAGTCGTACGAGAACTTGCATTTTTCGTCCTTGTAACATAAATAACTATTGTTTTGAAAAAGACAGTTGATATTGATTGTTGTACCGCTCGACATAATAATAAATTTATTAATTTTTAAAAGCTCGTTATTTAATGATTTTTAACAGTTTTACAACAAATACATACTCTCATAAATTATAATAAGTTAATCTTAATAACATTTTACGCTATGTTTTATACTTTTTTAGTTAGTATTATAAATGTCATTTAGGTAAGTTTCAAATATGTATTAACATTTTTATTAATAAATTATTATAAAGATACCTACTAAACACTTGTTATACTCAAATAAACTACTCTTAAACATGTTTTTAAATCTTCCAGAAGCTGATGTAGATATTTTCGGGTCTACTGTAGCAGACTTGTAGTGTAGAAGTTGAATGACCTGTAAAACACATTAAATTTAGTATTTTGCAAGGATACATTTCTGCTGAAAAACTTACGTTATAAACGTTTGTAAATAATCTGTAGAAATCTTCTCAGTATGGTAGATCCATAAATAAAGTGTAAGTCTTGTAGAGGCTCCTCCAATCATATGATGTCTTCTTCAGTCCTCTAATAAACAAAGAAGTTGAACCAGCAACCGTATAGATCGTGTTCAACTCCACCAAATGAATCTATACAAACAAAAATAAACAAACACTATAAAAGTGATGTAACGATTAACGATATAAGACATAATGAGTGTTAATTAATGACAATAAGTTTTCAAGATATTGTTTTGGATGAAAATTAAAATTAGCGTATTAGGTATAGGCACTAATTTAATTATGAGAACTCCAATGCCGCAAACCGCGCTTTAAAATCTCTTTTTGTTCTCGAGATATGGGCCTCTAAAGTTTCAGACCAAAATAAAAATAACTAAAGATAGTATGTACTTTTTCGCGTCAAAATTTAAATTTTTCTACAAAGTATAGCGGATTATACTAAGTCAATTACAAGGAATTCCAATCTTTTAGTTTCCGCGATATGGGCTTATAAAGTTAAGGTCAAAATCGAAAAAAAAAACCTAAGGTTAAAAAGTACTTTTACATGTCTAAGTTAAAATGTTTCTAAATAAAAGCGGATTATACTAAGTAAATTACGAGGAATCCAATGCGGCAAACCGCGCTTTGTTAAGTTTTTTAGTTGCCGAGATATGGGCCTCTAAAGTTTAAGGTCAAAATCGAGAAAAAAACTTAGTACTTTTTCATGTCTAAATTAAAATGTTTATAAATAATAGCAAATTATACACAGTAAAATACGAGGAATCCAATGCCGCAAACCGCGCTTTGATAAGTCTTTTAGTTTCCGAGATATGGGCCTCTAAAATTTAAGGCCAAAATCTAAAAAAACTAAGGTTAACCTCTTGGTACTTTTTCATGTCTAAATTAAAATGTTTCTAAATAATAGCGGATTATACTACGTTAATTACGAGGAATCCAATGCCGCAAACCGCGCTTTGATAAGTCTTTTAGTTTCCGAGATAATTAATTACAAATGGACTATACGGTAAAATATGACTCTTTCTACAAAATAATTACATAATTACTTAATATACAAATTAAACGTGTACTCGTTACTTTATCTTATCTGTAAAGAAACGATATTTAGATGTGAAATCTCAGGTAAATGTTTTCTAGTATACTTCTCATGTAAAAAGACGATATTTCAAAATTAAATATCTTTATAAATATACGGTCAAAAATTTAAACAATTATATATCATTGAACAGATATATCAATTTTTCATATAAATTTTTTTGAGATTTCTATTTTATATTAAATAAATTCAACAACCTCCTTAATTAAAATGCATGTTTCGTATCTGTTGCTATAATACTGCGTTATTCACCAAAAATAAATCATCTTAATGTGTCAAAATGAAATGTAATAAGTGCATGTGAATCAATGAAAATGTAAGTAAATAAAGAGTTGTACAAGAAGTATAGTTTGCAACACTTCGTCAGCTGAGTATTGGTTTGTCTCATGTCCATTTTTTAAATTTTCGAGATTTGTGTACCTATATTATTGTTCTATGTATTCTGACGTACCAATAAGTCCACTGGCCCTTGTCGAAAAATACGACACTATTTGTGAAATAGAGTCATAGTTGTCCTATATGGTGTTGTATTTCGAAAAACTAAAATTTTTGTTGTACCATGTCCATTGTTGTATTACAGTAACATAATAAATTACAATAAATTTTAATTAAATTTACACATTTGACGTAGTTTTTATTATACCGATTATTAAATTACTTCCAGATTTACATATAAACTAACAAGTAAAAAAATAATTTCATTAGAACTTTCAAACCGTATTATCTCGAATCTAACATTTATGGACAGACATGAGACAAACCAATACTCGGCCGACGACTTGTCGAAATGCTCTTACATGCTCATGTTTCTTGCAGAACTCCCCTTCGGGTCGTGCCGCAAATTAAACACTTGCAAGTAAGATGCTTATTTCGACACTTGAAACACAATATTTTATATTATTTTATTAACGTCGGACTCTCTTTAAATTTAAAATTTTTAAAGAAAAGGGAAATGTATCATACAGCTGTTACCAAAATTTGGTTTATAAAGTAATCAAAAGGACGAGTAATTCATTTAATAAGTAAATAAACTACAATTACACGCCAAATAATATACCGGCCTTTATCTTAACAGTGTTAAACAAATACTGCAATATTAATTAACGTATTTCAAGCTGTACTCATCATCATTATTATATTAACAATTTATTATACAAGCCATAACCTAATTTTACTTACCGTTTAGCCTCTACGACTGAAAGTTTTCACTGTCACTGGCCACCCAACCGAGTTTTTGGCAACTGGTAACATATTACCTGAAAAATTTCTCCAATTGTTAATAATAGAACTTTTATACTCTTTTACACCCTTAGAATGTTAGGTACTAACACTCACTAAGTGTAATGCTGACAAAGCCACTTATGTAACAAACATGTGATTGTGATTTTATCAGACAGGAGCAAAATGCAAAAACCAAATACCTATCCCGATTCTACGGTAGAGAATAAAAAATTATATTAATTTAATAAGTTACCTTATTTGCTGATGAAGTTCTTGTTGAAAAACCTATCTGTAAAGGAATAAATTGGGGTAAAATGAAAACACAAGTGATGTAATAAACATTTTCTTATTCAAACTTATATCCTTACATATACACAGTACAAAAAAATTATATTTTACCTCGATTTGAGGGAAAAACATACTTGTGTAAGATAGTTAGGTACTGTACAAAAGACTCTGGCTTACTACTGTACATCACTTCGAAAGCAAATAAATAAACAATTTCTTACATCATTCGAAATAACAATCAATTTACATATATGACAGAGTAACATAATAAGAACCGTGATACAAATGTTAAGTTTATACATGAACGGGGGCCCACCGTAGGGCTGTGATCGTTGTATCGCGCACTAACTGAGGAGAGATCAAGTCAGACAAGACGGGGACAGCCTGCGTTCACCCGCTCGATCTGTGAGTGTGTTTACATTCATTTATACTTAACAACTTAAACACCACCTGCCTCCCTTTTACAAGGTCTCTAAATTGGCACTTTGAATAGCACTTATATCCATTAACGTTAACGGTACGGGTGTATTTGTAATTGTGAAATGCTCTTCATATTTTACCAAACGGTTACTACACAAATATGTACATCATCATCATCGATATGAAATGATACATTACCATAACTCAATAATAATAATTCAACTAAAAATCAATTCTGAAAAAGAAAACAAAAAGCTACGCCGATTTTTTAAATTTTGTATATTTGGTACAATTTTTACAAAATTTTTGACAAATACTTAATCGTAAAGAGTTGTAATTGCATCATTCCACTCGAAAAATGAAACATGAATGAAATAAAGTTACAAAACGTATTTATTTAGTAACCGTGTTTAATTAAATACATATTTATATTTATATTTAAAACGAAAATGTGGCCGAACACCCACACATAGATCAATCAGCAAATAGTCTTTTACATGTGTGTATTTATAACAGGCACAGTACTTAGAAGTGACAAAAATATCCACTGGTTGCTTCTTTAAGTTACAACATTGATATATGATCCAAGGCGTCAGATGCCCAGACATCGATAAGTGAAAAGATTAGGCTAATTACAAGTGGTGATCTCGCTCGCCACTAAGCCACTAGCGCTACTAACAGGAAGATTAACCGTGCAGCATTCGACTAAACTCGAGTCTACGTAAAACATTCACAAAATGTACATCTGGGGACATTTGTATGTACACAATCACGTCACATCTATTGTTTAGTCTATCACACACGCCATTAAAGAGAGAGAGGAGTATCACACAATTTCACGCCGGCTCTTTCGAGTCCGTGTCTTGGCTCACAGGACTGCCTCCTGGAGAGTTCGAGTCACTGCTGCTCGCACTTTCGCACTTTGACAAACTGTCTAACAATCCGTCGTCTTCGTTCTTCACTGCGTGGTTCTTCAGCAAGCTCGACAGCACCGAGATCGCGTCTTTCACCGTGTGGTAGATGATGTTCTTGATCTGCAACTTGTCTTCGTGGTTGCTATGCGTGTCTGACAACTCGCGGAATTCTTGCGTCAGATGGAAGCAATGAGATACATTTTCAGGTGAGACGAAATCTTCTGCAACTTTTATACAGTTGTGAAGGTTTCGCACTTGATGTGGGGCACCTGCAGGGATGAAGACAGCATCTCCGAGGCATTGAACTATGGCGTAGCCCTCCACACCGTATTCTTTGTATAATCTTTCGCGGAGTGGACCATCTAGGTAGCCACTTTGATCGTGGATTGGGTCGTGATGAGGTTCAAGTCGCTCTCCTTTCTCCAGCGCGACTTTGTTGAGCAAATCTCGGATTTTATCCGCATCTCTAGCGTTGTAAATATGCCAGAGTGCACCAGGAAGTTCGCCTTTGTCGCGGACTCGCCTCCTGGTGAGGATATCACACCCAGCTTCATCAATAGCTCGGAATGCTTCTTTAATATGTTCGTCATTGTCACCATCTTTGGGAATTCCAACATAAACCATGACATTGACAGCATCAGAGATGTCAAGATGAAGATTCGTGGTTCCTTTTGTTGGGTACAGGGCTGAACCATACGCGTTGTACATTTTTGGTCCAAGATCTGGTCGGACGAAACACTCAGGAAGGCGACTGGCCAAGTTGAGCCTTCCAGATCGGTGAGTGTACTCACTGAGAGGAAGCACCCTCATGAGGTCGTTGAACCTGGAGGGCATCAACTCTGCGAAGTCTTCTCCAGGCGGCCAGTCTTTCAGTTTGAGTAGCATTGGATTTCCGCGGTCATCTTTCAGCCGCTTGGAGAAGTGATCGAAACCTTCCCAGAACTTGGACATGGGCTGGTTGGGCACTAACTTTCCGGTCATGCAGTTGATGAGATCGTTCTTCTCGTCGCCGAAGTCTCTGATGAAGGAATCTGGATGCCAGAGACCCATGTCCAGAGCCTTCGCCACGTCGGAGACGATCACCGGTTGACCACGTTTCCATTGATCCTGAAAAGAAACATTACATTGCAAAAGATGCCCTACAAACAACTACTTGGCACTAATACAAAAAAATTCAACTTAAGGCGCTACACTTGTTGACTGCAATATTGCTGTAATAGCAACAAAATTTACGGTTCTGGTTATATTGCTCAAAATAAAAATCTGAAATGTAACACAAGTAATGACGAAGCATTATTTAATCGAAAAATTCATATTATAAATTGTTGCGACAACAATAAGATAAAATTAAGTTAAATTTAAATATCCAATTATAAGTATAAAAAGCATAATTAACCGCGGTTAATTATTAATATAAATTTACAAGTTAAGTAACCGGTTAATTATTCTAATTATAATGCCTATCACTAAAAAATTGGCAAAAGAGACTATTTTTAATAATCTTATATAATAAAAGACTATTAAGAATTTCAAAAACACTTTTTCACTATATTTTTATCACAAGTGTACCGCCGTAATATAAATTACAGTCAAGAAATAAATTGATAAATGTTGTTGATTCATGAATAATAAATAATATAATCAATTTTAATATTTGACCTCAAAAATAATAAAGTTTAAAATCATAATAAACAACTAGAATTTAAAATGCAAAATAAGTATTACAAGATAAATTTTAAATTTCTAAAATGAAAACAAAAATAAGAATATACAAAATAAACATATGTTTTTTTTCAATTCTCATGAATATTTATCAAGTTTCATTCACAAAAATATTATGACAATTTTGGAGATAACATTTACATATAAACAGGAAATGATTAAATTAAAATAAAAGATTCCTACCTGGAATACTCTGTAGTTTCCGGAGTGGTTCGGATCAGTCAATCGCAGCAGCTTTCCGTCACACAGCCACGAATGCGGAGTGTTGGGGTACAAGATCTTGCTTTCCGTCAGCGTCATTATTCTAATCGGCAACGGTTCCCTTCCCTTCGTCAGCCAGTTGTACCTTCTGACGAAGTGCTTCAACTCCACGGCCTTCACGTCTAATTCATCGCCTTTGTGCACCGTGTCTTCGATCACGCTGGAGATGACTTCATCCAGAGTTTCCATGCGCGATTTCTTAGTGTTCTTCGGCAACCCGTTGTTGTTGGGGTTCGTATTGGCTGGTGACGCTGCTCTCGAACCGTTGGATTTGTGGGCAGGTCGAATCAAAAGCTCGCGGAGAGTGGAGAAGTTTCCTTCTTTCTCTCCCTCGGAATCGCTACTGCATTCGTCGTTCTTTTTATCTTCGTTTGATAACGCGACGTCTGCTAACCAACTAAGAGGAGATTTCTTTTCTTCTTTGATGGCTACTCCGTTCACTGGTTTCGTGTCTTCTCCATCTTCTTTCTTTTCTGTTTTGATTCCGTTTAGTTCGCCCTTTATTAAGCTTTTGATGACGTCGCGATACGCTGCTCCGTTGATGGATTTGGATTCTTTGCTCAAAGGACAGGCGCAGAATTGAGGAATACACCACAGTTCGCGGAATTCGTGCACTCGGCGACCTAGTTTCAGAAGGGAATCTCCGGCGATGATTTGCGTTAGCATTAGTTTTTCTTGCTCGTGAGGCTGGCGGTTTGTACATTGCAACCAGGAGAATTCATCACGATCTTTCCCAGGCTCGCCCCAAATTTTTATTGTACCGTTTTTACGACCCTAATTGGAAATAATCAAGTTAGAAGGTTGTTAGAAATTAGAAGAAATGTTTATAATACCTTGTAGCAATCTAAGCAAACGACGAATCCACATTTGCCACAGGCCCAATGGAAATTGAAAAGAGTTGTTTCGCAAACATCACACATTTCGCGAACGCCCTGTACCACGCGTTTCCAAGCTATCGTTTTATCTAAAATGTAACGAATCTAAATGATTAAAGAATTAAAGATAAAAGAGTTGGGGATCCTACCGTCGGACATGTGTTCAGCTAGGGCGTCTCTCTCTTGGACAAGCAAGTCACAGAAATGATCTCCGACCTGGTGCAAAAGAAGACGCGACATTTCCAAGTCCAAGTCAGGAGGTGGACTATCAGACAATGGGAGCCACAGTTTCAAGTCTTCCTACAAACACAACAATTAATACGGTTTTCAAGGATGGACCTCAAGGCGGCGAAGCGATTACCTCTGACGCGTCCTTGTACGGGTCGGAGAAGCCGGCGATGGCGAGCTGTCCGTTCTTGGTGTAGCGCAGTCTTCTGAATGCATAAAAACGGCAAAAAATGTTAGGCATGTTTTTGGACCGCTGATTTGGAGTCCACCGACATTCACGGCATTTGGCCAGCTTCGGCGCGACTTCAAAGCACGGTCCATCTTGCAGAAAACTCTCGCCGGTCTTCTTCAGCTGCCCCACGGGAGGCTTGCGAAAGGGGTCGCGCTGGGGCAACGACGGCTCGTCTCGAGACTTCTTGTTGCGCGGCTCCTCGCCTTTATCGTTTTTTGACGACTTGGGTTTTCGTCCTCGCTTGCGGGGCTCCTTGTCCTTGCTGGCGGCGCCGGAACTGTTGTTACCGCCGTTCGCCGCCTTCTTCCCGGTGCTCGCTTGGTTTGTACTCGCACCGCTGTCCGAGTCTTTCTCGCTGCCACTCTCTTTGTCACTGTCGCTTCCGCTTTCGCTCGCGACTGTTGTTGATTGCACTGTTGTCTTTCTCTTTTTCAGATCTTCGCTATTTGTTTTTTTGATTGCTTGTCCACCCTTTTTTCTTTTTACTTTCGGTGGTTTTCTTTTTGGTGGTGATTTCCTGCCGCGTTCTTGATCGGAACTAGAGGAATCATCACCTTTATTTGCATCAGTCCCGTGGCCGTTTAAAGTTGTCACATCTTTTGTTGCATTCGCCTTTCGAACGTTACTTTTGTTCGTTAAAGTTTTAGTTTTATTGATACTGTTGATCGCCATGGAACCCACGTTGTAAGTAACAGTAACTGGAGATGCAGTTTCTTTGGTTTGTGGAGGGGTGGAATTTGTAACATTAGGAATAGGTAATGTAACACTACTTCCTGTTCCTATTGCACCAGACATGTCTTCAACATCTTCACCCGTGTGCCTTTGTAGCCAAGCTTTCTTCAAATGCCGCACAGGATAATTTGACGTTGTGGTTGTTTTAGTTGGTCCAGGACTATTTGATTTTTCAGAGTCAAAAACACTTGGTGTTAACGATACTTTGATGGGTGTTGACGGCGCTTCTTGTACCACTGTTGTAGGCGCAGTGGCAGTCACAACAACCGGAGTGACTGTTGGAATCGGGCTACTAGTGGAAGAGACCGGCGAAGCGGAGATTGGCAGAGGCGTGGGTGTAGAGACAGGCGGCACACTTGTCGGTGTGACGGTGAGTCGCGTTGGCTCCGTCGGAGCAACACTGGCAGGAACTGTCGTCACGCTCACATCCGAACCCACCTCGGCTATCGCAGGATGATGGCTTGACTGCTGCGATATGATAATCGTGTTGGCCGGTGTGCGATAAGCCGCAGTGTTCACCACAGTTGTGATTGTGGTCGCTGCACTTGCAATCAGCGGACTCGGCTCGCTGACGCGCGCGAGCTGCGGCTGCATGCTGCCCGCGTGCAAGGCCAGCGGCTGCTGCTGAGGCGGGTGGGGCGACGTCTGAGGCAGCCCAGGACTATCAAGCCGCCGCTTCTTCACATCCAATGGCATTGGACCAGCGGCAGGATGACTGAGCGGAGTGCCTCTTCGCTTCGGTGATGATTGTTCTTCACGGTTGGACGACACACCCAGGTCGAGTGGCTGCGTCTGCACGGCTGCGGAGGAGTGGTGCATGGAGAGCTGCATGGCGGGCACGTTGTGCGTGAGATGCGGCGACCTGGACATGGGCGAGGGCGCAGCGCTGGCCGTGGGTGGCGACGTGCCGTGGTGCATGAGCGGCTTGGCACTGAGGCCTCCGGGCACGACGCCGCCGGGGTACATGGTGCGCTCGAACATGGTCCGCGTGTCGAGCGGCGTGGTGGAGGTCCGGTGCGAGTGCGCGGGCGGCGGCGCCTGCATGGGGCTCTGGTGTGAGTGCGAGTGCACGTGAGGCGCATGTGGCGGGTGGTACTGGCTGACTTG
The DNA here is from genome assembly GCA_947534325.1 of Agonum fuliginosum. Lineage (NCBI taxonomy): Eukaryota > Metazoa > Arthropoda > Insecta > Coleoptera > Carabidae > Agonum > Agonum fuliginosum. The sequence goes on along the minus strand of OX384033.1, from coordinate 31,144,369 downwards.
CTGGTAGGGTGACGGTGACACGGATGAAGGGAGCGGGGGTTTGGATGTGAGCGGGATGGGGTTGTTTGGTGGGATGACTTCTTGCACACGCTGCATGGTTGCCATGCCGCCCGCGTTGGGTTTGCCGTAGATGTGTTGCGGCGCGGGGCTGCTGACTTTCGGCTTGCCACTCGCGCTGGTGCCGGTGTTGACCGGTAAGGCATAGGGCGTGGCAGTGGTCGGCGGCATGTAGGAGTAGACGCTGGAGCTCACAGACTTGGCTGTGGTCTGGTAGAGCGTGGGCGGCGGCTCGGCTCGGCTGTGCGCGTGGAGGTGTGGTGACTGGCGCTGCAGCGAGTGTGGACTGGGGAGTTGAGCGACTGGGGCCCGGTGGTGTGACTTGCCCAGGTTCTGCGGCTCCATGTGGTGATGCGGGCTGGGCGTGTGCGGGTGCTGCAGATGATGCGGCGACTGCGTCGGGCTGCGGTGGTACTCGTACATCGTCTTGTGTTGTTGTTGCGCTGACGTCGTCGGGATGCCGTAGTGCGACATCTTGGGGCTGGGTGAGTGCGCGTGCGACACACTTGTTTTAGACTCCAGGTGGTGCGGACTCTTCACTTCATGTTTCACTATCACTGAAGAGCTTGAACTAGTCTTCATTTCACTGATAAGTGGCGGAGGGTTCGTTAGCACTAGTTCTCTGTCTCTATCAGCGAACATTGCACTAGAGTTTTTGTTCACTATGAGCGACTGGCTGGACTGTGACGATGGCTTGTGATGGTCCAGCTTGACTTTGGCGTCGTGCGCGTTGATGAAGGTCGCACCCTGCTGGTAGGTGGATGGGTGGCCGAACAGACTGATGTTGTTCATGTTCGGTTCAGCCTTGGGCAGGGACATTTTCTCGTTGCTCTTCATACTCTGAGAGACTCGACTATGAGCAGGGGGAGGGTAATCAGTTTTCGCTGACACACTACTTCGAGACTGTGCCTGTAACAAACAAGTAACATTAGTTATGCAAAGTGCTGGTTAATATAAGTATAATCTTACCGTCATGGTATAGAAGGCTCTATCGCGCGCTTCTTGTCGCAGTCTTTCTTGTTGCCTATGTTGTTCTCTTTGCTGATGCTCATGTTCAGCACGTTTTCGTTCCTCATCAGCTGGGGAATTCCTCTGTGGAGCAGGCATACTGAACAAATTCCACGGCATATGATTCCGATCTCTCTGTAAAGAATCAACGAACTGCTAAAATAAACAACAATCACACATTAACATCCGGGGCCTGTTATGTCGTCACATAACAGGTAAAGAACAAATCAAGTTGAGTTACTGATTATGTTTCTTTTCCTTATGCTGATGACGAGTTGGTAGCATGTGTAATTACCTTTTGATGCGCTAATCGTAACGATTCTTCAAAGTGTTTATGCACAGCCTGTTCAGCTCTTTGTTTTTCCTGTCGCTCTCTCTCTTGCTCGCGTTCTAAACGGTCTTGTCGCTCCCGTTCTTGTTTCTCGCGTTCTCTCTCTCGTTCTAGTTTCTCTCTCTCTTGTCGCTCTCTCTCACGTTCCATTATCCTCTCACGTTCACGTTCTTCCTCTCTCTTTTTATGTTGTTGTTGCTGCTTCTCCATATCGCGTAAATCTTGGTCACGCCTTTCCCTGTAATAAATACGAAACCATAAATAACTACAATTACAACTGTTAACTATGTTCAACTCTATCAATAATTAATACTTTAGTTAAAGTATCTTAACAAAGAAAACTTTGTTAATTATTCACAATGAAACGGTAAACTCCGCAAACTAATTACTTTTAATAGAGTTGAGAATTATAAATGGCATTGAAACTTGGGTACGCAGAAACAAGTGTAAAGATTACCCGACTCGCAAAGAATCAATAACAATGCAACTGTTAGTCATCGTCTAATTCTAACAGGAAATAATCATACGTGTACCACACACGAAACAAACAATGATTTATTCATCGCCAGTTATTTCCAAAAATAAAACCACGATAACATAATACCCATTAAAATTTTATCGCTTAGCGGTATAAAACCGTAAACATATTTGTAATAATCATAAGTGAAACACTCACGGATTCTTATTCCCTGCAACGTAATTCGTTGAGCACGAACTGACCGTGAACAAAGGCAGAAGAGCCATTGCCACGCCGTTTCAATTCCTAACAATGCACCACATCAAATTTCACAATTCACATTAGTGTTAAATTATCTGCATTGCTAAACCCACACAAAAACGACACTATCTCCACATAACCTTGAGAAATGAATCTCGCAAAAAACTAAATCACATTTTAACAAGGTACACAAAGAGTTATTTTTATACACTGTATAAACAGATAATTTGAAATGCAAAGTTGTTTTATATAAAACAAAGCACAGAACACTTCGAACACACCGAACGTTGTGAAATAACTGGACTTGTTTCTCCAACAGAACAGAAGATGCGGGGTCACGCGGTGAAACGAAGAGGGGGAAGCAACTTCACACCACTGGTTTAACCGTTGACTCACACACACAAAACAACGAATATTACTAAAACTAAAACCGCCTTTGCTCGCGTACGCGTACTCTGTTCGCAGAACACGTGCTGGCGAATCTGCAACTGCTAGCGTTCATTGCGCAATTTCGCCCGGTTATCAGTTGGCCATGTTGGTATGCGTGCATGCGCTGTGCATAGAGTTCGCTGAATAACTAACCAACAAGCAGGCTGTGGGCTCGCCGTCCCCCCCGCACTGACCTAGCTGTGCAGCAGCGACACAGACTGAATACATACCGCAGCGAGCGAGTAGTCAGCGATGAAAGTAAAAAACGCCACAAGCTTGAAAGCGACAGATGGATCGTTATTCAAGATGGCTGACGGTTACAACACGGATAATAGCTCCCGCATGGTCAGGGGAAGTCTTCTACTGCGTTTACATGCGCTCAAGTCAAGAACCCCTACACATCTACATTTTTTGCTGCCAATTTACAATTAAATTTTTTAGTTTGCTTTTAGTTTTTCTCTATTTATTGGGGTACCTATCCAACACCAGAAAATACAATTTAAGGCAAATTTATAATAGATTAAACCGATTACTTAATCTTACAGACCGGATTATTTATAGAAAATATACGTTTGCTTAAAATTGATGGCATAAAAATATTTTTCAAAATATGGACGAATTGTATAAAAAGAAATCAAATAACATCAATTTTTGCTGCCAAATTATCTATTTACTGTTCAACTTTGAAACAATTTTTTTTAGTTCGCTTATTTTTTCTCTATTTATTTATTTATTATCTTTTTTCATTTGATGCTTTTTTGTCAAAATTGTATACTTTTTTAAAGTGCCTTTTCTAGTCTCTACCTTTACTTATTAGTTATTATATAATATTATGACTTTGTAAAGTTGAATAAAGGATTTCAAGGTTATTGCTCCGTGTCATGAACCGTAACATTGAAACACCTAAGTTCAACTTTACAGAATAAGTAACCGGTTATATCCATTGCCTTAGAGGTCATACACAGGAAAATTCAACACCAAAAGACGCAAATCTAGAAAATTTATAAGTAATAAAATACCTGCATCAATAGATTCATTCATGGAAAATTCAAATATAGTATTTTTGATTCGACAAATGCAAACACATGAAGAAACAAATTTCGAAAATTAGTCTGTATCTTGAACACAAAAGGATACACGAATTAGATTTGCATCTTTTTGTGTTTGCTTTATCACGAATCTAAAATTCTAAATTTGAATTTTGTTGCGAATTAACCCTTGATGCAGGTTTTCAATTACTTATAATTTTTCAAGGTTTGCATCTTCTAGTGTTGCATTTTCCTGTGTATAAATATTTCATCCTACACATTTAATTTTTTTGCTGGCAACTTCTACTTACTGTTCAATCTTCAATCTATTTTGGTTTGCTTATTTTTCTTCTGTTTACTGTTTTGATTAAATTTAATTGTAACAATAAACTCAATACTAAGTTGCGCGCCAAGGTCAAATAAATAATACGTTTGTAGTATGTATTTTATGCGATAAAAAATGTAAAATTATGTAAATTTATGTCAGATATATAAAAGTATATTGAATAAAATCGAGTAAGCAGCTGTAAACATAGTAGGCGCTCCCGCATGGTACGGTTGGTTATTTGATGCGTGTAATCCGAAAACCATTGAGGCGTTTTTCCTCTCACCTGCCAACAATCTCACCGAGCAAATGCCAGCAGAGAATTCCTTTCTCGTGATTGTTGTAATCTATTTCACAAACATGTTTACTACCGCATGCATGCACGAGCTCTCGACAATCGACATCGACATATTTACGAAAGTTTCGGACCTTGATTGGCACAATGTAAACAATTGATTAACGATCTGCATTTGTTTAATAATGCGTACTTCGCTCGGTACGCTGTGATGTGGCAAGGTCACGATAAATAAACCGATTTGTGCAAACAAGTTCTTGCACAACGCGCCATGAATCACGTTCGTTCATTTTTAAACCCGTCAAAATATGCTAAACGTGCATGGAGAGCTTATGGCGCGGTCGTAAAATGTTTTTGTCGAAAATAAAAGAAATGAAAATGGCTACATAACAAAGACGAGATGTGAGAGAGAGAGAGGCGGCGAACAAAGGCCAGTCATTAAAAGACAACAATAGCTTGGCGGGTCGGTGGGCCAGGTAGTCGAACTGTTAAATAAGGAATGCGTGCGAAAATACAAACTGGTTTTACTTGTTGGAACAGGTTATTCTATATCGAACCCAAGTTTCATCTGTTTCTGTTTGATTGATTCTTACAGTGGTTTACGTTTTTGTCTCCTGGTGTTTTTGAGGATAAGGACTACCTGCTCGTACTACAGGGTACCCAACCCAAGTCAATATATTTTAATGTACTTATTGATTTAAGTGTTAGACGACCTTTTGTAATAAAGTGAATAAATTTGAAATAGGACTGTTTTTTATGAGTACAGTGCATCCCTTTCAGTCACCCCTCTTGTGGGAGTGTCACAAGTTGTACACTAATTTAACCCATTATTGCCCGTTGTACTTAAATGAATACACCTGTTAACAATTTTTATTTTTTATGTTCTTATTGATGCATTATATTACATTGCTATAAGTCATCGACTGTGAAGGTAACAAAGCAATTTTGGTAGGTATTTGCAAAAAAAAACAATAATTTGGTATAATTTTTATTTCTCGTTATTTTTTGTCTAAACTAGCTTACTTGAATGAAGGCGTAATTTTATGTTTATTCGAAGATTTCTAAATTTTGTTTCATATTTTGTTTTATTGGTAAGTATTCTATTGATTTATTGATAAAAATAATAAAAAATTAAAGTATAAGTTACTGTACTCGTTTGAGTACAGCGGGCACATGTCAGGTATTTATGTGCAAATATTATTTTAGATAATATTTTAAAAATATGAAACCAGAAATAATATCTTGTTTTATTATGTACAAATATGTTTTATATGTGCGTTGTAAACCTCTGAAAATTGCATAAGATGATTTCATTTAAAAATTTAGAAATTTTAACATTTTCAACGGAGTATTGTAATGCATTACTTCAAATTACATCCAAAATAAACAATTAAAACATTATACCTAAATTGGATCAGTACCAAAAAGTATTCAAGAAGGTCATCAAGGACATTTTGCAGAGAAAATTACAAATCTGTTAGGATGCTGTGTGTGTCATAATGAGGGTACGCTGGTTATGCAGCAAATGCAAAACGCCGCTTTGATTGAAAAAATAGTGTTTCCGAGATTTTTTACCAATTCATTTTCCTATTGATTTATAATTTGATATCTGAGTGTATTTTTAAAATTTGTTTCTCATTTTATAAATAAAATTTAGTAACTTTTCATCATTTTTCAAATAATGTAGCTGACTCGACATGTGTCTATTGTACTCATTTGAGTACACCATATTTTCTCTTCTGGTATATAATTAATTTTGAAAATATTAATGTTCTTTCATAAATCCGAAGCATAAACAAATTCGAAAAAGTAAAATTTTTAAATTTGCCGTGTGTCTTAATGGGTTAATAATGTACGAATTCAAGTCACCTTCCTGTGCTTACAATGCGCTCGTATACTTAACTATACTTATGTTAATTCTTACCTGGTGACATGAGCATAGGCGCGCTCACGTTCAAAGAGCTCGTCGGCGGCATTGGGATTAGGCTGGGCCTGGGGGCCGAGCAGGCCGACGTTGAGCTGCGGATAGCGAGCCTGCTTCCACAACATCTCCTGGTAGATGCCGGGCGGAGGCAGGTGGTGGGTGGGCACGTGGTGCGGGTGGTGCAGGTGGTGCAGCGGGGGATGCACGGGCGGCACGGCGGGCACCACAGTGGTGGGGGCCGGCGGGGGAGCACTGGCCCCAGCGGGCGGAGCGTGCGACGACATCAGCAGCGACTGGTGCTGCACAGAGTGGATGTGGCGCACGTGGGGCTCCTCCAGCAGCAGGCTGGGGTCGCGCCACACGCGCACCGAGTGCTGGTGCTGGTGCGGCGAAGGCTCGTCCGAGACGCTTAGGGCGCTGGAGCGCGAGCCCGAGCGCTCATCGCCGCTGGCGCAGCCCGAGCGCAAGGAGCTCACGCCCGAGTCGGAGCGGTCGTCAGGGAAGCGCAGCAGAGCTGTCGCGGACCCATCGCCGAGCTCCATCCTGCTGAATGGCGACGCGTCCTCGCAACCTGCGTCATTGCTTGCACACTCTCCTCCCTCTCGTTCAGCGTCTACAGAGCACTTCTCCAAGGCCACGATCACGCAGTCGTCTTCCGAGCTCGCCACCTCTGCTTCAGCTTCTCTCACGTTGCCATCCAACACCAGCTGCACGCTGCCGGAGCTGGAGTTGCTCTCTTCTGCCACCACTACTTCTTCCGCCTTGTGTTCCACTACTTCCACCACTTCCACTACTTCCTCTGGTTTCTTCTCTTCTTCCACTTCTACTTCTACTACTTCAGGCACTACCACGCTGGTGGTTTCTTCCTCTGATGGTGGTTTTACTTCTTCAACTTCTTCTAGTTCTTCGACGGCTTCAACTACTTCATCAGGTTGTTTGTCCTCCGGCGGTGCCACCTCCTGGGGCGGCGCAGGCGGTGAAGGCGGCGGGGAGGGCTTCCTCTCGGGTTCACTCTCGCGGGATTCTCTCCTGCAGAGTGCTGTGAGAGCACCGTTGTGCAGGCAGTCCTCGACTCGGACCTGCACGTGCCTTAACTTACTGTTGTTCGCCTCTTCTAACACTTTTTTCTTTGCGCCCCGAGTATATGAGTTACGCTTTCTTCCTTGTTTATTTTCTAAGTCTTCTTTGTTGCTGTAAGCGCTGTTGCTATTTTGTCGAGGTTTTGTTACGCTGCTTGTATCGTTTTCACTGCATTTACGTTTTCTTTGCGCTTTTCCACCTGCAACACACAAAAAAAAACATTACTATACTGTCATGACCTTGAACATTATTACTACTATACGTATTTAAAAAGTAGGGTTAGGTTGCTATTTTGTTTTAGGCGCCAATAACACAATAATCCCTGAAAGAAGTACGCCATGTTTGTAGAATTCTTTATTGCATGTTTAATCAATCCGATCGTGAGGAAACAAGTCCAAAGCGTCAAAATTGTATCATCAATGTTCGTTTTCCTGAAGTAGACACCGGAAAGCAATTTAACCTCAATCTAATCTCACCATGACATAACCTACGGCTGACGACAGTCATTTTTTTCTGGCGAATTGTTATCCAAAGCCAACTCAGCAAAACCACAAGAGTTTTACACACACTCACTCAACGCTACATAACATGTTTTCCCGTTTGCTAGAAAGTAACCACGTATCAGAATAACACCGGATGGTTCTCAAGACAGATTTCCGTGGAGATAAGCTCTCTCTCTCGCTCACACGCAGGCTTGGACTTGTTAGTTGTTAGGAGTTACGAGAATGATATATCAAGGTTGTAGGAATGGTCAGTGCTTAATAAATAATTACGCAACATTTTTATCAAGGCGCCAATTTGCATTCTTTTAAAATAATCGCATCCAGTTTATTGAACCAAAGTTCAAAAACGAGGCCAAAATATCAAATGGCCAACAAGTTACAGTCAAACAAGTGCATCTCATTGGCAACGTTCCAAATCTGTTTCCCTAGAGTAGAGTTTCGGACAATCCCAACATCCTATTTATAGTTTCTGCCCACACCTGCCTGCTCAATGTCACCTTGAAACAGAGTAACTTTTCTTTCGCTGCAATTATTTACACTACGCTTGTAAGATTGTGTTTGTTGGTTTAGGTTTGTGTAATCAGTAGTTCACAGAAACAAGGAATTCTTTTTGTGGTAGATAAAGTTAGATTGTTGTAATCACTAATCAGTGGAATTTGATTTGTTGAAGTTCGAAGATTGTTTTATTTTATTTTAGGAAAGGAAATAGGTCAACTGATTACCAGAATTGACGATAATAAATACTACAAATTAACTGTGTTGTTCTATACATATCTGTAGCCTAAATTAACATTTTTTTGTTTCTCTATTTCTACCACAATTTGTCAATTTTTATTCCTTTCGAGAAATAAAAATCCCGTTAGAAATGCTGTCAACAGTGTCCTAGAAAAATGACGTCAAACCAACAAATGAACATCAATAAATCAGTGTCTCCAAACCTGTAAAGGTCATTATCCGAACTATACCGTTGCGCATAAATTTGTAACAACTTCAGATAAGCCTGAAGCCAGTTTCACACCAGGAAACAATATTTATTACCAGGATTTACAACCATTTGCAACAGTAGTTCATAGTTTCACTATTAGAGATAAATGTATGACTTATCGTTATAAACATTAATATTAACGGTATATAATCCGTTACCTACGTACTTTCACTGGTAATTGTTGTTAATTACCATAGTAACGAGCTGGTTAATTGTTTATGATGAAATATTTTTTAAGTTTTTGCGATATGAGAAAGCTGTTAGAAATTATTACAAGTTCACAATGGGTGCAGTTTTTATTGTACATTGTTTTTGTAATAGTAATAAAGAAATATAACAAGAACAAGATATTAACTGCTGACATGTTTTATGTAATCAAGTAGGTAATGTGAAATGCTGGCTCTTGAAGGTCAAATGAAAGTCAAACACATTTTCATGTTTCTACTTGTCTACCGCATGTAATCCTTATTTGCACAAATATTTATAGACAATTTACAATACAAATAAGCCAATTTATTTTAATTTGTTTAATTATACCTAAACAGTAGGTAATTTACTAGTTGTTTAATTACAGTGAAAACCAATTAGAAGAATTTATTTCAAAGTATTATTAGTTTTGTTGAATGAATATACTTTTTGGCAGTAAATCTGTAACACAAAGTGGCAACTTAACCCTACTTTTTAATACACAAATCTTGTTTTGTTTATTGCGTATTTGACTTACTGATTAGTGATAACATTCATAATTAAAAGGAAGTTGGTATAATTAAATGGTATTTAATCTAGTTTTATAATCTGCTTTTTATTCTAAACGAGAAATAAATTAAATATTTCTTTTGTTATTATATTCGTGTCAAAATAAAATTCTAATCTAGAGAAATCAATAAAAACAATCGATAACACTGTTTGTTTACCATCACGATAACAATTATTTATTAATTACGATCCAAACAATTCTTTATAAAAATGAATAAACATAATATATTCATACCAGGTCAATAAACTAGTGACCTCTGTATAAAAAGAAAAACTCATGTTTACATTTACATTACAAACTCAGTCCGGCAAACAATAGAATCACACTAAACTGCCTATCGCTACAATGAAATATTATTCAAAAACAGCGATAAATAAAGGGAAAATATCTAAAGGAAATAAACACGAGAAATAGTTGCTGAATGTGAACCATATCCATAAATTTACCGCGAACGCAAACATCTATTTACGTCAGTAGTGAACGTTGTGCATTTGCCAAGAAAGACAAAAAAGAAAAATCGCGTCAGGACTAAATTTAGAACGAGTTGAACATTTAGCATCATAGGCGGCGACGGAGTATTTTACATTTAATATTATGTGTGTCAGGGTAGCTGAGTGTGCTATGTGCCCGACTGTGATTCTCACAACTCAGGTTCGAATACCTACGGGGCGGCAAATTATTATAGCTGAGAATAATGGAATTACGATATTTAAAACAAAAGTACCAGTACCACTTACACAAATATGTTATTCTCAAGATTTTGACAACTTTTACATTAGATCAGTGATGTGAGCCTGTCGTAGAGTAAAATTCAGATATCTAGGATCCTGAGCTGCACGAGAAGGTAGCTTGTCATGTACTGTCCGTTTTACAAAAGTGGAGCTAGCGAGTATATTATGCTACGCTGCACTTCACTTAATTTTCAAGGAAAACTAAAATATAACTCAATCACAATCAATTACAAAATTCACAGCGTTACACGAAGCAAAACATTACGAACGTCAACATGAGAATAACAGATATTGAAGCTTATGTTCTGTAGAACAGACAATAGCGTAGTTTCCTCTTGTTTATCATCTATGCCTCTCTTTCTAAGACGAGAATTCGTACTTCGCGCAGGGTTCTCCTTAACTGAATTTACCTCTATGATCGCGTAACAATAACAAGTAACAACAAGTAACCTACATAATGAATGTATTATTCAATAGTATTCAATAATATTATATATTAATTAGTTTTTAAAAGTGTAAAATATAATACCTATTGCGCTCCTAAGCCCTGTTGACACATGGACACATAGGCAACAAAAGCAAAATGAAGAACGTGAGGAACGTTTGTGGCCTCAAAATTGATTTTTTCTTTACTTATATAGAAGCCACAAAATAGCGGCGCCCCTATTTCGCAAGCAACACACACTGTTGGGTGTGTGTGTCTTCTATGTGTCCATGTGTGAACAGGGCTTTATGCACAAAAATCTACGCTGTGATATATTTCACTGAAAACCATGAGTGAGTTGACGTAATAGATAGGCAATTTAATCATTCTAGCTGATTAGAAAATTAAAGTTACATTTATCACGTCTTTTATCAAACGTAAATTCTACTCTACTATTTAATTTACTGGGTCATTTTTCGAATAAACAATTTCTTTGTTAAAGTTTTTAGTCCGCCTATGCAAACATGCTATAATCAATGTGCCAGTTTTATCTAAATGACATGTAAAGTGTAAAATATACTAAAATAAAAACTAGTTAAAGGCGACCTTCGCCAGTTTACATTAATGTTTTTTTTATTGATTACTATTGTTGAATTTTTTGCCGTTCTGATAAGATGTTAAATACACAAAGAAATATTTTAGCTTGATAAGAAATCGTAAATTTAACAAACAATTTTTTGTTAATAGTTTTAGTTGAATAACAAAGAAAAATATAAATGAATGTATTGTAAATATAGTCAACGATATAATTATTATAAAACCGTCTTCATTAATTCTAAATTTCACGGTGAAACAAAAACGTGCGAAACGCAATAATTACCCAGTTCCGGTAGTTAATAATTAGTTCACATTTTAATAACACAGTCTCGGGTACAGTGACATTTCTATGTAACACAAAAACAATTAATGCAGCGGTTAGAGCAAGTTTTTACTACTAGACTTTCACTTGACTTGATAATGACTAATAGATGTGGCCCGCTTTTGTTTATGTTGTAAGCTAGCGTCACGGACTTGTTGATACAAGCATTAACTGTTCATGTAATATGTTATCTTAATTGTTTTACAATTGACATGGAATTCATGAAGATGACTTGATTTTAAATTATTTTGCAGGTTTGTTCTTTTTATCAACTTATCGTGCCTGTTTCCAAGACGGTGTTGATCTTACTGGTTGCTAAACTAAACAAAACAGTAAGTAATTTACTTACCGTTCTCTGAACGATAATAAATTAAACAGATAGGTAAGTAAATTAAACAGAACGGTAAGTAAATTTGATATTAATTATGAAGAAATTAATATTTGCGTATAGATAAATAGACCAATCGTGCAAAAAATATATAAGCATCACGAACGTTAAGGAATTTCCGATGCCAGACAAAATTATCTTTTACTTAATACTATTTTAACCAATAATTTAATTAACTGTACTATTTTAAATGGGAAGAGAATAATACAAAAAATCAATCCAAACCGAGTACGTGGGGCTCAAGAAGGGTATAAGATTTCTTTATTTAGTTTAGTTCAATGGCTAGGTACGTCAAAATCTCAAAATTAAAACATACATAATAGCTGTCTTTTGAAATAGATGTAACTATTAATACATTTTTAAATTATTTCCAGAAAATAATAAATCATTTAATTTATTTAAAAAAGCAATTGTTATTTGTCGCCTGGGTACAGAAGAAAGTCCTGTTTTTAAGCGCTAGTTAATGACATATTTGAGGTTAAATATCCCCATGCGAAGTTAGGCGATTATTTCTTTTTGTGGAAGAAATGGGACAACACGCAAGTTAGAAATTACTCCTCTGAAGTTAGCCCCGCCCCCTGCCCTGCAAAAACTTCGTGATTCGCGATTGTTTCACCGTCGTGTAGTCAAGTGAACTTGTTTCGCAACTGTTGACTTTTTAATGACGAAATTACACACCGTTTTTTGTTTCATTGTTTTTGAAACTTTGTTTTTAGGTTTTTTGCTCTTTTTTAAATGCGAGAACAAATAATTAACTAGCGCTTTAGCTTGAATAATGAATTTTTAATAACGGAGTTTTGAAATTTTTAATTTGATTACGAGCCCGACATTGCGGGGAATTCTAATTTAATAAACTACTCTCAACAGGGAATTTATTTTTCGCTTATCTAATGGATAGTGATGCCGTCGCAACGAGAAATTTCTTGTCTCATTCTCGTCTCGGCATTTCGAGAGGAGACAAGAATTCAACTACGAGACGAGAAATAGTTCTCGAGAAATTGAGAATTCTCGAAAATAAAACTTACGCCGTCCATACATCCACACGCACACACATTCACACAAATATCATCGTGAAAATAGTAAATTCGTATTTTAGAGACCCTGAAACGTGCTATATAGGGTGCTTCAGACCACCCGTACCTACCCCCCGAATATCTCAAGAAAAAAATATTTTCTTATACCTACGAATTGTTGTCAATTTTTGCCAACCGATTCGATAGAACTTTCAAAAATATTTTGGACGTATTTTTTTTGTTTTTTTTTGGCGAGAGGTAAAAAGAAACTCAATACCGTTTATACGAGAAAATTAAATATTTCTATAAAATACTTATATTTAAGAATCTAAGTAGCTTTAATATTATATTTTATAGAAATAATTAGTTACGAGTACTTCGCATGAACGTCATTTAAATATTTTGATGACAGTTACTAGCGCTTTAAAAAAAATACTTTTAAGTAAAATTTTCTCGTGTGAACTGGGCATAAGATACATACAGATAAGTAACATTTATGTAATTTTATGAAAACCGTTACAATTATGTCATCTTTTCAACTTCTGTCCAATCAAAACACATTTGACGTTAAAACCCCAATTTTCCTATGAGTGTCTTGTAAATAAAGATAAAATCAAAATAATTGATAACAACTTTTCCCTGTCGTATGTGAACAAACACATGCAGTGTGCATGCCGTTGCCAAGCAACGTGGCGGGGATGACCACATGACCTTGTTTAAACAAAAGCATGAAAACAATGGACAATCAACGCGTGTTTGACAGACATAATCTCGCTAGCTGTCTCTCTCTAACACATGCCGGGTGGGTGTTATCTTTGTTGAGGCTGGACCGTTGCCATGGAAACGGTAATTTAGAATGCGGATCGTGTTTTGTTTTTTCAATGACGATTAGTTTTACATAGTTTTCATAGCACAATTAGAATAAAATTATAATGCTAAGGAAAATCTTTATAAACTGGGGTTCTGACAAGTTAGTGACAACTGACAACTAAGGTTCGAATCACTTTAACTGCGCAATAAAATCTCATATGTGCGGTGTACCTACTCTCCACTAACCGCACGCAACGCACGGTATAATTATCTATAATATCGATCACTCGTAATCGTAACTTGCATCGTGTCACAATGAACTTAATGTTAGGTTAGGTCTAAGACATTAGTAAATTGAGAATTAAATTTTTCTGTGACGTCATTATTTTGTGCAGGAAATATGGCAGAAATCTACGTCACATTTTGATATTATTCAATTTTCGTTAATTATTTTTGGGCTTGTTGATAAAAATTTTGTGAAAATAATAGTATATTATTTAACGAGCAAATAATGTAGGCTATAATTCAAGAGGATGAAAGTTTATTCACGAGCCGAAGGCGAGTTCATAAATCATCCGAGTGAATTATAGCCATTATTTGCGAGTCAAATACGACGTTTTATCTACGACTTTTTAAATAAAGCAACATTTCTTATTTACAAATTTGCGAAAATTTGTATTCATATTAACCTAACCTCAAAAAATTGACAATTTATTCGAGTAATTTTGACAGTTCGGAAGAATAAAGTACTCATTATTTCATAATGTGTCCTTATGGAGGGGTTTATTATACTACTTTCACGTATATAATGAATACATTATTCTATAGTTGTAGATAAAAGAAGTTTTTATTTCTTCAAAAATATTTAAATAAAATATCATGCAAGTAGTATAATTGTGAGGCTGTCACACCCAAAATGGGTAAAAGGCATAATAGATTATGTAGGCATGAATCTCGTTTACTTCAATTTAGCTTTAACAAAACAATGAACAATCGAAATCCAAGACATAACTATATTTTTTTGTAAAACAAACACTTAAAAAATTATTACTAATTAGGTACTTCATTTGAAACTGATTTGCAAATTTTAATATTCCATAGAATTCTTTCTTAACAATAGCCCATAAATTAAAGTATGCAAGCAATAAATATTTATTTTTAGAACTGTTTTCTTTACAGAAATATGCAGTATATCACATATTTTCATGTCATGCTATCATTAATTTAAATTATAACACTAGTTTTTACAAACGATTGACTGACTGGTATTTTGAATGAAAAAGAAAACTATAAAAAATGAGAACGTAATATTATGTAGTATACAGCGTGTTTCATAACTTCGAGTAAGTACATACGATATTGCGATATACAACTTGATATGTTGATGACGGATTAAAAAGAATTTTTCAGAAATAAAAAAATGAAGGGTAGTTTCCTTACAGGCTCCATTTTTAGAACTATTGGATTCGCGTAATAAACGATTAAAAATAAATTTAATTACCAAACGTCAATTACATTATTAAAAGTTTTCTAATATACAGGGTGTAACCCAATCTGTGTAACAACATTTAATAATGCATAGTATCATGAATCAAAAAGAATTTTTTTGAAATTAGTAAAAAACAGTAGTTTGCAAAACAATATCATTTTGGGTACCACTGGTTGTCACATTTAAAGACAAAAAAAAAACCTAGTTATTCAGTATTTATTAGTGTAATTATATTAATGTAATGTAATAATAATTTTACAAACAGGAAAAAATGAAATTTGTAGCTAGGTACTTACAGAATGTCCCATTTGCTTGGACCCATTTTTTAATTTGCGAATTTCGACAAAATTATTTTTGATTCATGATCAGTGCGGCCAATACACACCATTAATTTTTGTTACACAGGTTGAGTTACACCCTGTATACATTAAATATAAACATCAATGTAGTGGCACGAAAAATGTTTTCTCTAGATGTCTATATAAAATGAAAACTTTGGAATTTTTGAAAAATTATTTTTAATCCGTAATCAACATATCAAAAATAATGTATACCTTAACTCGAAGTTATGAAACACCTTGTATAGGGTGTATACTTTATCTACGATTATTTAATAATGACGGATAATGATGATTATTACCTAAATTATTTTATAATAAGATAAAAATGAAACGACAGCAGTCCCATAACGGCATAACGCACATATAAACAAAACATAATCAACACAAGTATTATTCAATACATAATCACAAAAAAAATAATTAAAACAAGGTAAAAATAAATAAGAAAATTATTCGCAAAGGTCACCCAACCACATCCTTCGTTATAATCGCCTTCAGCAAACAAAACAACAACGTATCGGCTGAAAAACAGTCGGATATGAATCAGTTCCGCTGATGACAAATCTAAAAATAACTGAAGCCGGTCCTGGCGCATGCGCAGCACTAATATGCGCATGTGTGTGTGGTAGACCACTCATTACTTACAAATATTACGAGTCTGAGTCACGCTATGTTACATATTTACATACAGATCTTGTGATGATAATTTCTTTACTGGTGATTCATGGAATTGTCAGCATTTTTTACTTGTTTTGATGGGAATTGGATCTAGTTTGCTTGGAAATTTAATGAGTAATTATTGACAGGCGATTGGTTGTTGTTTTCAAACAAATTATACACTTCATTAGCTGAAATAACTATTAGTTTAGACATAATACGATCAATCGGAATATTAAATATTTAGAATAACTTTGAAATATTTTAAGAGGATAAAGCCTTGTTCACACAAGGATTCTTTTAAGATTTTTTCATGATTGCCTGTCATATAGCGGTACACTGCCTCTAAAGTCTAAATTGAATCTTCGTCGAATCTTGGAAATTGATAAAAACAGTGAATTTTCCTTTTTCAAGGATTTAGAAGCATGACAAAAACCACAAATAATCGATGTGTGAACAGTGCTTTAAGAGTACGTATACATTTTTCATGCCACTGGGTTTCATATTTTTAACATAACATCACAGGAATGGACACTCCGTATCTTAGCAATACTGTAGATTCGTGGCTTTTCTGTTTACCATGTGCGAGACAGAGAGATCACTACAGGGCCCGTGCGTAACTATCGTTACTGTTGTTTATCGTCATAGAATGCATGCTCTGAGCAAGCCCGTATTTACTGTGTCTCTCTGAAAGATAGAGATACACAGTAAAAAATTTATTGAAATCGGTGTTAAATTTTTGTGTGTTAATAAAAACTTGTTAAAATAACACAATTTTCCTAGTAAATTTAACAAACCTAGAAATTGTTAAAGCAATTTAAGTGTGAAATATATCGTTTAATACTTATTTTGTTATTTTAACCACAAAATATGTAAATTTCATATTTACTAAGCACCTAGTTAAAATTCTGATATTATAATGTTAAATTAACAAATATTTTAGTTATTTTTTCGGTTAAATATTTTTGACCAAAACAGTTTGTCAATTTAACAAACACATTGTGTTGACATGAATTTAAAAAAAGTAGTTACTTCTTTTACCTATATGGTTTGTAATAGAATATTATTTTGGTTTTTCAATAATAAACGATGTTACAGGCAACATTTACTTTTATACTTTTTTAGTACCTACCTATATACTACTTAGGTACCTACTGTATAAGTTATGGGCTATTTATTACAATAACAATTATTTTTGAACTTTTTTGAAAATAAATATTACCTATATTGTAAAATGCGTAGTAAGTAGTAACAAACAATTAGTTACATTTAACAAAAACTAGTGTTAAATTAACGACATTTTTATATAGCTTATATAACAAAAAAATTGTTAGTTTAGCTAAACATTGTGTTACTTGTAACACAATTAGTTTGTTAGCAAATAACACCAAAAATTGTTAAAACAACAAAACTAACATTGTTAAAGTAACAAAGTTTTTTGATAATTCATTAACAATTTTGCTTGTTGAAGATTAACTAAAGCGTAATTTGTTAAATTAACCAAAAATAAGTAGTGGACCTGCTGGAACCCTGTTTTGTGTTAAATGTGTGTTAATATTTTTTACTGTGTAGGCCACACTTCATCCGCCCTAGTGTCCACTCCTGTCATATATTATACTTAGTGATAACATTTAATAAGTTGATGCAAATTTTATAATAATGCGAATAAATTGCTATCAATTTTCAGAATTTTCGAAAAATTATTCGAAGTTATGATACAACCTGTATATTTTTCCGTGTTTGCTTTCAGTCATTAATTCACTCATGGTAGTAATTATTGATTGCATAAACTTTATAATGTGTCATACCGCTTTTTATAAAATAAATTCCATCCTATAAAAACAAATTAGTTTCTTACTCTTTATTATCTGGTTTTATGAGAAATAAATTTCTCAGAATTCCTCTCATTTAATTAAAAAAGAAATACGACAAACTAAGCCCATAAAAAACGTTTAAATATTCAACTTTAAATTTACATATTGAAATTAGCTACCCGTAAACT
The DNA here is from genome assembly GCA_947534325.1 of Agonum fuliginosum. Lineage (NCBI taxonomy): Eukaryota > Metazoa > Arthropoda > Insecta > Coleoptera > Carabidae > Agonum > Agonum fuliginosum. The sequence goes on along the minus strand of OX384033.1, from coordinate 31,126,155 downwards.
AGGTTATATTTTTTACAAATTCTTCTTTATTTCCTTTCTCTTTTATGTAAATTCCGCGCCCTTTAATTAAACCGCAAATAAATTTGCAAAACAAAAGAATTATGAATTGGTCACTAGATTATTAATTGTTCGATTGGCTATAAATTACAAACAATTGAACGGGGATATTTCGAAGCGTAACTTTTTGTACTCGATAAATTTCTCGATAGGGAACCGGTTTTTAAACGCGTTCACATTAAAATTAACAACTGCAATTAACGGACCAATAAATCAAAATGTCACTAGATTGCACAAATATAGGAAATATCGCTAATTGCGTTTTCACACAGATATATTCATTATTTTGTTACAATAAATTGTTTCAAGTCATTAAAATAAATGGATACCTTGTTTTACATCTGTGTTGAATGCGGTTAGCGCCAAGGTCATTCAGGTCAAACGTTTCACATAATGAAATAATAATTTTGTAGGTCGGTTTTCGCAATAATCAATTTGAGGAACGCAAATTCGTTGTGGCTGCACTTTATCGCATTGATTTCAGTATTTATAGGTTTGCTATTTGCTATATTACACCTTATTTATTGTATTTACAATATTTATATTGCATTTTTTAATAAAGGTCCGATACATGTTTCCCCTGCTTCAGATGTTTAAGATGTTTAATTATTACTAAATGAAAAACAAAAACCACAAGAAACATAGATTACCTACTTCACAACTTTGTGCCAGTGCCGGTTTTACAAATTTGGAGGCCTGAGACTGAAGGATATTTGAGGCCGAAATAATAATAAATAGTTAAATGTAAATATATTATACGAGTACTTAGATAAAAAGCTCAGTCTTATATAAATAATATAGAATTAATTACATTCACATATTACTTAATCAGTTTCATTTTTCGAGATTTTTTGCAGCAAAATTTGAAATTACATCATTACAATTAATGGATTTTAAAATATTTGACTCTAAATTTAATATAGCTAGTGACTTCAAACGTTCTTGAGATACTGTCGAGCGTAGATATAGTTTTTGTAATTTGAAATTACATCATTACAATTAATGGATTTCAAAATATTTGACTCTAAATTTAATATAGCTAGTGACTGCAAACGCTCTTGAGATACTGTCGAGCGTAGATATAGTTTTTTACTCTTTTGAAACATGAAAAAGATCGCTCAGCAGACGCATTTGACAAAGGATGCGTTAAATATATTTGTAGAAGACTCATTACATTTGGAAATATAATGAGTATTGAGACAACACTGTGTCGTTACAGTTACAAATACTTTCAAATACGCCGATAATACAAAAATTGAGCTGACAATATTAGCGATAATAATTTAATTTAAGTTTGCTTTATTTTAACAAATAATTCATGAAAAATACAAATTTATATGAGGCTTGTTAGAATCGGAGGCCGGAGGCTGCAGCCTTTTCAGCCTTATGGCAAAACCGGGCCTGCTTTGTGCTTGTATTTTAATGACATACCTATTAATAGTACTCAACCTACCGAATATAGAACTAAAAGATACTTTTCAAAATTTGCAAATTTAATGTTCAGGTATTTAAATTAAACTGTTTTGGGGTCACTATTTTCATTTAGGATATAGGTACGGATTTTAAAATAATATTTTATTTTTAACTGTTAGGCCATTGTATAATTTATTACAATTTAATTTGATTCCATTCATTTAGTCAACAATATCTTTATATTCTTATATTTAACAAAACAATAAACGCTGTGGAGTGGCGCGCGAAATTCATGTAAATCCTCGTGTAAATCTATCCTTATCGAGAAACAATTCACTTTTATTTTTGTTCAATTCAATGGGAAAATTTCGAAAGTTTAGTGTAATTATTCTCTATAATAGTGATGATAAAACCATAAGGAATTCATAAATAATAATGATATAATTATCGTGTTTTGCCGACAGCACAGTCAGAATAAATATACACTAGTCACGTATCGTTGTCCTATTTTGGACACCTCATGAATATGATAATAAATGCAAATTGTTATCTAAATAAACTAATAGAAATGTAACGGGCACGATATTTAATTCTCCATTTATAACAACGGACTGCGAACAAGAATCATAACACGCCTTCCAATATTGAATTCAAAGATAATAACTAATGTTGGTTTTATGCAGACAATTAAATCAATGCCGGGTTTATGCAGCACAAATTACACTAAGAATTAAATTAGAAACTAACATTAAAGATTAATTTTTGAAAAAACTTTGACTGTGTCAGGATATAACCCTGGTCCTTCAGATAGCCGGTTCTCTGCACTAACCACGGTTAAAGAATAATTAGGTTTACCGACTGGCCACGTTTTTCATTGACAAACTCGTTCAGAAATTGTAATTAGTTCATAGGTGTTCCTAGGTGTCTCTGCTGGTCACGCCTGATACGAATTCAATCTGTCACTTGCTGTCACTGAATAGTATTTTTGAAATTTAATAATTTGTGCGTTATATAGTGTTACAGAAATATATCTAATATATAAAGAACACGTAAACTTATTATTACATTATAAAGTAACAGGTAAATATTGCTGTGAAAAACTATTAATGTAGATATAGGTTATTTTAATTTTAGGAGAAATGAATAAAAATCGACATGTTTTATAAACTAAATAATGAAGATGAATAGATGCACTACGAGACTGTTTTCATATATTGTGAAATTATTTATTTATAACGACGATCTCCCTCGTAGAAAATGAAGGATTTTCAAACACGTTTTGCCCTTTTTGATCTAAAGGTAAATTATGAATGATAGTCGCTATATGTCTAAATTACAATTTTAGTTACTATTACGAATTTATTACGGACGAGGCGCAAGCCGAGTTTTTAAATTAGGTGAGCTCTTTAAAACTTAGTTTGTGTACGTGTTACATACAAAAAAATTTAGTATATGTTCTCCAAATTTTTGGTAACTATTCGAAATTATTCTAAATTACTCTAAAATAAAATTTTGAAAAACGTAGGCAATGAAATATTAAAGATCACTTAAAATAATCCTATAAAATGTAAATAACGACTTATGGCCTATAGGTTACGTTATTTTAAAGTACAGAAACACGTACAATATTACTTAAGGGACTCAAAACTTTTCGCAAAGCAACGATTTTAGAGAGCATGCTGTACTAAAAAATATATTATAATAACAAACATTTACTTTCCCATCAAAATTCGTGAAACTGCATTAACATAACAAGTAACATCATCGCATTTATGAGCGTTTAAATTTCATGACACACTACGATGCATTCACAAACAACTGTCATTATTTGCATTGTGTATAAACGTAATTAATGCAAATGTGTAATTAACAGAGAGACGGAGAGCGAGAGAAAGATAGAGAGTGTTATTCAAGATTCCAGTTTTCTCCGAACAGCTAAGGCAAATTAGTAACCGAGATAATGCGAGTGTTATTATACTTTCTTGATAGCAAACCGGCGCATTATTTTTAACTTCTTTCAGAAATGTAACATAAAACATTGCAACACTAATATCTTTAAAATTTCATATGTTTTAAGTTACCTATTATAATCTTTAAATAATACAAAACCATGACACAAAAGACATAAAAATTAACCTAGTACAGCTTGCTATATTGCATTTCACACCATAAAAATATAAACTGTACAAGTAACGACAACGACAAACAGAACACTGAACACAGTAAAAATTCACTAAGGGATGCAAGCATCAGTGTGAGAAAATTCCTGACTGATGTTTCTGCGATAGAGAGTAGAGAAGTTTTCTCTTTCTTTCATTTATACATCTTTCCAAAAAAAAAGACCAAAGATAATAGTTCGCGCAACCGACTCATCATTTCAATAGTACTATAAGACGGCTTACCGACCATACAAGGAGGTACTGATAAAATTTGGGAGGTAAAATAAACCTGGTACGAACCTGAAACAAAAGAAAAATTTATTAGTTATGTTATTATGCAATTCTCATTATTTTATATTTTATATGTTATTGGCGACATTATGTTTATTTATGTTTTAAATTTAAATACGAGATAAGTTATGTTACGCTATTTCCGTCAACAAATCTATTCAAGATTGCTGAATCAATACTGATTTACCTCATCCACATTCATATTCTTTTATTTTCTCAATCATTCGTACTATACCAATTGGAACAAACCATCAATCGCATCACCAGACGTCCACGCAAACGTTTATCAAATAATAGCACGTCATTTGGGTGTGGCTTCCACACATACTGTAAGTTTATACATACATAGGTACATCATATCTTTTATCCAACTTGGGTGTAGCAGCCTTACATATTGTGAGTAATCGATAGATACCTACATAATTATACATTTTCATATTATTATACCGTGTGTGCAGTTATCAGCCGTCAATTCAGTCATGGTTGTTGGGAGAGTACACAACAAGGAAGATTTGTGTGCAGTTAATGTGTACCTGACTGGATTGGAACTTGAGTTGTCAGAACCACAACCGGTCACATAACGTATTCAGTTATTCGCCTCATAATATATTATTTAACGAGCACACTCTAAAAAATATAGTGTTAAATTTAACACTAAACTAACCAAAAATAGTGTACCATCGAGGACAGAATATTTAGTGTTAACTTTTACTTTTCCAAGAATGGTTAATTTTAGTGTACTTTAACGAAAGCACAATCGGTTAAAAGTTACACGTTGAGAGTGTAAAAATTTTAGTGTTAAATATTAGTGTTACTATATAGTGTTAAAATAGGGTAAAATAAAAAGTAGGATTTGATGCAAAATATATTATAAATTTAATATTACATCCAGATTAAGTATACATTAGGTTAGGTACCTACAATATACAGTAGACATAGACATATTATGTATAGTTTATAGAAATATGTATAATAATTGAAATACGTAATAGGATTGAAATAAGGTTATGTTCGCTTTTGCTGGATTACATTGCTTCACACATGGGATCGGTGTTGTATTATCGATGACTCGTCGATGACAACAAAATAGTTTGTTAGGTATAGCTCCGGGAATCGATCCTTCTGCGATTAGAAATGGTTGATTGGTTGTTTTTTTAGTATATCCTTTTCTAATTTGATAAATTATTCTGTAAAATATGTATTAAAAATAAATAAATAAATTAAATAACATGAATTTTCTAACTTACTAGTTTAAAAAGAATTATTTTTCCGGCTTTTCCCAATAGATTATTTAGGTATTTTGGATCTTCGTGTTGTAGCTGGTAACATCTCAACTGAAGCAAACATGGGCGCGGGTAAAATGGTCACATCCACATTAAAATATCTTCACGTACAGTCACAATAATTAGGTTTATGCACTATTCCAAAATATGAAAGTATAGCAAAAAGATCAAACACTAAAACCAAATGAAACGTATAAAAACTAAACACAAACAACACAATATACTAACCCACGCCACTACGTCTGATCTGTATACCAACTCTGAACATGAACAACGTGACCAGAACTTTGAAGGGTATTTTTACACTGAACGTGTTACTCTAATGTTTTATAACGGTAATATTACACTATCTTCAGAAATATCACACTGAAATAATTACTTTCGCACTATTATTGTGAAAAGTTCCATATCTAGTGTAAAATATTACACTAATTCTAAGTGTACTTTTACCACATGCGTACACTCTCAGAAGAGAAGATTGAAAAATGCGCCAAATTGACTCATATTTCAATCTAGTAAAAGACCAATTTGGCATCGCACTCTTTGATTTAAATTAAATATTTCAAAGATTGATTTATTTATAATCTTCATAAGATTAAATATCTAATGTAATTCTATAAAATTAAAATTAAATCAATAAAGAAGATTATAATTTAGTATTGAAATACTAAATTTTAATCTTGAAAAGAATTAAATACTGCAAATGAAATATTTAATTTGATCTTAATAAATACTATTTAAAAATCAGATGCGATTATAATAGAATATTTCAGGGATTATAATTTATAAATAAAAGATTAAATATTAATCATATTTTTTATTGCACAAGTAAAAAAATCAAGATAATTATTCAAAGAAAAAATATTCTTTAAAGAACTTTTTGTTCCAGTAGAACGGTTCCTTAATAAATACAAATAAATAATTTTTATAGAACTGAGTAATGTATAGGGTTTTCCATTAGGAGGTGTCATTTTAAAGTTCGCGCTCGGGCTGTTATTCGCGAAATAGATGCGGCAGAGTGATGCAGCATTTGTAACCATTCAAGTTAAGTTTCTACTTGAAATTGAACTACAAATATAGTTACGTTTTTAGTAAGAAATGTGTTTTTTTATACAATTAAAATGACACTTCTTAATGGAAAACCCTATATAAGTACTAGGTATTACATTTTGGTGCTAACGCGACCAACAGCTCTCCAACTGATGGAATAACTTGTTTGATCGAGTTGTATACGAAACAATCGAAAAAATTCATAGCAGAACAACTAACACTTACTTTACTAAATAGCAAGTTGAAGCTAATACGTCTTTGCAGTATCACAGCCAACACATGAATATACACGACTAGTCGGTGTGTTTGAACCTGCATGTGTTAGGGAGCGAATTTTAATCTTTTTAGATTTAAAATATAAATTTTGAGATTGATTTTTATATTTAAAAGATATATTTATAATAATGATTTTAAAGGAATTAAATATATCTTTTATTGATTATTTAAAAATATATGAAGATCAAAATTTAATAATATGTATTAAAAACAATTTATAGTCATTAAAGATTACTTTTATTTAATCTATAAAGATTAAATAATTTAAATCATTTCAATGATTTAAATTTTTGACAGAAAAATAATCAAAACGATTAATTTGAAGTAAGACTAGACTAAAATATTGTTCAATCCGTGAAAGATTGAAATTTTTAATCTTCTGTTCTGAGAGTGTAGTGTAAAATGTAGTGTTGTTTTAACGAGTTTTTAGTGTAAAAATTGACACTAAATTTTTAACCAAAGGCACAAGTTTAATTTACACGCATGCATTTTTTAGAGTGCATATAATGTAGGCAATTAATCCGAGTAATTTAGAAATATTATGGGATAGACATATACAACGTTTTACAAATGTAAAATCATAAAATATATTTTAAATTAATTATTTTTACTGTTTACTAATAGAAAAACAGGTGCGATGGCAGTTTGACAGTTCGGAAGAATAAAGTACTCATTATTTAATACTTAATAGTGTTAAATAATGAATTCATTAATTTCTTTCACGTATATATTGAATAAATTATTCTATTGTAGATAAAAATTATTTATAAGTTTGGTTATAAAATATAAATGTATCCTTGACTGCAATTTTCACTTGTGTCGTAATTCGTTAAAATTCAAAGTAAGTTAATAATTTGTAGCTAAACTCGGAAGTGCATGAATAATTTACTGGCCATTAACTAAAATTAATTCAAACACTCGAGTTGAACTCCGCGAAGTTCACTTTGTAGTAGTTACGTTAGTTGTCCGCCATTTTGTTTAGAAACACGTGAGCGAGGTAACGTTACTAATAACAGTTGAACAGCGCTCTAATTGAAAGTTTTGCACGGAGACGTAACCTACTTTGATTATAACGAGTTGAAATTATTATTTTAATTATCTGCAATGTTTAGTTAGTTGAGCCGTTAAGTTTTAGTTTACCGTGTGAGACGGGCTTATGACGTCATTCAGCGGGAAATAGACTGACGTGGATATTTAAATAGAAATCAGTTTTTAGAATTAGATTCTGGGAGATAAATTATATTATAACGGTGGTTTGTTTTTGACGTTTTAACCTTTAAAAGAGAATCGTTTTTTTAACTGAGTGCTTTCTTAAATCTGTAATATATTGTGGATTCACGAAAGAGGTTAACAGCAGCTATACCTACAACATTGTTATTAATTACATAATATGTAGGTAATTCAATATTACAAATTATTAGAAATTAGTAGGTACCTAATTCGTATGAAAGCGAGTGAATTATAATATAGGTAGCTATTCCTATTATGTGCTAGACTTTTTAAATAAAACATTTCCTTACACATTTTTATTCATTGACCTCACATTTTAGATGACAGTTGTGTTGAATAAGGTACTCATAATACAATAGTATTGAATTATTAATTTATAATACAATGGAGCGTCTAATGGAGGGGTTTATCTTACTAAAATAACCTACATAATGAGTGTATTATTCAATTATTGTCGGTCGTAGATAAAATAGTTTCTGTAATTTATATATTTCAGATATTCAGGTAGTAAGTACCTTTAATGTACCTAAAAGTGTTTTTTATTTAAACTGGTGTTAATTGTTAAATGCTCTATTCTTAGCTGAAATGATTTACAAGTAATTTAAATAGCAAAAAGTGTAACGAAACATGGCAAAAAACTTCATGAATAGAAAACAATTTGATTGTAAAATTATTTAAATTAGTATCTAATAAAATTCAAAAGTTTTTTGTGTGTACTCTTGAATTATTTAACCTTCTATTTCCAAACCAATGAATATTTATTAGAGGAAATAAAACTAAAAAGAATTTCACGATATATTTTAATGCCATCTTAATAAAAACTCTAAAAAAAACTTCAATATTTATAGCAGTCGGAACCTGTTCTTATACACACTTTTTTTCCTTGTGGAAAATAATTTTTTGCTGCGGGTCATGACACATTTATAGTTGGCCTTGATAAAACAATCTCGCATCGAGGAATAAAAACAGTTGATGTAATTGGCTAGCAATTATTTATTCATCTGTTAAACCACTTTAGAAAGCAAAACTAAATAGTATTTATTTGAGACACGACTACGACTGCGATTGTTAATTTGAAATTCAATTGTTTATAATTATACTGCATAATACGCTGTCAACACTTTCACTATTTTGTGAAATAACTTCAAAATGGTCGAATTTTTTACCAAGAAGTTTCTAAACAGAAGAAGAATGCATCCGTGAAACTGGTTAGTATACTTTCTTCAGATTTTTTGTACCTTTTTGTCCCAAATTAGTTTCAGGAAGCATTCATTTGTTCTTTCTTCATGAGATCTTAAAAGTTCTGCAAAAATTAGAACTTGATTTTAGGTCGCGGTCGCTCTGTGCTGTACTCTTCACTATCAACCAACACAAGGTAATTTTTTTATTCAAGGTCAAATGCCATATAACTAAAAGTTACATTTTATTGAGGAATATGTTTTTTCCTTAGAAATTAAATGAAAAATTTCGCCTCTGACCTCTGACTGACCTCAACCAAAATTTATCTCCATTTGAAAATTGCTAATTTTATATTAGGTTTGAACCCCGTGTATAAACTATAAGTGAGGTCATGAGAGACTGAAATCTGACGGATTGTGGGCAAGATGGCTGCCAAAGGGACCCACCTTTTGATAGGTTAATGGTGTCAGCGCCGGGAAAAATGAGACAAGTAATAGAGAAACCCTTGATAAACGCAATTGACAATACAAAATACAAGATCTCCTTGTGTAAATAGGAAGTGTTACGTAGCTAATTGTAAGACGGTTTACAAATGATTGAAATTATTAATCTCCACGGGATGCTGTGTGTGAAAAGTATTTTGTCAGTTATTTCGAATTAAAAATATAGAAGTCATGAACCGAGACATCTAGCGGTCAAATATCTGAACTAGCCCACTTAAGACGTCAACTTCGCGCAATGCTTTTATATGGCCGTGAGCCGTGACATCACCTATAATATACCGTGGTTTGAACACATCAATAATTGATCTTTTGAATTTGGGCAAATTATTGATGCATAAAGCCCTGGTTCACACATGGACACATAGAAGACACACACGCAACAATAAAAATACTGTGTGTGTGTGTGTTGCTTGTGAAATAGTGGCGCCACAATTTTGTGGCTTCTATACAATTAAAGAAAAAATCAATTTTGAGGCCACAAACGTTCCACACGTTCTTCATTGTGCTTCTGTTGCCTGTGTGTGACTTCCATGTGTACAGGACTTAAGATTTAACCTAAAATATGCGTCGGTGGGTGCAATGTGCGCGCTATGTTAAAAATGGCGCCCAACGTCAAAATAACTATTATTTGGTATAATGTTTTCACAATAAAGTAAAGAATTCTTCCTAGTCACCAGTTCTCCCAACTGCGCTAAAATTCCCCTAGCGATAAATTCCATTATACAGGGTGTTCCAGCAACTCCTCACACCACCCCATTGTGTGTATCGATCTGGTGCAGTTGCAATTCCGGGTAAACGTGCTCGGCCCTGTGCCCTATGCATTCGCGGCTTTCCACTTGACAAAGCGGCTCGGTTCACGGCACCCGAGCACGACCGACCTCTGCCGAGTTCACCCGAACACCGCAGACTGTCCCACTATTGTTATAGCCGTGTTTTGTTCTTTGTATTTGATGTTATGTTATATTAGGTGGACTGATTGTTGAGAGTTTGAGCTTTGTTTCTGGGGTCTTTGTTGATTTGTTTAGCTAGCTTTTGTTTGGGAGGTGACCTTGGACGACTGGAAAAGGGATCGATACTACTACTGTTACTTCAATATTTACTTATCACGTCTTTTACTTTTACTCAACTTGAGTGTGGCATCCTCGGAGTGTAGTTGTAATAATTTAACGTGAATCATGGGCTACGAATTTGACAGCAATGTATTACAGCGTTCTTTTTAAAATGAAACATCTAAAGCTGAATGTTTGTATGTCTGTCTGACACGAGTCTGACCGTTTGCCCGATCCTCATGATATTTTGCATGCAAGTCTCTTTTGACCAGGGTCAGATTGTAAGGTATGTTTGACTTCGATCGGACCATTAGGGATGGGATAAAAATTAAAAATCGCTCTGACGGACGCAATTTTTGATTCTTTTGTAACGAAACTTGATATTATAAGTGGGTCATAAATTATGTTTAAATTTGTTTCGACTATAAGATCTACACCGTTTGTCCGATCTTCATAAAATTTTGCATACAGGTCTATTTTTAACCAAAGTCGAACTTTAAGGTGTTTTAATTAAATGGGACTATTAGGAATGGAGGTTAGAAATGTAGAATTTAAACCATTTTTCAGATCCTTATGAAATTTTGCATGAAGATCTATTTTGACCAGATAGATTTTAAAGTATGTTTCTTTAATCTGGGCAACGCTACCCACCTCAGCTAGTAGGGAATAAATTCTTGAACAACATAAGATATTTGGGCAGCTGTAGTTTTCAACCTGAACTTTTAATTGTTCTAAGTATACATCGTGTTTCCAGGTAGCAACAGCGTGACACTAATTAACAAATTGGAATTTAATCCCTGTTTCATTTTAAAAAAATGTTCTAATTCATTACTGCTAAATTCGTAACCATCAAGGTAACCATGGATGATAAATCCCATGTTTCACGTTAAAATAAATTCACTATAAATGTAGCTCTTTAATAAAAAATGTACAGTCACTTTATTTAAACGGTTAAACGTTAAACCTGTCTGTAAATTGAATGAAAATTTTAAATTTATATCTGCTTCGATTAATAGATTAAGGTCGCGCTCGAAACTCGAAACCGTCAATTTTATGCACTTTACTGCATATATTTCTGCAAATAGGAACAAGCAATAGGCATAAATAATATATCAATAGAATAATCAGAGTTTCTAAATTGCCTGTATGCTAAATAAGAATACCTGAAAGAAGAGGGACAAAATTCATCAAATTGCAATGAATTTTATGCAAAATGAACTATTATTACAGATATCATTTTTAGAATAAACAATAAAGCAATTAGGAATAAATATATTTTCATTATATAACATAATTTTCATTGTAGGTTACATCGTTTATTCGAAATTTAAGCGGAAAGCATGTGCAAAATGTGCCATGGCACTAGTAGTTACAAAAAAAAACAAATCAATGATGTACCTACTTATTGAAAGATTTTGACTATTATCGGGTTAAAAACATTACCTTTACAGACTTCGTGTACGGTTTTTCACTTTTAAGCACGTCCTTAATAAAAATTCAAGCCTCATTTTAGTTTTCCCCGTTCCCAATGGCTTCGCCCAACTTTATAATCCAATAAATTCTCCGAAATGGCGTCAATAAAAAATCGCTGTGAATATCTCATTCTCATCTGTTGGCATTCGCTTCATATGAACTCTGAACTATATCTCTCGCCGGAATCAACATCAAGTCATCCTTGAAATCGCTCGGCATTTGTCTGAAGTCATTCTCAGCGGGTGATCGTCATTTGTTGCCGGATTTAAAACAGACCTTTGCAGAGCTGCCACGATCTAAAAATAACTCCACTCGAGAGACGTAGCGTACGCGTCAATAGAATGCGATCGCCTTTTTTTCTCTCCCACATACGATGAAACAAATGAATTGTGATTTCATAACCTGGCCAACTTTGATTGAGAATAGAATTTTATATAAATTATACAAGAAAATAATACTGGACTGTGGATTCTTTTAGGATTATTTCATGCTTCTGAATCTTGGAGAAAAAGAAATTCACTGTTTTGAAGTTATCAATGAATTACAAATTCCTCATTTCCAGGACTCATTGAAGAGTCAATTTAGCGCCACCGGTATTAGGCAATTTTTTTTCAAAATTCAAAGCATGAAAGAATCCTCGTGTGAACAGGGTCTTAGAGCCAGCAATAATTGGATTATAAAGTTACGGGATTATGTAATTGATTTTCTATTCAACACAAGATTTAATACGTTTTTCGATTATTATATTTTTATATTACAAGAAGCGTCGTTTTGTACAATTTTCACAAAAATTTCGCTTGATTCCCTAATCCTTACTGATACTATTTTTTTATTCACACAAGATAACTTAGGTTCAGGAATCACAAAAATCTCCCCTGTGGTAGGTGTACTCTCCACTAACAACCATGATTACCGGTGAGCTGACGGCTAGTAATCGCACACACGGCAAATGTAGGTATATCTATACCGAAAACTCACAATGTGAGTCTGCCACACCCAAGATGGGTACTAGGCGTGAAAAATATGTATGTATGATTAAAAATAGGGTCTGTTTCGTAAATTATGAAAGGCTGAAATTATGATTAATTTTTTTTTCATGACCTTGAGTATAAATTTTCTGAAAAAATAATTAACATTTCAGCCTTCATAAAGGAAAATATAGTTTTTAAAATTTTTCAACAACACCACCTGTCATTTGATAATTAAAAAGCGTTTGTGAATTTTTCAAATCAAAGCTTTCAATTACGTTCTCCATTTGTGTATCGATCCATCAAGTTGGCTTAGGGAAACGTTGTTTTTTTGTTCCAGTCACAATCACGAGTAATTTCACATTCAATTGTTTCTGATTTGTTTTCACTGATAGTCTGTCTGGGTTCCAGTTTTAAATTAAAATTGAAACTGCGATTCATTTGCTAATTAAAGTGAAAAAGTTTGAAAATTTAAAACTCACAGAACTAGAAACACTTCACATGGGCTTTTATTAAATGATTGAGAATTTTGGACAGTAGAAAAAACACAAAAAAGTACAGCAGATAATTTTAGTGCAGTTAAACTGAAATGTGTAGTAACTGGCAATATTCAAGTATTTTCGTACACATTCGACACCAGAAGATGCAAATCTAGAAAGTTCATATGGAATAAAATGTCTGCATCAAAAGATTCATTCACAGAAAAATTCAAATCTAGAATTTTATATTCGGCATATGCAAACACAGGAAGATGCAAATCTAGAAAATTAGTTTGTCTCTTCAAAACAAGGGGGTACATAAATTAGGTTGAACTGAACTAAATTCTTGAGTGCCATATACTCGGATTTGACCATAACTTTTCTAGATGTGCATTTTCCTAAAATTCTAGATTTGAATTTTCCAGTGAATGAATCGAGCAATGAATCTTTAAATGCAGGTATTTTATTACGTATTTTTCTAGAATTTTATTTTCTGGTGTTGAATCCATTCCCGTTAAAACCGAGTACCTATGTGGGATTCATGAATGGTATTGGGTTGTTCATTTAGTTCAGTTAAACCTCTAATTTGAGTAATAAATAATAATCAGTAAAATAGTATTCTAGATCTAGATTTGCATCGTCCTGTGTTTGCATCTTCCTATGTTTGCAGTTATGACGAATATAAAATTCTAGATTGGCTTTTTCCTGTGAATGAATCTTTTACTGCAGGATTTTGTTCCTTAATAAATTTTCTAGATTTGAATTTTCTTGTGCATGCATTTTCCCGTGTATTAATATTCTAGAATTTTATTTTCTGTTGTCGAGTGGTCACCTCTGACTGTATATGATGCTGAGTGTTGTCACGTTGTCAGAACGACTTAAAGGCCTGTTCACACAAGAATTTGACAACATAATCCTGGTGAGAATTGCCTGTCAAATAGCGGCGGCACTAAATTGAATCTTCAATGAGTCTTGGAAAAGAAGAATATCTAATTCATTGAATTTCTGTTATCTAGGATTCAGAGCCATGAAAGAATCCTCAAGGAATCCATGTTATTGCAAACCCTACTCGTAAAATTCTTGTAAAATAATATGGTGTTTATTTATATTCATCAGGAATTCTGCAGCAGTCATGTTGACAGCACGATATCTGTTGGAGAACTTGAATATTTCACAAGTGCCAAAGTTTACGAGAATCTTGTTTATTTTTATAAGTCAACACATGCTGACAAGCGATTTGTTTACCTAAAAAAAGAATGCTATTCGTGGTATACACACCACGTATTTACGTTTCCTTGAACTAAAAGTGGCACCGATACTGCGGTCAGATCTCAGCCCACGCGCAGATAAATAAATCACTGAAGTTTGAAGTTGACTCAGTTTTTTAAAGTTTTAATTTGTTTTGGTCGAGCCAAGTGAGAGCGCAAATTTTGAACCAAAATGGTATTTTGTGTATCAAGTGTCGAAATTAGCATTTTATTTGCGAGTGTTGCATTTGTGACAAGAAACATGAACTTGTAAGAACATGTCGACAAATGTTGCACACTATACTACAATGAGGGTTTCCAAGTCTACGGCTTTTAAAGAAATACTTATTGGATATCAATTTTCAGCATATAAGTTATAGGAAACTGATAATAATTGTTAATTTTGATAGATTTATTACCTTTTTATCGAAATGAAAATGTAACTCTTTTGAAACGCTATGTGTGACGCAAACGACTCTAGAGCAAACCGTGAGTAGATTTGTTCGTGTAAGTTCATTGTTTGTCGTTTTGACTACGGAATGGACGACGGACCTGTGTTGAAATTAAGTAAGACCTGTATCGTATCCGGTCCTTGTCTTTATGAATTTTTTCTGGCTTATTAGCAACTTTTTGGCAAAAAGAAAAAATACGGATCTAATATTTTAATGTATATATTAACATATAAAAAAAAACAAAAAATCGTGAAAACAGGAAACCCCCATTTTGTCTATGTTATGAATGCCAGCAATAAAATTTAATGATCCTTATCTTCTCACATTTTTTTATTTGGTTAAAAGCTCTTTTTTATCACAAGCATCTGCAAAGCCTATTCTTCTTTATTCCAAATTAGCATAAAACATAAAATTCTGCTATATTCACGGTAGTTAACCACATGTTTGCTTTAAGCAAAGACAGGTGAGATAGTAACACGATTATTATAGAGTAAAGGTGCGTTAGCACTATCCGTTAGTCGGTTAGAATGTTAAATATATTGAATTTAACAGCAGTGTAGTGTTTGTTTAGCGTTGAGTTAGTGTTAGTAGTGTGTATCCGGATACATACGGAACTACGTATGTAAACGAATGATTAAACGAATTATATGTTTACGATCGAGCAACGAATATAAGGCAAAATAAGAGGTCGCGTAACTTAACATCTGTCCTAATATTAATTGTTACATACTGGGCGATTTAAAACCGCAACTTCATTCATATATTTTAATGACATATTCAATTTAATATGGAACTGAAATCTTTTTTTTTTGCCTCGTAAAGTGTAAACATAATAATCGCCCATCGTTGATGTCTATAGTAGTTGTGATTTGACACAACATACTATGACTTTACCGCATATTGTACGGTAAATTTGCTTTAGGTTAAAAAGTTGCTTTGTAATAAAAAACTCAGCCTACAAAAACGATAGGTAGGTACTTTACACAATTTATTGTACAATAGTCTGGAATAACGAATAAATACAAATTAATTTTAAATGTGACATTTACTGGCAACATCTCTTAGCAGTTGTTCCAAGGATATTTGACAGAAGGAAATTTTAGTTCAAATGCATCTCACTTAACCTCATAGAAAATACGAACCTCGCGTTATAAAAGAAAACTTACCGCACTTACTAAATTACTATTTCAAAAATCACAAATTTAATTTACAGGTTTTTAAATCAAACCGTCTTGTACCACTGTTTCCATATGGAATTTAATTTTTAACTGTTTTGCCATTGTGTACCTAATTCATAAAAATTTATTCTATTCTATTCAATTCTTTAAAAAATGTGTTCCTTACAAAAACTGCCTTAAATTTACGAATTAAAAATTATTTTTGTTCCATGATCAGTAAATTGAGTATTATTAAATATATGCATAAATAAAGAAATCGTGTGTGCGGTTACCAGCCGTTATCCGTCAACTAATTAATTTATTTAATAAACAGGAATGCTGAATTCGAGCTGTTACAACAACAGTCATTATGAATCATGACAAAAAACAAACTAGACTATTTTGCAGTGTCCTCTCGAATTTCACCAACCCAACATAAAATCCCCAAGGCCAAGTAACAATTAGAAACCACATAACCGCACACTTTCCAAAGCGTATGATCACTTTCACTCCACTAGCTCGCTGCTAAGTTAACGCTAAATGAGCGCTAACATTGCGCTATGTAGTTCGCGAATTCAGGCCACCACAGACAGATAAAGTTCATTGCATGGAGACTGACGTCCGAGCGAAAATTGTATTAATCATGCTTATGTAACAAGAAGAACATTGTGATAAATTAAATGCATTGCGTGGCCTCGTTTCTAGTTTGAGATGGAATTAAATTATTTATCTACGATGGTGCGCTAATTGATTCGCCCACTAATTTGCGTGTCATTATGAATTCTTAATAACATGCATTTTTGTAGAAGAAATAAAATAGAAAATCGATCAAATTTTAAGTTTGTTAATATAAATAACTATTAATTAGTTATTTAACTAACTAGTGTGTTACTGAGGGCGATTAATAACTGAGACATTTTAACGCATGAGAGAAGCGAAAAGCGAACGCGTTAATTGTCGAAATTAGTAATCGCCTATTAACACAGGAGCTAATTACAATATTTTTTCGTTGGTCATATCTTTTAAATTTGGAGAAAATTTTATTCCATGACAAATATGTTAGGTTATTAAAGTTTGGTACTGCTGAGCATCAGTTTTACGTGAATAATATTTAGCTAGAACTGTCGAAATAATCTCGTTTAATACTGTTAAGCATTTTTCTACACATTTAGTGCTTGCTAATTATATAAGTATATAACGTGTATTGAACGCATTAAAAAAATCGTAGATTAATAAAAATCATGGATTAATAGGGATTAATGCATGATTTTTTTACATTTATGATACTCATTAATAAACGATCAACGGAAAATGTATTTTGATTTAAATAAAGAATAATTTTTGTATTATTTCCGTGGTTATTTTCCTCGGCCAGTGCCTTGAAAAATAATATTCCACATTCAAAATAAAAAATCCTTCTTTATTTTTGATTTGATTTAAATCAGGCAGGCCAACCCTGGAAAATAGTTAAATAAATAAAATCACAATTACATCATGCATGCTATAGAAAACAATACAAAAGTAGTAGAATTAAATTCTAGTGACGGAAAGATGGCAAATCTCAAACATGTGTTTTCCGTATTAAAGTAGATATAATCGAATAAACGCGCACGATATTAAATTAGAACGGTAAATCGATTGATGATTTAATAAAAAATAAAATAAAATACTTTTTATTTTTACTCAGATTTTTGAGAAACGATGATTGCATTCATTTACTGCCAATTCTATTATAAACAATTAACAAAATAACTAACAAATTTGATTAATCCACGAACTGAAAGTGTCAAACACTTTAAAAATTGCATCCCATTTGAATCCGCCGGCTTAATTCCGCTAAACCAATATTATCACGTCGAGACATACTTTACTACCACATTCCACAATCCCCCTCTCTCTCTCTCGCTCCGTCTCTCCTCTCAAACAGTAGAACATCAACATCTCGATCTTCCTTTGTGTGTCACATGGCTACTCATCACAGAGATCGTTGCGTTTGCGTTGCCAACTTCAGCTCAAAGAGAAAGAGACACCGGCCATTAGAGCAAGACAGATGACGCAGCAATTTAAACGCCTGCTTGATGGATATCACATGCCTGTGACTTGGCTAGACAAAATGGCGGCCAAGCAGAGTTGTTGTTCAAGGACGGATGGAAGTTATGATCGGATGTTCCAGAGTTAATTAAATTGTTAAGTGGCACCAGATTTTTTTTAAATATATCATTTGATAGAAATGGACACATGTGTTTGTCTGCTTGATTTTTATTTTTAATATTGTTATGAAGTGTTTGTCTTCTACATACAGGTTGGTGGAGGTGAAATGCGAACATAGGGAACATACATGACAATCAAACTTTCATGCCACGTATCTTGATATATTTTGTAGTAGTGTCACAAAACGAAATAATGTGAATTTGTGTGGCAAAAAGAGTAATCAATAACAGAAATAATAATAAAATCTAAAAGTGCATGTCAACTTTCTCGTTCTGCTCGTACACATACATTACTATGCAAAGAAAATATTTTAATGAAAATAAAAATTTCAATAATATGACAGCTACTTTGACATTGACAGTACTTATTCCACGTATATCAAGATGCCTAGCATGATAACTCCATTGTCATATATACCCCTATGTTCGCATTTCACCTCCACCAACCTGTATATTTGGTGACACAATTCTCTCCAGTTTAATTTGGAATAACTTTTTCTACCTACCTAGTTCTTTATACTATTTGGATCATTTTCAGGCGGCGTTTTTAAAAATGTTCTAAAAGCATCTAATATTTCATTATCCTAATTAATTGCTGCAAATAACGTAATGGTTCACAGATAAATAATAGTCACAAATTCAAATTAACAAAAGTGACAGCAGACTAAAAGAGCATATCCGGACAATTATCTATTAAATCGAAACGTACCTACCCCTGGTGAGAATTGCCTGTCAAAAAGTGGCACGTTAAATTGAATTTGCAATGAGTTTTGGAAAAGAAGAATTTCTAATTCATTGATAGCTTCCCCCAATCCAAGGGCTTCATCTCAGGCTCAAATCTGCGCTATCCCATTTCATCTCAGCATCTTGCAGATTCCCGGCCCGATCCGATGAATCACATTATAATGGGATGCGAGATGCGCGGACTGTTTTTCATGACCTGCTCGACCTCTGTCTGCCTCGCTGGTTCCAGCACGTCCGTGTTTGTGTCGGTGTGTGTGAGTGAGTAAACTGGTCACGTATAGGAAGATGGACGCGAGAGAATGCCAGAAGAGACGGGTTTTTGTTTTGTTTGCCCGGTAATTGTAGCAGTTTACGAGGAGATATCTATCATGTCTTTCACCCAACTTGGGTGTGGCAGCTTACAGACTGTATTTTTATCGGGTTTGTGATTACCAACCGTCAACCTCATAATGGTTGTAGAATAGAACATCTTAGGTAAAATTTTAGAGTAATCAAAACCACAGAAGATCATATTAACGTACTCGTACTGGGCTATCGTAACATCATTTAATTTATTTTTTTATTTTGATGGTAACCATTCAACAGAATTTGCTACCAATTACAGAATGGTAGGCTTTTATTATAGTGGAATCCAACCACTTCGACCGATCCATCTCAATCCCTGCGACGATCTTTGAAAGCGGCAACGGAAAGATCGTTTATTTATGGAACCAGGACTACATTTCATTTAAGACGCTCAAGAGATCAGCTTGAAATGCCCGAATGGGGTTGAATTTTAAGATGTTTTTACAACAATTAACGACAATCACACACTGCCGGTCGGGAGACTTGAACCACGAAACTCCGGCTTCATACGTCATCACATGCAGAGAGCTGTGCCGTACCTAAACCCGTACAACTACTGTTTCGTTTCAAAAATTCATAACTTCGCGTCAAATAATCGGAAGTACTCATTTTTTTTCTCGAAAGGAAAATGAATGAACTTTATCGCCTTGGCAGTAGATTGAGTCCACAATTTTTTTGCACCCGGTACAAGTTGTTAAAGTTTGACATCAAGAACATTTTTTTCTAAGGAGGTTGCATGGGGTAAAATGAACTTGGTGTCATATTAACTTGCATGACCTTAAAGAGGAAACTTCAATCTTGTCAGAACTCCATGAATCTTCCATTTTCGACCAATTCAAAATCGGAATTTTTGGTTCATTTTCAAGAGGTGCGTTTTTTCTTCTGCTGAGTGTATATTGTAATTTCTGGCATTGCATTTCTCGGACTTCAATAAATTTGCAGAAATTTTTTTTCCTTGTCGTTTTGTCTCAAAAATGATACGAAATCTTTACACCTAAGTAACGAACAATCAATTTAAAGTCAATATAGGTAGTCTGTTCTTTTCTACTCTACTCTAACAGTCCTATAAATGGTAACTTCCCCAATAAATATACCTGCGTGTTGCCTCCACATATGGTTTCCAAGTCCACCACACCTAGTCACTGCAAGTCGCAGGCCTTATCTGTATGCATCTAGAATCTAGATTGTAGACTGCTCTATAGTCTATAGATTGGCTGTACGTGTGTGCCAGTGGCGTACAAGGTGGGTGGACTCGAATACAAAGTGGTGACTAGTTGACGAAGTGGTTCAGACTTGAGCGGTCATGAAATGTCAGAGGGGGCCGTGTTCATTGTGCTTCCGGAATGCAATCAACAACTTCTGAGAGAGGAGAACGAGAGGAGAGGAGAATCGTGACATAATGAAGGATGAGATATTTACAGTAATTAGTATTTCAAATAAATCTTGATGTAAAATTCGTTCTATCAATAAAAATGTTTTTTCTTTTGCGATTTTCTCGGTAACTGCATAGCAATGTGATCGACTATGGTCTCATATAATGTAGTTAATAGTTTTGTTTCACCTCAATTAAATAAATAGTAAGTAACTACAGCAACATTTGTTTTTCCTATTAACAGATTTCAAGTAAAATTAATTTTGCAACAGCCGAATTCCCAGGTAAATTCATTTGGCATGAGTAATATTACAGTCCATTTCAGTTGAGAAAAACGCAGATGGCACTGCGAATGCAGTCCGTTTTACCTTTTACACTTACACATTTTATTAGTTCAAGTTCAAAATTTGGCGCGAACTTAAAGAATGTATTTTTTGTGAATAAAACTCTTATAAAATAATATAGTAGGTAGAGTTCATGCCAAATAGAAATGGGAATGTGATCCGATGCGCAGAAGACGCATTTGCGTTTGCTCCACCCTCCTTACTTGAACGGGCCAATGCTATTTCTTTGTACGCTGCTGGTGTGAGACAGAAGATGCGCGAGGAATGATTGACATTCCCATTTCTATTTGGCATGAACTCTAGTACACGAGGTAGTATATAAATATAACTATGAAATTCAAAATAAGATAGGTATAAATAATGTTGAAATAATGTTAACGGAAATAAAAATGTTTGCTGGTGTAAATCCAGAACTCAAGTAAGTTCAGTTAGAACAATTTTTCCGTGCTATATTTTCTGGATTGTATTTTAATACTATACGAATTATAAATTAAAATATTTAATGTTAAACATACCATCACTGGTCATTTCTGAGATAACATACCGCCATTTTATTTGCAGATAATGAATTGAAAAAATATTGAGCTCATGTTTTAAGTTGAAGTGATAAGAAACTACCATCCAAATTTTTTGAAAATCAACGGAGCCGTTTACAAGCAATAAAGTAACAAAGAAACTAAAAGTATAAATAATTTCAAGTAATTAATATTTTTTGCTATTTCGCAAGCATGTCCAAACTTCCTGAACTCCAGTGAGTGAATTCTCGTCTCGTAAGAATTTAGGGCGCGGCAAAAAACCGGTGTAATTTTTTGTCCCTCCATTTGGCTCCATTAACGACAGGTGCCCGCAGGACAGAACGGCACAAGAACTTGTTCAGGCTTGAATGTGATCTTGAAATGTTACCGTATACCCAGGTAATTATTTTTAAATTTTCCATGTGGGATTCTCGTCTAACCGGTTTTTTACCCACTGAATGTAAATTGAGGAGTATCATAAATTATTTATGACCTTATGATACTTTCTTCTTTTATTTCAGTTGCCAACTTTGTTGTTGAACAAGAAAATATAGAAAGTGATGATTTGAGGTTTACGTTTCTTTGATTTTTATTTAGTATTCAGCATAACATTCATTTAAGGTAGACAATCCGTCGGTCATAGGCGTGCGTGATTTCGGTGTGAGGTGAGGGCAGATCAGTCACATAATGAGACATAAATCATTAAACATCGTATATTTGGATGTAAATTACAAATCATAGTTATCCATAGAAATAAAAAAATTATTGATATTAAAGTTAAAGTTAAATATAATTTTTCTTTAGACTGGAACCTTTTACGTGCGATTTCTCAACAATTATTGCGGTGACTCATACTTTTCATTTTTTAAATAAATATCTTAAATATCAAAGAACAACATATTCGTTTTCCAAACATGTGCTGGGTTGTTATGATATATTTTCAAATCGTTTAGTAAATCTACTGCTAACCTCCATACACGCAATGTATTTTAGCGTCAATTCAATTATTATCTTCGTAATTTCAGCGGTTACTTATAGATTTTAATTTTTATCCAAATTCTACGACTAGTAATGAATACTGTATAATAATTTGAGTCATATTTTGGGTTGTCACTACCCATACCCATGGATTTACTATTATTAATCAAAATGCTTACCAGATGTAAAGATAGTAAGTATTGATAAATTTGAGAGTAGAAATAACTTTGGTACATACCTGAAACAAAAGAAAAATATTATTAGTTAGGTATTTATAAAATAAAAAAAACAAATTACGTTAGTCTAGCAAACAATGTAATCTAAACCCTACGCAATTGTATTTACGTGTATAAATATTTTATAAATATTCAAGGTATGCGCAACATTTAAATAAATTTCCACATAAAAATACGCAAAACTCCTAACGAGTTTTATTAATTAAAAATTCCATTTCTCGTTAATAAATTTCATTAATACAATGACAGAAAAACAAAATTAATATTTCATGTATTTATTCCACACGCTGTCATGTTTTAATGAATTCATTTGTTATCTAAAAATAGCCCGACCTCATTGGATAATAATTCTAAAATCAAATTAAATATTTAATGTACGTTTCGAGCAGATATTATCGGCTTTATTATTTATTTAGCGCGGTATGATTCATCATTCATGAAATCGCAAATTTGACGGATTAATTTGAAACACAAAATTTGGAGTTATATTCTAAAGCCTATAAATTGCAATATAGTAGGTTAAGCATAATGATGAAAGAAGAAGAAAATTTGCTTTTAAACAATATACATTTTTTGAAAATTGTTTAATTTATTCAAGTTTCACGAAACATAATTTGAAAATATCATGAAACGAATTCAAGAAAATTATATCTATGATGTTTTTAGGGTAAATCGAGGGGAAAATTGAATTAAGTAGTTGTAAAAAAAAACAATATTATGATTGCTTCTGAATTCTCAGTTCTGTAAAAAAAAATCACTGGTTTGAAGCAATCAATGAATTAGAAATTCTTCTTTTCCAAGACACATTTTAGCGGAGGCGCTATTTGACAAGACAGTTCTCACTAGGATTATTTTTTTCAAAACTATGAAAGAACACTAATGGCCATTTGCACCGCTTCCACTTAAATTTAAGTGTCGCTTAAATGAAAAATATCGCATCGAACTCGAATCAAAAGTTTGACAATTTGATTTTGATTCGATATTGTTCATTTAAGGAAAACTTAAAATTTAAATGGAAGCGGTGTAACTGACCTTTAAAGAAGATATGCTATGTATAAAAAAATTAAATTTATTTAGTATGATTGTCTTTAATTGTGACTATATTCCGAAAAGTGGCTCCAATTTTCTATTTTTCTCTAATAAGATAAACAGAAAGGCCACAATTCTACGCCCTAGTCTCTGCTCTTGTCACTATATTATTACTTCGTGTAGCAAAACAAATTAATCAGTCAAACGTAACTTAACCCACGTTCCACGTGGTAAAATAAAAATCCCCAGAACATTTAAGTATGTGAACATCCCGACTTGTTACTTGTTATTTTTGCCCATTACCATCTTATTGATAACCTAGCGATTGCTAATATCCGCCGTTAGTAACATTATCTATGTAACATCCAGTGTTATAGTAATTTGGTAATAATAATAATAATTCTCTGAGATGTTTGTATTGAGTATGTAATTTCTGATCGTACTCGGGATAGACTTCGTAATGTACAAGAATAAGATATTTTTAAACATCCCATGGACGATTCATGTCAAGGGGGAACAAACTCAATTTATAAATATATAAAATAAAACAAATTTCAAACTAGTTTATAAAAGCGAAGCGTAGTCACAATCCATCAAACTAAAATATCCTAGATCTTTCTTTTCTTCATGTTAACTGATCTCAGCGGCATTTTAGCGAATTAAGCATTCCGGAAAACTAACGGGCGCGTTCCACAACGTCAGCGCAAAGTCAGCAGATCGCTTTGGGTGCGTTCAGCAGTTCACTGGATGTTTGTTAGTGTTCTGTTCAGCAACTCAGCAATCTGACCACACTCGTGGAGCGAGCAGTGTCGTATGGCCTGGCGCGGCAACATTCAAGGTCGTTACTGGGGATTTAACCTAATTTGGGTGGGGCAGACCCACAAACCTTTACGAAAACTACTTTATTTTATTGTTTCATGATAACCATACCATTCAGCAGGATTAACTCCCAAGTACTGAATAGTAGGTGTTATTATAGTGGAATCCAACCACTCGAGCCCATTGTACTGTCCCTGCAGCCAGAGTTGGCCGGAGCGGAAAGGGATAGAAATAATGTGTCTATGTTCTACACAGAGCTGAGTCAAAGTTCGCCAACTTATTACTTGCCTCAACTCAACTGAATCAAGAGAAAAACCGAGCTGGACGACTTCTTTACACACTATTTCAAGGTAGCGAAGCGGTTTCTGTCAAAAAAATTTGCTGATAATCTGTGTCCGGTCGATTAATATTGTTTAGCAATTTAATATTCGAACTTCGAACCTGTGTTGTCAGAACCACAGTCGGTCATATAACGTACTTGGCTAACCGTCGCAATATATCAATAAATGCAAGTAGTTTAATTTGAATTATAGGTGTCAGATTAGACTCCTTAAAAAACCAGAAAATCAGCATTATATTCAATGTAAAATTACTTAAACTGGTGGCGTAACATAATGACCACATTATAAGCCTCAATGTGAGCGTTATTTATAAACCGAGGACAATAATGAATCCAGGGTACCTATTCTAATTCATAGCGACAGTCGCTAGCGAAGTTCAGTTGATAACTTCGTGACGTCATTCCGTTTGTAACTATATCAAGGGTTAGGGACATTTGGCCTCCACTTGATAACGACTGATAGAGATTTTACATTTACTGTGAATTTTGGCAAGAAAAACTGCTAAACCACCATTTTACCTATCACTTATCATAAACGTATTATTTGTTTTAAAATAAGCCATTTTTTGATTTTCAAAGTAAATTATTTTTTCAAGAAAAATGTCAATTTCTTATTTCTACAATTTGTAAGTTGAATTATTTAATAAACTAATCAAAAATATTAAATACATATAATGAACCCATAATTTATTGGTATTTCATATTTATAAAATAAATATTTTAACCTCACAACGAACAAAAATCAACGCAACGCGCAAGTTTACCGTAGCGAGGGTTGATAAGTCGTAGCGACAGTCGCTTGGCTACTACGTCACACATGGTGGGGGGTTATCAAGACAACCCAACTTATCAACGTTGATAAGTGAAATAGAATAGGACCCCAGTATGGTACTCAGTACAATAATAAAATAACAAACAACTCATTACTAAGGCAGTTATTAATATATCATAAGTACCTGATTTTTTAGATTTAAATTTTTTTTACCAATTATTTTATTGTACTTGTTGACTAATTTACGCCAGCAGACAAATTTTTTATGCAATACGGATCGTAACCACGTCGTTTGCTCGGCTTCGCCTCGTCTGGTAATCTTCACGACTAGTACCATAATTATTGACGTTACGATCCTTATAACATAAATTACACTGAAATCAAAAAAGAAGAACGAATTTCAAAATATATTTTAACAGAAAATCAAAACATGACAGTTCAATTTAAGATTTCAACGTGTTGGGTGGTGTTTCAGCCAATTACATCATAAGCATAGAAATCATCAAAGAATTTTATTTTTATTCCTAATGTAAAAACAAACTATAGGTAGGTAGCTATAAAGAAGGTAGAAAATAGAATTATAATTTCAATAGAAGGCGTGCTATTTATTTTATTTGCAGAATTTCTGTGTCTCGACGGGTAATAATTTATTTTTAGCATCCAATTGTATTCGCAAACAGAACAGCAAAAAACAATTCTCACTTAATAATGCAATTAAAACAGCTGACGTCACCGGTTTTTATGCGTCTATAAAAAAGTTTATTAGCAAAAAAGTTGCTGGACGAAGTAAAATAAAAAAGTTTGCTATTTCCTTGAAATTCTCTGAATAGACATAATAATTTAGCC
Source organism: Agonum fuliginosum (assembly GCA_947534325.1). Taxonomy (NCBI): domain Eukaryota; kingdom Metazoa; phylum Arthropoda; class Insecta; order Coleoptera; family Carabidae; genus Agonum; species Agonum fuliginosum. The sequence continues at coordinate 31,099,339 of OX384033.1, read as the reverse complement.
GTCAGCATTGAGCGGAGTTATCTCACTGGAAGGCTGAGGTCCGACATGTTTACCGACATTGTAAGGTCATATGTCAGCGACATCAGCGGTTTAGGCTTATCGCTAGGTTCATTCAAAAATAACACACACAATAACAGATCATTTAAATTTGGAATTTGGCACACGTGTGCTCTATACGTTACACGGACTATAAATAAAGTAATCTAATAAAAATAAATGTTTCATCACGCCGTTTAACGAGATTAGTTTATCTGCCAAACTTTTTCCTTTGTTCAAATTCTTTACATATCCAGCTCACCTTTTACCCAATTTGGACGTGGCAGCCGCACATACTGTGCACCAACAGTATAGCTAAATATACCGTGTGTGCGGTTACCAGCTGTCAAAAAATTTTGACAGTTAATTGAGGAGTGGTTTAGGAATTTGGTTTACACCAGAACATTTTCGATGTATAATAAAAGCGCTAATAGTTCACAAAACCACAATAAAAAAAAATTGATGTGGCCAGCACACGACCCCTCGCCTAATTCTGCTTATTCTACTAATCTAATAAATACTTTTACTTACATATTAAAAGTTTCATGTTCATGTAATATGTAAACGATAATGTAAATCAAGATGCAAGCAAAAGATGTTAACTGTACTGTCACCGTCATTTTGGCGGGGAAAGGAGTCGAGAACACGATAGAATGTTGCACATTGTTGACTTCTGGTTTGTTGTCTTGGAACAGAGAATGAAAATAGGCAAACTGCAACACTTCAAGGTGTCTGCAGGTCATACTCATCTTCACACCGCTACGCTAGTTCTTTGCTTCACAACAAAGGCTTGCGTTGTTTGTCTATTCCTATATATGGTCGAAGATGAATTCTTAAAACCTTACTGGTACAGTGTAGGCAAACGTAAAATCCAGTGTCATTATGAACCGTAACATAGAAATGCCTATATAGCTCATGTTAAGGCTCCTTTCGAATGAGCGTAATGTAATTACTTATTAAATTCATAACTCGCCCATTTCGATTACTTTATGAACCAAATTTTGGTAACAGTATACTAGCTGTATATATTGTCTTTTTCGATTTTCCGAACTTGTTTTGAATAATGGAAAGTCTAGAAAACCATCAAAATTCGTAGTTTACCAATAACTTTTTTGTCGATTTTCATATTTTTTTCAAAAAAATTACACATGTATCTGCTATAGTGTCTCAACAGCGGTACATCGCTATTTTTCAAGAAACGTCCCTCATTTTAAATTTAAAAAATAATCAAATTTTGGATTTTTTTTTCGAAAATTTTAAAAATGTACCGCTGTTAAGCACAATATTTTAAAGAATTTTTGTAAATAATTTTGTTCTCGAAAATTTCCCTAAATAAAGTTATTAGTAAACTACGAACACCTGTCTATGCGAAGGTGAAGTATATAGTATACAGAACACAGAAGTAGGTAACCAGTTACATCCATTATAAACCAGCCTTCTACGAGTTCATTTGTTATCACTGATATAATGACGCCATTCCCCTGTTTTGTATAAAACTGTCGTCACATGTGGCAATCGGCTATCAAAAACTGACGAGATTTGTATTCAGTTCATTTGATAAACACAGCACTGTTTAATTCAATGCGTTCACTTTACATTCAAAACACAATTCAATTTAAATGGAAATACAAGTTCCAAGAACCGAGGAAACTATTATTGATATCAAAAAGAGAAAAGATTCGAGAGATTCATTGCTGGAATATGGTAAACACAACAAATAAAACAATGTTAATGATGTGTTGTTCATTTGTATAGGAATTTACGCAGCCCGTAGCTATGAATTGCATAAATTGTAAACAGTTTCATGGTTATTATTTCTAAAAGTTCTGGGAATGGTGTATTGTATAAAAAGTTCAATTAGTAAATAGAGTAGTGACGTTTAAGGAAACCACTGTTGGTGTTTATGTATTCGGTATTCCCCAAGTTATTCTTGATACCAAAGAGATAAAAATAAATATATTATTTTAAGTATGCAGTAAGATAATAGATAACATTATAAAAATATAACCGCAAAATGGACTTTCAGACTTTTTTATATATGAATAATAATTACTTTTTTCTATTGTAGGTACTGCTGAGATGTACTCTAATATTTTTGTATAACGTTTAAGGAAAAACTATCCAAAAATAATGGTTTATTATTATTATTAGTATTAGCACTTTTCTTGATGTCAATGGCTTCATAATAATTCTTTTAATTCTGTTATTTTCTTGCAAATATAGCACAGAAGATTATTTGAATGGTTCAACTAGAAACAACGTTAATATTTCTTGGAAAATAATTTTAAGGCAATGAAAAAAAAACACATCTCCATAAACCAAAACCAGATATCTTAATTCTCTCGAGAAGAGACGAGAATTCAAAATTACGAGACGAGAAATAGTACTCGAGAAATCGAGAATTCTCGAAACTAAAACTGAATAAAGTGGATATTATTCTTTTCGAATAGGACAAAAAACTTTTTATTTTATTCTGTTTGTAGCATATATAAATATTTTAATTTATAAAACAAGAATTGTGTGAAATTGAAACAGAAATGTACAAACAAATTCATAAATTCATTTCTGGTTTTTCAAATACATGGCAACAATTTTTTCTAGAAATTGAGATGACACATCGAGTTCTTTGAGACGAACTGCTGAGAAATGACCGACACGAGAATATTTAAATTTCTCGTCTCGAAAATTTGAAACGAAACGAGAATTGACTATTTCTCGTCTCGTCTCACGGCATCACTTTTCGTATTCTTCAATTTGTATCAACTCTGTTAAACTTCTAACCTGCCATTTAGTCACTATTTTTTTGAAGTGATTTTGTTTCGTAAGTCATTAGCATCTTCAATCAATCAACGTAACCATAAATGGTTGCAAGAACCAATAAAGGGTTAACAGTTCGGCAATTTTAGATAGTTCCGAGACTTTGTCGAGGTACTCTACCGGTTTCATTGACCGATTTATAAGAGATCTTACGCTTAAATAGCATAGTACCGAACCACTGAGCACACGTCATATAATCTCAATCTTCGATCTCCTGCTATTTACTTTTCCAATTCCGCCAAGCTTCACATCCCCATGTCATTCATCTCTCCACATCCTCTGCCTTATTAGGCTCTGCAGCATGGGCGGCGCATGGGGGGCACAGGGGAGGGGGCACGTGTTTTACTCGTCTGGCGGGCGACGCAGGAGAACCGGTTCCTCTCGGCCTTCCTCATGCATTATTCACCAACACGATCTACTGCTGCAGATGGATGAAGCAGAAAAGCAGGAATGGTGAGGTGTAAAGGCGTTTAGGCGCGTTTAGGTTAATGGAACTTTAGGTTTCAGAGGATTTGAGACAGCAATGTTGTTGATGTCACTGTCTGTAAGGAACTGGTACAGTAAGGAAGAAGTAGCAAGTGCCTATGTTCTACACATAAGTGAAACCACAGATCACTAACTTATTATTCGCTAGAATGCAAGTGAGCCAAGAGAAAAACTCGAGAAAAACCGAGCTGAGCGACTTCTATATATTAATTTTGTACTCAATTTTGTCCACCAATTTGAAATTTCTAAAGCTAGATTCAGAGCTACCCAATTATAAGTATAAGTGGTGAATAAACCAACCAGCGCTTCCACAATATTTCAATTTCAATTATAAGTGCGAACGTTGAGCGCTGGTTGGTTAAATTAGCCACTTATAATTGCGTATAGGTCTGAATCTAGCTTAAGTCTAGTCATCTCTTATTTCACATACTGTACATGCAGCTGAGTTAAAAGCTATCCCCATTTCCATGACGTTATTTGTTAATTGCCTCCTCTCGTGTAAGCCCTTGCTGCAACCACTAGCCGGTGCCCGATAGCTTTGAGGTTGCCAAGTTAATTGAAATGGTGACGAGAGTTGATACCGATTCAAGTCAAGCCATGAAAATTTTACACCAGACTGGGATTCGAATATTACCGACTGCTTCAGACAACTCCGTTCTAAATCCAGTTAAGACGATCCTCTACGCGCCAGAAAACAGCCAAAAACATGGATTTCGCGCTCCACTGCACGGCGTCTATTGTTTTGTTAAATATAATAATCTAAAGATATTGTTGAAGATAAAAGTACAATCTACAAAATGCAAGATGCAGAATTTTTAAATTTTGCTTGAAAATCGATGTTAATTTGAATTTTGGCAATTTTTGTTATTGTACACAAATATCTTCTATTTTAAAAAGAATTAAAAATATTCGATCGGTTATTTCGCAGACCCAAGATTTGTTGACAACATATTAAAATTTGAAGTTAATTCACATATATAAATAAAAGCTGCACAGTGGCGCGCTAATAGGTACCCTCTTTTTTACAAATATTAGTTTTTTACAGATATGGGTGCCAAAATTATTTCCTCTACTCAAACATAAATTATTTGTTATTATAAAGTTCAACAAAACAATAAACGCTATAGAATAGCGTGCGGAATCAATGTTTTCCATTGCTTTCTAACATGGGTAGAGGATCACTTTAATCTGCACAAAAAATTATCCTATAGTATATTGTCCACCTCTGTCCACTTACAACCTTAAATAAGTTAACAGGTAGGACACACACACGGTAAAATATCTATACCCATAACTCAAAAGAATTGAGGCTAGGAGCGACCAGTCAAATTGGAAAAAAGTCGTGATAATGTAAAATTACCTCAGGTAAATGATTTAATAGTATGACCTCATCAAACATACAATTAACTAATTTCGTGAAAAGTATCCTCTTAATTGCATAACACTCCACTTCGTGTTATCGCTTTCCACAAATCGACTTCGTACTTCGCTTCACCACGTGGTCGGCTGAAGTACGGCGGCCATCTTGTTCTCTCGCCATGCGGATGGAGTTTGATGGAATGTTGGTGTGCGACCGTGGGAGGTACGTGTTCATACAGGCTCAACGCTCAACAGATCAGGAGATCTGAAGCGGTCGACTAGACAGAGTACGACGTAGCGTGACTCAACAGCAACAAAGTCAGATTGAAGAGTGTGAAATTAAAATATATAGTGATTCATAGGAAGATGATGCGAAGATTATTATTTTATCACGCCTTTTATCCAACTAGTGTGGACCCTCGTGCTGTAAGAAGTCAGCGCTGTATGTTTATATCACGAAGTAAAAACAGAGTTTTCCAAAAGTCCCGGGAAAAGTTTGAACGAGTGTACAAAAAAATTTGGGGATCACTAGAGTCATAAAAACTACATTCTTAGATAGTTTATAACTTATATGCAACATGGAATTTTATTAGGGGATGACCACCCCAACATTTTTAAATAGCAACCCCTATCGAGTTTCACCGTATTTTAAAGGCATAATAAAAAAAGAAACACATCCCCATAAACTCGCAATAAACCAAAACCCATATCTTAATTCTGTCAATTAATTTTCATGTTTTTTGCACGTTTATTACGATTTTTAATTCATGAAGCAATCAATAAATTATAAATTCTTCTTTTTCCAGACTCATTGAAGATTCAATTTAGCGGCACCGCAATTTAACAGGTAATACTCACTAAGAGGAAAAATTCTTCTTTTTCAGGATTCAGAATCTTGATAGAATCTTCAAAGAATCCTCGTGCAAACAGGGTCTAAGTGCACAACAAATGCGTTTTACTATAACATTAATTTAAATTATTTACCAGTTTGTTAAATTTGCTACATTATTTAACATTGTATTGAAACACGTTTGACCTTGAAAATTTTCAATGCTTTCCCTACATTTTTAATCCATCGATATATGTACGCTTTTAGTAAAATTCAGAGTTGGCATGTTGGCAACCCTATTTATATCAATTCTGTCTACCCCTGCGTGAGAGAGAAAGATAACTATAGGGCCCTTGCATTACCAACGTTACCTTTGTTTATCGTCATTGTGGGTCCATATTTTCTGTAAAAAGAAAGGCCACACTTCATCCGCCCTAGTGTCCACTCCTGTCATACATTATATAATAATATAATAATAATAATAATATTTATTTAGATAGCTTTGCTAATATATACACCACATGTACATTGTTAATACATATTAAGCATAAAATTAAATTAAATTAAGTAATTACAAAATTTATACAAAACAAATTTATACAAATAACAAAAGAAAAACAAAAAACTCAGGTACTTTCATATTGCATGTAATATTCTTTCAGTTTGACTTTAAATAACGATAGTGTTGATATTTCTTTAATTTCTGACGGCAACTTATTGTATTGATCTAAACCTTTATGAAAAATTGAATTGAAACTGCTTTTTTTGTTTTTTGATTTTATATAAAAACATTGCCCGTTTCTTGTGTTGTAAGAATGCACATCTTTATGATATTTTAAATTTTCTTTCAGGTACTCAGGTAATAGTCCCTTAACAATTTTAAAAATAAAAATCATGCTGTTAAATTCACATATTTGTTTAACATAAAGCCAACCTAATACATTTTTCATATCAATTATCCTAGTTGTTTTGGAACATTTTAATATGACACGCATGGCCCTATTTTGTAATACTTGCAATCTACTCATGTCAGTTTGATTACAAAGGTATAAAACTGTACTACAATACGTGAAATGAGGAAAAACTATAGTGTTGTATATCACTTGCATGGTCCAAGAAGACACATATTTGCCTATTCTAATCATGAAGCTAATTTTTTTTGCAATTTTCTTACAGAGATAATTAATATGAATGTCGAACCTTAATTTTCTGTCAATAATAATTCCTAAATATTTTATCTGTTCAACTATTTCTAATTCAACATTTCCAATTAATATTCTGAAACTACTATTTTCTACTATGTTTACATATATATTTTCCGCTGTCATAAACATACATTTACACTTTTCACTATTTAATTTTAATTTGTTGTTATTCATCCAATTTTCCACATTTTTAAGATCCTTATTTACTATTTCAATAATATCCTGAATATTTTGTCCACTGTAATATATCAATGTATCGTCGGCAAAAAGATGAATTTCACAATTTTCTAAAACATTCGGGATATCATTAATATACAATATAAACAAAAGTGGGCCAAGTACACTCCCTTGCGGAACTCCTAGGTCATTACATAATACGTTTGACTGTACATTATTTAACCTAACAACTTGAGACCTGTTATTTAGGTAGCTTTGGAACCAAGTAAGTGCAATACCATTAAATCCATAGTTGTTTAACTTTTTAATTAATAATTCTCGGTCTAGGGTCTCAAATGCTCTCTTTAAATCTAGAAAAATACTACATATAGTTTTATTTTTATCAAGTGCTTCTTTCCAGTTATTTATGACAAAATTAATTGCTGACTCGCACGAATGATTTAATCTAAAACCAGATTGTTCCTTAGCAAACACATTGTTTTCATTTAAGTATATCATTATTTGTTTGTGTACTACAATTTCTAACAATTTTTCACAAGCAGGTAGCATGTTTACAGGCCTAAATTCATTCATCTTTTTAGTGTTGGTTATTTTAGGTATTGGTCTAACTGTAGCTAATTTTAATTTATCTGGAAACACTCCCGATTGTAAAGAGCAATTAATAATGTTCAAAAGTGGGTGACCGACAATGTGAAAAAAATCTTTAATAAATTTCATACTGATATCTCCAGCACTGTATTTACTTTTTTGTTTAAAAATTATATGTTTTAGCTCATTTATAGAAATAGGTCTAAATACTGTAAATTCACTATGTTGTAGTTGTGGCAAAGTGCTAAAGACATCTGTATGCTTGTTGGCAGGTATAGAGTTACAAACGTCTACAATGCTATCTACAAAATATTTATTAAATGCGTTTACAATAGTCGGAGTATCTCTGCACAAATTATTTTCAATTAGTACTTCTTTTACCTCTTCATTTTCTTTTGTATTAATTATGGTTTTTAGAGTTCGCCACATTAATTTAGAATTATTCTTACAATTGTCCACAGTTCGATTATAATACTGTTCCTTTTTTTGTTTAAGAAGTTTTGTAGCACTATTTCTTTTTAGTTTATAGTTTTCCCAGTCATTTTCTGTACCAGTTATTCGAGATTTGCTGTACGCATGGTCCCTCTCACGTATAGCTGTCTTTAAACTGTTATCAAACCAGGGTTTGTTATTAGTTTTCACGTGTTTTAATGTTGTACACTTTTCACTACACTCTTTAATGTTTTTTTCAAATTTATCATATATCTTATTGACTTTGTGGTTTAGTAGACCGTATGTGCAGAGCCGTAAAATCAGGTGATTCTTGTACGTAATTACTAATGATTTGGACTTCATTTGTCAAAGCCACATAAGGCTCTGGGCTATCCGCCTTTTAATTTAAATCGAGATTTAAATAATGCACATCAGCATGTGAAAGGTATGATTAAAAATGCAGTGAATATTCAAGTAAAAGTTAATAATCACATTCATATTCATTGACCTTTTGTTCTCAAACTCCTAATTAAATTAATTCCACATTACGTTAACTAAACTTATAAATACCTAACTTTCTACTTCATATAAAACATAAAAATGTAAACGGAACTCTGAAATTAATTCCAAACAGGTTACACAAGCATGAATAATTTACTGAGGATAAAAACAGTTGAAACACGCGATTATCATTCTGATTACACAATTAGAACAGGAATTTCCACTAGAGAATCAATCCTATGCAGTTTCATATGCGCTTTATTCATTGCATAATCCCATACAGGATCCATTTCTGAGGTGTAGTACTCTTATATTCATCAACAAATCAATTGTTTTGCATCCAACAGTGTAATATGCAGATATCAATTTTCTACGTGACTGCAATGAGTTATTAGATATTGCGATTTGCTGATAGTGATTCTGAGAATTTTAATCATCATAATTATTATCTTTGAATCTTGGATTATACAATAAGGAATGAGAACATCATTGTTTTTATGATTTATAAGATACAGACAGTAGAATTAAATTTTTAATAATGATAACAATACAATTAATTAATCTTTAGTTTTATCATTCATGACATGAGTAACCCGTGAATTGAGAGTTAGTGCGTTCTATCCTAATAAATTTAATACGATAGATAATTGAATAATTTAAGCATAACAACATTGACAATTATTTACAAAATGCATTGTTTTAAAAGATTTGTCACTTTATGTTTATGTTTAAAATCCTCAACAAATATTTATTTTAAGTTTAATGCTCAAATTTCAAACTTCTAAACTCCCAATGTGAGTCTGTCAATAATCTCGCCATTTTCTCGTGTACAGTTTGACCTTGAGCCTGTCTCTTCAGCTATTGTGTCAATTTCCGGTTTGTAATAGTAAACAACTGTGGGAAGAATGCTAGAATAACATCAGAACATCAGATCTTGTCTGCCGAGAACAAGATAATAATCTCTGTTACAAGACCAGAATCATAGAGTGTAGAATTGTGGAAAATAACTAAGCCCATCTCAAAAACAATACTGTACGGTTTATCCGTGAGGAAGCTCAACTCTTTCATGGTTGTTAGTGGAAAATACATCAAAGAGAAGATTTTTGCGCAGTTTTGGAATGTTCATCGACTATAGGTTCGAACAAGATAATAATCTCTGTTACAAGTTACAAGACCAGAATCATAGAGTGTAGAATTGTGGAAAATAACTAAGCCCATCTCAAAAACAATACTGTAGGATTTACCCGTGAGGAAGCTCAACTCATTCATGGTTGTTAGTGGAAAATACGTCAGAGAAGATTTTTGCGCAGTTTTGGAATGTTCATCGACTAGGTTCGAATTTTAGTTTCAGAACAACTATCGGTGACAGTGTATTGCATATTGCAAACCCCGCAAATTTAACGTGCGTGCGGTTATCAGCCGGCAACTCACTTATGGTTGCTAGTGAAAAGTACATTACATGGTAGTTTATTGTGCAGCTGTGTGCCTGAGAACAACAGTCGGCCACTTTGCGCGCACTCAACTAGGTATTCTGTAATAACGCATATTGCAAGTTTATCATGAGTGCGGTTACCAGTCATCAATTCACTCATGGATGTTTGTGGGGATTACTGTGCGGTTAAACTAGAATGTGTCATACCTGGTTTCGAACTTGAATTGTCAGAACAACAGTCGGTCACTTAGCATACTCCAGCTATATTTTGTTAATAACGCATGTTGAAGTTTATCGTGAATCAGCCGTCAACACATTTATGGTCTCGTTTCCGTAACAAAATATTGTGTGTTTAGAGTTGTAGCAGTTTCTGCTTTATTCATTGCGTATATAAAATTTGAAGGAAAAATACTAGATATTTGTATATATATACTTTATCTTAGATTAAGAGATTTATTAGAAAATGTAACTCGGCATAAACCTAGTTCCGTTCTTGGTCTGTAAATAAATTTTTAAAATTTTGCTTTATCTGTAAAACTTCGTGAGCATTTTAAAAATTGCTAGACTGCTTTTATGTATTTTAAGTGAATGTTTCCATGCGTTACCACATCAGGATAAACGCGGCATTAAGCTACGTGGAATCGATACCCTTAAGAGGAATGCCCACCCCTACAAAATTAAGCAAAAATATGTTCTCGTTGAGCCCATGAAATTGACTTTAATTTTGGTCCGATTTGTTTGCTCTTTTTTTAAAATTAAAGATAAAAGATGTCTCTAGGTCTGTCTAGTGCCATTTTTTTTTAATTTAAATTTTTACATGTATTTTTTAAGCTCCAAAGTTAGTAAAATTTTAAGAACTTTGAAGATAAAATATTAAAAAACTAAAGTAAAAATTAAAAAAGTGACACTAAGCGGACATAGCCTAGACTTTAATCTTTCATTTAAAAAAAAAATTGTTTAAAAATATTTAAAATTAGTGGTAATTTCATGTGCCCAACGAAACCCCTTTTGTAGTAGAAAATGGCTAAATACGGTTCATTAATCGAATCAACCGATGTCGTCACAATGGGTAACAATGGTTTGTGACGGCATCGCTTCATTCGTTAAATGGATCTTCAAAACTAGTGGGGATTCCTCTTAAACAAGAATGTGTCCTGATCCAAACTGGATTCGAACTTGAATTGTCAGAAGCACACTCGGCTATAAGAAAATAGCATATTCCAATTCCAGATAAATGCTAAGATAACTTAACTGTTAGATGATAGTAGCACAATGTACAAATAATGAGATTATTTCGTAGAATTGAGTAAAACTAGTTTCCCAATAATCAAATGCTGAAATATTTCCTTCTAAATCAATAATTCCTATAATCCAGCTAAATATACCTCCGGCGTTATCTAAACAAGTGCCGGTTTCGATAACATAATTAAATTTAAATTTACGGAAACATTAGTCTAAAAATACCCGCATCTATTCGGAAAACTCCACTGATAATTTGTTTACAGTATAGCCAACTTAAATAAACTATGCGTTAGTACAGAGCCAGCAAACAGATAATATGCATTACACATTAGATGATAAATATCATTCTCGTGTTTACTAATCATGTTATAATGTTATTTGGCATTCCATGGGGAACATAACACTGATTCATTTGTCTATTAGTTCTGCGACTCTTTTAAGCATAGACCCGGTTTCATTGACAATTTTATTCCGAAACATTCCACAAAACAGCGAGAGTACTGAACACAGAGATCGTGGGTTCAAATCTAGATCAGTTGTGTCATTTTAATATACTTTAAGGTTGTTCCTTCACGACTAAAGAATAATTTCTTTGTCGCAGAGTTTAAGCACAGCTCTCTGCATGTGATGACGTACGAACCCGGAGTTCCGTGGTTCAAATCTCTCGACAGAGTGTCGTTAAATTGTAAAAACATTTTGAAATTAAATCGCACTCGGATGCTTCAAGCTGACCACTTGATCGTCTTAAATGTAGTCCTGTCGAGGCAGTAGCTGCGCGGGTTTAAGCACAGCTCTTTGCATGTGATGACGTACGAACCCGGAGTTCCGTGATTCAAATCTCTCGGCCGGCTGTGTGCGATTGTCGTTAAATCGTATAAGATCTTGCAATTAAATCGCACTCGGATGCTTCAAGCTGGCCACTTAATAGTCTGGTTGTATAAAAATATATCCGCTGCCGCTTTGAATTTTAAAGCTCGTCGCACGGATTGAGTTTCTGATTGTACCAAGACGAATCGGTCTAGAAGTGGTTGGATTCCACTATAACATCTACCATTCCGTAATTGAGAGTAAATCTTGATGTAATAAAATTATGAAACAATACAAGCAATTCAGCTTATTTGAGCTAATTCAGATTTCAAATTTGTCGATCACTAACTAACCCTTTCAAATCTATGACTCCTAGAGAGCAGAAATTTTATATACCGGTTTCATTAACAATTTTACTTGCATTGAAATTAATTTGAGTTGAGATCTCTGCATGTAATGACGTATGATTTCGGAGTTCCGTGGTTCAAGTCTTTCGGCCGGCAGTGTGTGATTCTCCTTAAATTGTAAACTGATCTTGAAATTACATCACACTCGGATGCTTCAAGGTGACCACTTAATCTTCTGGTTGCATTAGAATATCTCCTTTGCCGCTGTGGCTTTCGAAGATCGTCGCACGAATTGAGATACTGACTGCACCAATGCGAACCGGTCTAATTCTGTAATTGGGAATAAATCTTGATGTAATAAAATTATGAACCAATTCAAGCAATTCAGCTTATTTTAGCTAATCCAGATTTCAGTCGATGAGTAAGCCTTCTAATAATCTTTTCTCGTTTCTGACGCATCCTCTACGGTAAATTTTCCTCTTCTTAGCAACATAAATAATAGTCGTAGTACAAACCGCGTAAACGGCTGTGCCTAAGCAACATTCACCTCAGCTATACTAACTAGCGAGCGAAGTCAGTGACCCCTAAGTTGATCGCTGTGAATACGCCAGAAAAACGGCGAGCGCCGTAACGGTTGTCATCAATGAATTCACAGAGAAGAGACAGAGGTGAAAATATCACAATCAGATCGCAGAATAAGTTCAGTAGGTGGAGTGGTGATATATTTTATACGAATTTATTTTTAAAATACTTGACTATTCCCTATTTTGAAGCTAACAATGAATTAGATAGTCTTCTTTCTAAGACTCAAAGATTCAATTTAGCGACGCCGCTATTTTTGACGGACAAAACTCCCCAAGATTATTTTTCTCGTAAATCAGAAGCATGCAAGAATTCATTTAATTTGATTCATCATTACACTGAAAAAAAAAGTTCTTAGGGCAAACTTACAAGCATATTTGATAATGAATTTATTGCATCAAATTTAAAATGTTTCAGCAAATTAAATATTAACTATTATCAAAATCTTAGTAAGTTTAAATCAAAAATTCCGTTTGTTTGAACAGTATTTTTTTCATCCAATTATTTATTTTAATTCTCATAAATTTATTGACTTCGTTTGAGGCATCGAATAATATATATATTTGCAATGAATAATTTTTTGATTCATGCAACTGCATTATTGTAAATTTTCGGTAAATAATTTATTGGTTCATGTCTAATAAATATATATTGACACAAACTTAGATGTTTGTCTCAAACATATCTGCGATTGCATGAATAATATAAAAGATACCGCGAAATAAACAAATCTTGATAAAATTAAATATCTATTTGTCACAAATAAATGATATTTCCGAAGACTAAATGAAACCCTGAACAAGATGCTAGAACCTGCACGAACGTGGTAAGCATCGTTGAGTTGTATGAATGCGTGTACAATACTGTTCAAGTGTTCTCAGTGGCAAAATATCGCAGTACCTACTGTAGTGTTATATTAGTGTTATTTGTCGGTTATTTGATATATTAGAACATTACAATTAGTAGTATGGAAGACGCTAATTTTGAAAAACTATTGGAACAGTGCGGGTTTTCGAATGTTCCAAACAACATACACAAATCTGGTGATGGAAAAATTAAAATACCTGTAATTTAAAACTTAATTTCGTAAGAATTGTTTTTTATTTTTAAGTCTATGCATATGTGAAAAAATATTATCTGTATAAACTAATAATTACTGTATCATAAAACTATAAGTTGTTTTTTTGTTAACTGAAAAAGTAATTTATTTTCGTTCATTTTTTGTAAGTACTACTTTATTATAATTAATAAGTGTAATAACAATATTATAATTATTTTATTTATTTTTGTTAATATATATTATATTTAATTTATATATTTATTATCAGGAACTGAGATACCTACTTTTAATATGTATTTATTTGGCGTGAAATATACAATAAGAGTTTATTTTAATTTTTTTTTTGTGACAAAAAAACCAATAATTTTCATGAGATAATACAATATTTTCTATAAATAAATATTAACTGAAGGCGATTATATATTTTTAAATATTTATTTATCACAAATAAATCGTAAATTTGTGTACATTATCATTTACTCTCTTAAATTCAATATTTATTTACCACAAAGAAATATTTTTTTTGCAGAAATAATCATTTAATTCAAATTACATTAACAATTATTTGTGTGAAACAAATTGATTTGAAGATCTGAAAGATATTGATTTTTTCCCGTAATTATATGTTTATTTCGCCATATCCAAATTTATGATTTAATTGCTACAACTTGGATTTATTCTTCCCAACACAACTGTTTTTTCAGTGTAATCATTACAGACTCGATTACAGATATCATATTGAACCAAGTATTCAGTTACTAGCTATCAAATCACGGGTGTTCTGGTGTTCAAGGTTTCTAGTAGGTATAGATTTTGTGCAGTTAAACAGAAATGTGTATCTAACTGGACTCTGAAATTTAGATATGGAGGGCGGTATACAACCAACTGACAACAGTTTGACTGTACAAAAATATTTCCTGTGGAGTACTATCCTCAAACAACCATGAGAGAGTTGATTGCTAGTAGACGTACTCACGGTATAATTTCTTTACCATTTACTTAGTAGGTACACTTTTCAAAAGTCAAAACGGTTAACTCAAGCCGTTATACTCGTTTATAAGCTGTTTCTATTTAAGAAACAAAACTCATGTTCAACAACTTCAAGCCAGAATGGTCTTTTTATTACAAATAGTTCTTTAATGTTCCTCGAGGTGTTGCTTTATCCTCATACTAAATACATTTCGTTTATAATAAGGACTAATAATCTTTTATTATCAGCAAGAACGTTATTAGTAACTTTTCTAGATATAATTTCTTTCTGTAGTCGTCTAGTCGGTCATTGTTTCAAATCTAACTTAAACGCAGAAAACACACATTTCACATCAAATCCATCATCATCCGTGATTCAGTGTAATCAAACTGCCCAATTTTGTGTCAAAAACTTGGTGTTTCGCTATAAAACAACCAGAAACAGATATTTTTCCTCTCTGTCAATTATTACTCACTTATTCAGCTTTCTAAATTAAACATATTCTTATTCTTGCAACTTTCCAAACATGTTTCACTGATTTCAATTTTTCTTTCGTTTATCACTTTTCTAAACTTCTGGGCAGTTATAGCCAATTAAAATAGTTTTGAAGGGAAACAGGAGACACTATTTTTGATCGGTCTTTGTTTCCGACCATGTTGAAATAAAGAAAACCGTGGAGTATACCATATTCATTATTGTTGGAACAAATTGTTCATTATTGACCACGTTGAAATACAGAAAAGGTTTGAGTATAATTTAATTGATGGAAATCCATTGTTCATTGTTGAATATTAGTAAGGCGACCACGTTTTGGATTCTGAGTTATCAGACCGGGATCATATACATTTTGGTGATTAGGTTTTGATTTTGATCACATTAATAATCTCATAATTTAATTGTGGAACTGTATTGTTCATTTTTTTTAGATGACCACGTTCATCAGTAATCGGTAACATTTTTATAATTAATCTTTGTTGTCACCACGAATGTATAAAGAATTTAATTTTTAGAACAGTACGGATTGTTGGTTTACGGTAATTTGTAAGGTAAACACAATAATAAATCTCTGAAAACAAGAATATCTGTTAAATAGAAATGATTGATACAATACCGCAATATTATCGTTTTTAGTTCTTAATCCATTTCTGATTAACAAACCACTGTAGTTATTAATACTACTATAAAATGTACAGTGTCTCATACGCATTAATGAGCTAATAAAATAAGGTGTAAAGCCCCCACAGCCTGTAGTCCACCAGCAGATGGTCACACCACTCGTAGAGAAATCGCACTTTCACAGTCAACAATGTGGCATTGTTGACCAAAAATCACTTACCTAATCAAACTAATAACACAACACTATTAAGTCGGGGTAATAATCCAATATAGAAGCACACTCCACTGAAATCCTTAGTTTTAGAATGTCCTTGAAAACTTAGAACAGCACAGATGTTCACTGAACGAACTCACACAAAAGACTGAGCGCAGCGCGCTCGCAAGCTACCGCTCAAAGCAACAAGTGATATCGCTGGGGCTCTGGAAGAGAAAAGCGTGGACGACCTAGCGGCGGACAGTTCACCTTGTATTGTTGGATTGTTGCTTGATTACAATAATGAAAAATCAGGACTCGTTTTAGAGTTTTTAGGTTTTTTGATTTCTAGTCAAAGAATGTTATGTTTGCAAGCCAATTTTTATTTTTAGCGATTTTAAATTTGACAATAGAACGTTTTACAGTGTAAATTACTAGGCTGCGAAATTCATATAAAATAAAAAATAATCCTGGTGAGCATGAAAGAATCATTGTGTGAACATTTTTGGTAATAAAATGGAAAACAGTCAATTTGATCTATTTTTTATTTGCTGTTTTATTTTTAATTTCTGGCACCATTCAGAACAATGTAGGAAGTTAAACATACACATTATACTTTGCTACAATATATTATAGTACCGATGATTGTAAGGCTACCACACTCAAAGAAGTAGAATACTTTGAATTAAAAAATCTTAAAACTAAGAATTTTTATATCAGAAACAAAGTGTTTAAAATGTGAATAAACCTAAAAAAGCGAGGTTACCCTTTGTCTATCACGTCAAGCTATTGTTTCCATTGCCTCCATTTTGCCCTAACCTCAAAAACATAATTATCAAATTTAGCGTACAAGATAAGCCCCACAAAAAAGTTTAAAGTACTCAAAAAACAGTGTAACACATTCAGAGATAAGCATTCTTTGTTCAGAGATTAAATAACTCGACGCAGAAAATATTTATCCACATTAAACAAAGATAACCTCAAGAGATAACACTCCACAAATTCTGTCTTTATTGTCTAGGAGTTATCAATTATTATTTCCGAGAAGGCAGCAATGTCAATAGGTCATTGAATGAAATTTTTCTCGAGAAGTAAATCAGCGGGAGGGGTGGGGGAGTGCAATTGCATGCGCGCGCGTGCGCAGAAACGTAGCTCCCATCTTGTAACTTTCACAAGACGTAACGGATTCTGGTTTTTGTAATTTTGTTTTGTGTAAAATTGTAAGGAGCTTGTTTCTCGTTTGGTTTATTGCGAGACCGTTAAATAGTAGTAAATTTATGTGAAGAAACTTTGTATGTGTTTTAATGATTTCATGAGCTATATATTTGCAGTAAATAAATAAATATGCTTTAAATCTTGTAGTATTTATGGTTATAATAAATTATGTACTCCATGCTAAGTGAAACATATTTTTGAGAGATATTTTGTTTGACCTTCACATGTCCTCTAATTTATTTCATTTTAAAATTGCATTTCTTATTGAAATTTAAATATATACTATCATAAATCTTATAGATTACTGTGAGCCATCGTTATAAAATAAATACTTAACTGTGTGTACGGTTACCAGCCGACAATTCGTGGATACTCATGGTTGTTCATGTATTTGCAATATTCCAATATTTATTATCTAATTACATCTACATCTTACACAAAGTAATATTACTCTAGTGTCTTTTGTAGTGTTTAACCAAAAGAACTGCCTGTAATATATCATAATATCAAAAAATAATAGTCTGTTAGATAACATAAATATTTCATAAATATTTTTGACAGCTGTCATTTTAAATCTATTTAAAAAATATATTATTTAATAAAATCGAAGATAAAGTTAGTAATGTTACTCTTGTTTGATATTATGATTCAATTATTACAATACTCGCCTGCGGCTCGTACAATAAACTATTAATTATAGTCCAGAGTATTATGATACTATTCATTGATTAATGTACTAGGTAATTATATTAATAATGAAAACATTTTTGTTAATATTATTAAACACAATGCAAATATTTATATTACTTACTTTGTTTTAAATCATGAAATTAATTAATGAATCAACTAATCTACAATCACGCCACCGATAAAATCATTAGATAGCATAAAAAATGCCAAACGCACAAAATTATGAAATTCAATACTTGTAATCTAATCATTTACTATGATGACACTAGCAAATAACTGTAAATGATTAATAAATGCGATAAAAAATACACAAACTTGATTCTTAGATTAGAAATCACTTAAGAGTATCAGTAAGATTATTAGAAAACTTTAAATACGAGCAGTTTTGCAATGACCTCTAAATGTCCTTGAGAGTTAATACATGCTGTGAAGTGTTCTAAAATTGTAGCAAATATTGTGATACGATAAGAATAGTAAAAATAAATGTGCCATGCAAACATTGTTTAACAAAAATTATTACAATAATAAATAATATTTTAATCTGGTTATTAGAATAGTAAATATTTATTTCTTAGTCAAATAAATAGCGTTCTAGACTACGTAAAGAAACTATTATTATATTATGTTTTATTTGAGTAGCCGAGTGTCATACTAAATACAAAAACTAAAATCGATTGTGTTTCTCACAACTCAGGTTCAAATCCTATCAGTAGGTAACAGCATTACTCTGGTGTATTTTTCACTAATAACCATTCTTGTAATTCTTTTATATTCAAGAATGGCTTCAGGTTAAAATCTATAAAATTCATACACATCACACAGGAACAGGAAAATGCAACATTATAACAAAAGATGCAAATCTGGAAAACTTATAAGTTTCAAGTTTCAAACTATTATTTTTAACACTAACATCAATTTTAAATAAAGATTTATTCACTTGTGGACTAAATATGTAGTTTTAAAATTATTTTACTCGCAAAAATTAAAATACATAACATAACATAAATAAAATATAATATGAACCACGTAAATAAAGTTTATAAATATCTATGATAATAGAGATAATGGAACAATGGAAGTAATATCTATTTAAATTTTAAACTGACAATTCGCCACTAATTTCACTGCGGCCCTCTCCTCCCACCCAATTTTATTATTTCAGAGAAAAATTCTGTGACGGAAACACATACAAAAAAAATCAACAGAGTGTAATCTTCTGTCTTATACTTCGTGGTACATATTCACTATTCTATGCAAGAAACTAAATAAATTCTTCTCTTAAGCTGCATTCAGACCGACCCACTTATAAGTATAAGTGCCTAATTGATCAACCAGCGCTCAGCATTCGCTTCGTCAAAATTCCAATTTCACTTATAAGTGTAATCTGAAAACCTCCCAAAGTTCTATCTTTTCCAATCAGTCCACTAAGTGAATAGTGCGATAGGTATATCATGTCATCTTTATCATCGAACTGTCACTTGCAAGCTGCGTTTTATTATTGACATACAAAATAGATATTAATTAAATTAAATTATTATAAATAGTAATTAATGAAAATATCGTATGCTTGTTGTATAATATTATTACTGAATATGTAAACATATTTAAAAGCATATAAATTCTACTTTTTAATTTACATGTATATGGAAATCCATTTTCTTTTAATAATAATAATTTATTTATACTGCAATACAACAGGATAATCCCAGAACAATATTACAGTGTAAAAAAGAATCAAGAAAACAAATATGAAATATCAAATAACAAACACAAACCAGATTCAAACCGTAGGCCGTTTCTAACCTAACTTAACGAGCATAGCGGATATTATAACATAAAAAAAATATTTTAATATGCAAATTGTAAAAATCACACAAGAAATTATTGTACTTAATAAACAATTATTATGTATTTAAATTTAAATATTTTCATAAGTTCTAAATTTTTCCAATTGGTGTTCATCCACTAATTTGGTAGGTATGTATGGTCCATTTGATTTATACTTATAATTGTAAATATTTCACTTATAAGTAGGTCGGACTGAATGCAGCTTAAAACGTTCTAACTGCCTCTTTTATTTTAAGTTTAAAGTCATGTGCTCTCCGCGCTCTCATTTTTGACCTGTTCTTTAAAGCAGGTAGTGGTCCCTCGGACCCTCCAAATTCGGCTAGGCAGAACGGATTTTGAATAATGACTTGTAAATCTTCACAAAAAATCCCAGACTACCTGCTTTTTGCCGAGGTTAAGCTATTGTATTTCGAGAACAGAAGATTACAGATTTTATGGATTTAGCTAATAAAATAACAAAGATCGATTGAAATTGATACCTGAAGATTTAGGACGGTGGTTTAAATTTTAAACGATTATGAAAGATGTAAACCTGTAATTGAGGTGGTAAATTATAAGTGGAAAATGAAAATACAATGGAATATAATACTTTGTATAAAAATTTAGTAGTTGTTTTGCTATCAATGTGCATTTAATTTAATATAAAAAATTTAAAAGAAACAATAGTCAATATATTTTATTAGATGCGTAAAATATTATGACTCTCTACTAACAACCGATGAGTACTCGAAGTGTACGACACAGCAGGGTTTAATATATGTACAGTATGTGTCATAAATTCGAGTACCTACGTATGTTAAGAGGCACGTCTACCTCCTAAAATCCAGCACAAAACGAACTAACGTAGTTAGTGTTTTGTGACCAGTACAAGAAAGGTAAAATTGTATTTCAACAAAGAAAGGATCAATTAACAGTTGTGCCTTTTTAAAATTTTAATAAAAAAATTGTACCTACATTATTATAAAAATTCCAATTTTTTTCCAATTTATGCAACCTATACACGGTTATATGATAGAAATTTATTTTTAAAATTTTAAAGAGGCACATCTGTAGATCTATTCTTTCTCTATTAAATGTTTATAAAAATATTACCTAGAAGTCAATAAACAGTTTACTAGCAACGAAACCATTTTTACAGTATGTTTTAACTTCAAAATAACATTGCATTGCTAGGATGCGATAAAGTACGAGTTTCGGACTGGTTTTAGGTAGTCGTACACTGTTTAAAATAAGAGTACTTGTTGGTACCCTTTTAAAAGAGCGTTCTAATTTTTGCTCTTATAAGTGTAAAATAATACACTTTATAAAAGAAACATTACTCAAAAATGTATTCTTATAAAAGGGCAAGAGTAACATTTTATTGAATTTTATTGAGCACTAATTTTTGAGTATTTATTATACTTTTTAGTATTTGATTTTACCCTTTAAATTATAATTTTGGTTATTGTATACTAATATAAGTATTAAACTACCCAAATTAGTGCATATGTTACACTTTTGGTGTAGATTGGTACCTCTTTAAATGTATTACGTTTAATGAGAAACACTAAAAACAGCACAATGTATACCATGAAAGGGTACTAATTCCTTTAGTAAGCAAATCCATTCTTTCCCTGGTCAGATCTAGTCTAGCAAAGGAACTGGAACTAGTCTGACTGACCAACCTAGATACTTAAATACAGACAGCGTTGTATGTAACCATACTAATATTGATAGTGAAATAGTTATTGTGTTTCTGGTAGATGAATGATATTTAGTCTTAAATATAACTAAATATAATTTTTGTGAAAATTTGCACGCCTTTGAAATAGTTAAAGATAATAATATTTCCACTTAATTTCATATGCTGCAAAAAATGTTAGAGAACCATTTGAACTACACGGTGCCAAATTATTAAGCAAAAGTTTATATTTAGTGCCCAAGGTACATATTTTTGTAATGTTATTAAATAATCAACGTATATTGATATTCTTGTGTAGTAAACTTTCATGTATAATAATGTAATCTTAAAAAATACAAAATTGTAATTTAATAAAGAAACTTATTACTCGATTAAGAGCAAATTTTATACATTTTTAAGAATACAAAGAACCTATAATTGATTAAAAATAATTACATTAAAAGAATTACATTTTACCCATATTAGTTTAATTTAAAGAACCTCTTTTAGTTTACTATATTTTTATACAAAAAAGTATTATTTCGTGTTTTACCCTATTTATATTACTGAATTAAGTGCCCTTTTTATTTTACCCTTATCATAGAGCGTTATATGGCCTTGGTCTTATATAAACATTAATAAGGGTAAAAAAAGTGCTCTTTTTTTAAACTGTGTAGTGGGGAAAAGAGTGGCATAGAAAAAAAGTAAAATATAGAGTATTCTAGGAATTCGCTAAAAACGTAGACTGAATACAGTTTTGACATGTTGATTTCAGATCGAAAACAATTTTTCAGAAATTCGCAAAATCAGGAGTTTACTTACAAGGTTTATTTTATTAATTAGTACTACCAGTGGATTTTAAATCTAAATAAAATTAAATTTATTAACCCATTAAAGAATTTTAATTAAATTATTACAGTACCGTTATAAGAATTTCACAAATATAATTATCAACCAAGAGGAACGAGAATTAAAAAAAAGGTGTAATAGATACGCATGTTAACTAAAATGTAAACGATCTATAACATTTTTTAGTCTGTATCTGTACCACGAAGTAAAATATAGAGTATGAACTGTGGCCTTTTAGAGAGAGACATAAAATACGGGCCAGTTCGGCATATGCCTCTGATGATAAACAACGGGCCCAGTAGTGACCTTTCTCTCTCGCACAGGGTAAACAGAAATGCCACGAATCTGCACTATAGCTAAGAAGCTAAGATACGGAGTGTCCACTCCTGTGATTATATTTTACTTCGTGGCCTGTACAATAAAATTTATAAAAATCGGTTAATCGATTCTGAGTTAACATGTCGCCATTTTGTTTTAAAATGGAGATATGAAAAATTGTTTAGCCTATATTTTAAGTTGGATGATAGTGGAACTACCATCCAAATTTGAAGAAAATAAGTTAAACAGTTTTTTAGTGTCGTCATAACAAACAATCAAAAATATGAATATCTGTATCACTTTTTAGAAATATTGAGATTTGCGGCTATTATTTCTAAGTACATACTTAAGTCCAAAGCGGCTAATAAACTGCGGAATGTATAGTAATAGCTTCTAAAGTTGAGTTATGTCTTGGCACTCTTTTTTGGAGCAAAAATCTAGTTCTCTCGCAGAAGTGTGTTATTTGTTTTGCTTTTTTGTTTACAGTAATTTATAGGAAATGTATGTAGCGAAGTTAGCCAGAGACAAATCTGAAAATTCCCTCAAATGTTTTATTTATTTTCTCGTGTTTGGAACATGGCCAGCAGTCAGAATAACTGGGAGAGCAATTTATAACTTTCAGAGAACATATGAGCTAGATTCACCAAACGGTGTAGCTACAGTGAATGAAAAAGTGTTTACATAGGAAAATAGTTATTTATATACCTATCTAGGCTGTAAAGAAGGATTTTTTATTACGAATGTGAAATACTATTTTTCGAGTCGCTAGACGAGAAAAATAACCACGTGAGTAATTTATTCTTCGATAAATTAAAAATTTAATATCATTTTTGTAAAATTTAATACAATCTTCTTCTATATTCAGTTAATATTGTGTTAGTTTTTCGTTAAAATCTGTCGTCTGGTTTAGATACACTAATTTAATAACGCCCGATTTCAAATCACTTTCGTATGCTTGCATTGTAAAATAGGTCAACTTTACAGCTCCATAGTTACCAAACGAAACTAATAATTTATTTTTTGTCATACTTGCACAAAAAGTAACCTTTTTCGTGCCTGTTTTACGTGCACAAAGTGGCTTATTTTTTAACTAGACAAAAATGCGTGCGCAAAGTACAAGCGTGCGGGAATAGCGTGCGCAAAATTTCACTTTGCGCACGCAAATTGAACACTCACAGTTTTCTGTAGTTACCGACACGAAATGTGCGCGTAACACTAGCGCCACACACGTGATAATCTAATACTACAAGCACGTAAACAGCTGTAGTACCTACTTCTCTATGCATAGTTTCTACTGTCGACTATTGTGCAGATTGTGCATTGGATCTAATGGACAATAATATTTTATTCTCATATTTTAATGTTCTTTTCTTTACTGTTAATAATTAGTTTCTTATGCTTTTACATGTAGGTAAATATTAGTTACTTTTTTATTTTATACATAATATTAATTTTAAAAGTATTCATTTTATCTTTTGATAAGTATGGTCACTCAAAAGGTTACTTTTTGTGCAGTAATGACAAAAAATATCGTGTGCATCTCGTGAGCAAAGGCGCAATTGCGCTTGGCTTCGTTGCAGCCCGAGCAGTAGAGGCTCGAGGCCTACCGAGGCGAGCCGAGGTGGCCGAGGGTCGCCTCGCGCAATTGCTTACTTTGCGCACTAGATACACAATATACTATTATCTACGACTATTATGAAAAGTTTATATTTATGCTTTCAATTGTCAACGTAAAGTTGATTGTTACTGAGGACCAAGCAAAAAAACATTTTATTGTGCGTCTCCTATGACAACGCGCAATAAAGTACTTTTTGATTACATAAAATAAAAGAAAATGACAGAACCAAACAATTTATTTACTTATTTCGATATTATTGGTATCATAATGGTTACGAATATAACATAAATTGACTGAACGCAGATTGGACTAACTGAATACTATTATTATTATAACAAATAATTTTAGTTGTAGATAAAATTATGTGTGTATTGGGCTTCCAAAATTAGTCTACGCTAACTGGTGGCAAAAAGTTGAACTAAATGTAAGGTACAGTATCCATTGCGTTGTTTGTAAAAATCAGTTTGTGCTGTGATTATTGTTAAGAATTTACAGATTTACACCTATTTGTTAGCTTATATTTTTAAATTAAAGACAACAGTTAATCAGTTTAAAGTGTGTACAAAGAAAGTATTGCATTTATCAAAGATATATATTGTATGTTGGAAAAATCGCTAGATGTTTTAATTATGTTATTGATTGCAATTATGGAATTTTCTCCCATAAAATCAATTAAAAATAGGAAAATTTGCAGTGTGTATAACTGCAAATCTACTGCAAACAAAAATCGAACCATTCGGTTTTATTTAATTCCCCAAAAAATAGAAAAGTTGACGCTCGTGCTCCAACTGTCATACTAGTTGTACAAAATAAGCAAGGTGAAAATATGATGTGCGACAAATTACTTGTATAGAAAAGAGCTTTAAAGATTTCGGATAAAATAGCGTCTAACATGTTTGTGTGCTCGTTAATCAGTACAAAACAAATCCGACATGTACCTTTCGTTTGAATTTTGACGATACTATCAGCGCCATCTCTTGTTAATTTGGAAGCCCAATTACGAGCGTAAAGTGTCTTTGTTCCTCTTGCACTATTGCAGCTCTCGCCTTCGGCTCGCGCTGCAATTACCGTGCGCGAGTAAAAAAGAGTCACTTTACGCTCTTAATACACAAATAACTATTAAATTGTATTATCATCAGATAAATGTCCTATACAATTTTTATTTATTTCTGTCGTCATCGATTTTGGTAGGCAGTAACCTTAAAGTGAAGTGAATATTTTCATTAACACGGGTTATCTAATTATTTATAGTGTTATAATTTTCAATTATTCACCAAATGTCAAAAATTATATTGAAGACTTAATATATGAAACCGCAGTAACAAATTACCATATGTGAAAATGCTCGATAGAATAGCGGCGATACAATTTTTACGTTATTAATTTGTTCCATCGAGCACCGTGCTTCATGCCATGCCGGTGTGACATAGGCGTAATGTGGATAATTCATTTAAATAATGATTTCTTTCAATCAAATATTGCTTAGTGTAATATTTAATTTTACAAATTAAAAAATATATGTTTCTGTTCCGAGCTCAGCAGTCAGCACATTTTCCCGAAGTATATAAAAACAACCTGTATGCATAATATTTTCTTTAAGTTCACACTTTTTCAATCACTCTGTATAACAAGAAATACAATAAAAAAATAAACATCCACCCCGAGTAAACCTCTGCCCTTTGGAATTAGAATAGTTCCACCTGCTGTTTATCTTGTGCCCTTCCCTACCCTATCTCTCCTCTCTCTCTCCTCTCTCGCTCTTTCTCTCTGTGTGGGTATTGTGTTTTCACTGCCCACGCAAAATTGGATTTACTCTCCGGATTACCGACAACCGGCATTGTATTCCGGCTCGTAACCGCTCTAGAGAGAGACGGAGCGAGTGTAGGGGCGAGCGGGGAGATACGGTGCATGCCATTGTGTCTGGCGCAGCCTACTGTGATGTAGATGCGAGATTGTTTTGTTGAAATATGAGGAAGATGTGTCAGGGAACTGTTAGAATTTATTGGAGGTGAACTCGGAATTTTAAACGGAAATTTCATTAGATGTAGTAACTAAATTGCAACGTTTAAGCGCAATTATGTGTGTATTAGTTAGTGAACATTATCAATAACAAATTAAATTTCTTGTATTAATGTTTATGTCTTTCTAGTATGTAATTGTTTTTATATGTCATGGATACGAGGTATGTTACATACTATATCATGCCCTAGGGCATTAGCAAATTACCGTCGTAGTATTGAGACATTAAAAATATTTTTCTTCTAGTATATTGTGCAACTAAGGACGAAAGTGGCGTTTTTCCGACGAGTACGGAGTTGGCAACACGAGCGAAAAGTGGCGTTTTCGGTGCAGGTATTGAAAAAATATATTTTCTGCCCGTTCCGTTGATAGGATACCAAAAATATTTTAAAATTTGAAACGGCAAAGCGCAATGTTTTAAATAAAATATTGTATGCACCATGGGAGATTTACAGACCTGCACTTTTGCATATCCAAATAAAAGGGCCTATTAAAAAGTTACGTTCATAAATCATTTAAGAAATAAAATTAAATGAAGTTATAGGTATATTGTGGTAATTGCTTTATCGCATTCTCATCGTAAAACTCTTGTTCAATAATGATTATTAAAATTAATTCGTGTAAACTAATAATATATAGCACATCTTTAAAAAATGTAATTTTCAATTTAGACGCATTTGACCTTAAACCGCAAATTGTTTTTAAAAAATTGTAATTTGCGGCTTAGGCCTTTGAAATTCTATTCTGCAGTCTATAAATAGTTCGAAAAATGTCAATTTATTTCACAGTATTAAATAAATATTATTAGTGTCTATTTTTTCTAGAAAATATAAAACTTACCAAAATGTCAGGGATGTATTGTCAAAATTTGGGTGGAAAATAAAATTGAACATACCTGAAACAAAAGAAATATATTATTAGACACAGGAAACATAATTCATAAAATACCTAAATACGAAGTTAACTTTTCTTGTATACCTTCATAATTATCGATTGAAGTTTAATAATTTATGCATCAAGATAAAACGAAATACCCAATAAATAATAAATAAAACAGCAAATTTCTAACTACTAAACACAAGTAGTAACTTTCCCGCAATCAGTCAATAAAAACAAATTAATTATCTCATTCTACTATCAGCACGATAAAACAATTGAATAAATAATAAATAACACATTTATCCACGCATTCCCCCGCCTAACACGCAAAACAAAACCAGTTCGAATAAAAACAACAAAATAATTCGCCTTCACAACACGCATAACAATAGCGGTTATAAATTACCGTGAAACAATGGATAAGCGTTGTTATGTAACGAGTAAATAAGGACAGTTTTCCCATACGGCGGGAAATAAAACAGTCGAACAAATGCAAGGTGTATGGCGGAATAAAGCATGGCTTACTGCGATAAACAAGCTTGAAATGGGCTGTAAATAAGAGTGAGGTTATGACTACGTAGGTCATGGACCTAAGGGTTGGGGCGGTTTCAAGGACGACTTGATATTTGACTATAAAAAGTTACCCTTTATAGGGTTCCGTCTACGAACAAAATATTGCGTGTTTTATAGGTGTAGCAGTTTCTGCTTTACTCATCATCGCATATTAAAAAGAAGAACACAGGTACTAGATGTTTGTAAAAAATCTTTGGAATCCATATAAAAAATTAATGAAAAAGTGAGTCTTAAGCAATTTTTACATGTTTTACCTTTAAGGGGCTATACTTCTTGAGCTTGAGTGCAATAAGAATCAGAATTCACGTTTCTGGCTATATAGCTCAATATAAAAATCTGCAATTTTACATTAGTAACGACAAAACATTGTTGAATTGAAAAATTCAAACTAGTATATATTGTTCCGACAACAATTAGAGATAAAGAGAAATTAAACACTAGAATTTCGTGAGGATCTCATGAATAAACTATAAAAGTTATCATTGAGTTTAAAGACAAAATGAGTAGAACATAGATGTAAAAAGGGCGGAAAAACAATAAAAATATAATTTTATCAACAGAATTGCCATAAATTATATCTAAACTTGTACAATTTTCGCCGATTTTCGCATAATTATTAAAGCCAAACTAATTACATTAATGAAAGATTTTGAAGATTCCGCACTTTTAGTATGCTTCCTTAATCTACATACAAAAATTCAACATCATACGTATAACAGTATTAGATTGAGATCCTCACAAAATTACTCGTTTTTCAATGCATATTATTGCCATGCAATAGGCTCTTAAGAGATTTATTCGAAATGTAAGTAACACGGCATAAACCTACTTCCATCCATCGTCTGTAAATAAATTTATTAAATTTTGTTTCGTGAGTTTTTTTAAAACATTGGTAGAGTCGCAGGCGAGTATATATTCATCTGAGTTAATTACAACCATTGTGTACGAGCCAAATACGACATTGGATCTACGACTATTAAATAAAACATTTCTTTACCTTACAAATTTTTATTGATTAAAATATAACCCTAACCTCACATACTGGTTTGATGACAGATGACAGTTCTGTTGAATAATGGACTCATAATACAATGGTGTTGAATTATGAATTCATTATACAATAGTGTGTCTTATAAATGAGTTTATCTTAATAAAGTCATTCAATGGTCGGGTATATAAAAATAGTTGTTTGTGTATCAGGTACGGATAGTGCATTATTTGTTGGTGAGATCGAGGCGAAGCCGAGATCGGTGACTGATTAAAAGTGTAACAAACAAGCTCTATCCAACAATATTTTTTCAACAGTCGTATAACGTCAAAAATAACTTATTTTAAAATTATTATTTGCCGTACTTATAACAATTCAATGAAATCGTGATAACGTTTACAAAAGAAACTAAATTTCACGAGACCTTTCATAAAAGAGACACAAGTTTATGTTGTTTCAAGCGTCCTAATTGGTTTTTCGAGCACGTGCTAAAATCGTAGACCAATCGTAGCGTTATGCATACGTTTGAGAGCCAATCAGGATGCACGAAACCACGTGTCCCTTTAATGAAAGCTCTCGTGCAATTTAGTATAAACTTTAGAAAGTATTTACAATCGTAATTTGAGGCGTATTTAATAGTTTCATGTTTGTGTCGCACTAATGCGACAATTTTGAACATATCATACAAAGATTGTAGGAAAAAAATGTATCTATTCTCTTTTGTAGTTTGTTATTATTTGCTTGATGACGCAACCATGGTTTATCTTTTGATATCTTTGTTTGTCTTACAATTACATGATTTACAATTTACAATATTAGTGTGTACTTAGTATTTGTTATTTCGAGCATCACATGATAGTCCGAAAGGTCACGTAATGTTTAACAACAAATTTAACTTGCAAATTTGCAGTTGTAATTCTGTTGACAAATATTGTGCAACTACTTTCACGAAAACAGCGAAGAAAATACGGAATACATTAAAGAAATTATGATAATCACTTCATGGTCTATGATTTCTAAATTGATTCTGATGGCCCAGATTTTTAATGAGTTACAAGCGTAACCTTGTGGATGTAACACTGCAAGAATGCTGTAAAATTGCGGGTTTTTTAACCGACCAGCTGTGAAATCAGAAATTAAAATGTTTAATTATAAATCAGCACGTTTCAGTTGTTCAACATGCCGTGCGTTAGAAAGTGCTACTTTTACTTTTAATTTCATTTGAATAGGAAAAAAACGCAGTTAATGTGTGCAAAATTTAATACATAGATTGACGGTTACTATTTAATTATTGTAAGACTCTGTGAGTCTTTGTCGTTCCAATGACACACCATAATAATTATTTAATAATTATTATTATTTTAAGCAAGTATGAAAATTTCGTATAGGTAGTTTGCGGAGAGTTGTAAAAGCGCATTTTAGGTCATCAAAACGTATGAAAACCGCAGAAATATAATCAGTAAATTTATGTACAATAAGCGCAGATCATAACGTTCAATAAGCGCATTTTTCGAAAATGAAATTTCTGACCATAACAAGTTAGTCCAGATCGTCTTCGAGTATGATGGGGTTAAGTTCAGAAAAATATTAGGTTAGGTTAGTTTTAAAAAATTCAAAAAATATTGTAGAAAAACTGTCGTACAATCCCAAAAACCATTGTGCTTTTCAAATGTTTCCTGCTGCGCTTATATAACGTCAATTTCTGCGCTTTTCGTACGTCGATAAGCAAAAACTGATAAAGGCCAAATGCGCTTATATAACGCACCCGTAGTTTGTGAGATGAAAAAAGTCTGGTAAAGGTCATCCTGAAATAGTACGAAGTAAGATTTAAGGCGGTTGCATATGCTCCGTCACCGCCGTTAAAAGCATTGATCTGCAATTGTTCATTTTTGACAATATACAGCAATAACGATTTTTTGTTAAATATTTTTCTATAATCAAGTTAAAAAATAAATGAATATTGTGCATGATAGCATGACGCCTGATGTTTTCTTGTTTACAGACAAAAACAAACACATAACAGGAACTGATGTGATGTTCTAATTTTAAAGATATGTAACGTCATCAAAACAGATGCCTGCAACACATCGATTTGCGAATTCTTCAAAAAATAAACAAACGTAACAAAACACACATTAAACAGTGCTGATCAAATATTTTCACACCATGTTTTTATTTATACGATGTGCGTAGAATTATGCAAACAGAGATTTAGATTTATATATAGCCGGATTTTAAATAAATGAACATAAAGGTGTTTAAATAGTTATTTTTCCACGCCTACCATCAAAATTTGCACTTCCGACATTCACTGCAATCTTCGAAAATGTCGTCTTAACAAACAGTAGAACGGCCGTGCGGGAATGTTAATCGAAGACGCAGCATGAGCGTGTTTTAATAATTTAAACATGCATGTTTCCTGTCTGTCGCTATGATACCGATCATCAAAAATAAATAATGTCAATGTGTCAAAGTGAAATGTCATACAGTGCATGTAAATTTATAAAAATGTAAGTAAATATAGAGTCGCAGTTGTATAAGATACTTATTTGGACACTTTGTACAAAATATACCTACCAGAAATAATAAAATTAATAAATAAATATAAATTTCTTCATACATACTAAATGAATGATTATCAAAACTTTTAGTTTACTTAATATAAATAGTTTTAACTCAAAAATAAATAGGCACATTTTTAATATTGCAGTCGTTAGCCAAGCCACATACCGAAAATTTTATTCGCTCATATTAAAAAATATTTTCTAGGTTTCCTTTAAATTATTCCTATAATGAGTTAAAGACAAATTTTACAGTAGAAAGGGCTCTCTACAACATCTAAGTAACAGTAATCTTGTGCCGGAACATGCTATAACAATGATAATTTAAAAATGAACAGAAACCGATGTATCGGAAATGGGTTACCGGTTACTAAACGGTTCGGTTACGATTCCGGTTCGTTGATTTTCAAATATAACGGTTCGGGTTCAGCTCCAAGTTCCTGATCTCCACTAATAACCATGAGTGAGTTGATACGGAAAAATATATTGACTTAAAATTGCCATCTTTCCTCTTACCAGAGTTTGTAAGTCAAGTCTTATGAATGTTGGATAGTTCAGCTAATGCTTATTTATTATTTTTTAAATGATTAGTACGTCGATGCTGGTTTAAGTGTTTACTCAAATACAACAATATTAGATTTATTACAACTTGAAACAGTTGTTTATGTTATTCTTACAAACGAAACGATTAAACTAACCCATAAACTTTAAACTCATTCTAGTTAAAAGAGATTAACCTCGCGATAAACAAACGCGAGTAAAAATTAATTACCCATGTCACGCTAGCCGGTAGATTCTTTCCAGCACTTAATCACTTCCCCGAAACGTGGAATGGGCGACCACGTGACTACCTGACCTCTCGCTTCATTACCCAGCAGCAGTGGAATACTATCTGCCTGTCTCTCTCTCGCATGAGCACACACGGAACATTGTTGCGAAGGTCGTTGCTTTATATTTATACTACAAATAATTGCTGGTTCATTTCAAAACAAAACAATAAACTATCCGAGTGGAGATAACAGTTGGCCATGGAAGAAGTTCAGTTGTTTTAAAACGTTTGGCTTGCATTTGTTTTCTGATTCAGTAGAAAACAGATTCCCTGGATTATTAGTAAAAATTTATGAACTTAAAGGTATCGACTCCAGACTCCACGTAACTCAACACCGCGTTTTTCCTATTTTAATGCATGAAACGCTCGCTAAAAATACGTAAAAGCAGTCTAGCAATATCTAAAATGCTCACGAAGTTGTATAGATAAAGCTTCATAAATTTATTTACAGACGAAGAATGGAACTAGGTTTATACCGAGTTACATTTTCTAATAAATCTCTTACTCATAAGATAAAGCATGTAAAAAGTTGCTTAAAACACACTTTTTCATATGGATTCCAAAGATTCCAAAAATCTAATTGGGCATAATCCTAGATTAATTCTTTCATAAACGTCTGGTACCTGTTTTTCCTTCAAATTTTTACTGAGCAATGAGTAAAGCAGAAACTGCTACACCTCTAAATACGTAATATTTTGCTACTGAGACAAGATCCTTAATTAAAATGTTAGTACAACTTTAAGGTGTACCTATACATATAATACTTTAGAAATTAAAGTATTTAGAGTATGAAACTTCAGTATCTGGTTGTCCATGAACCATGATTGTTTAACATTTGTTACTACGATAAATTTAAATGATTATGGCAGCAAAAGAGTGACTGTGCCAATAGTGACACTTGACACATCATTTATATCTTCTTTTACAGTTGACTAAATGACTAAAATATATTTGTAAGTACCTAGCTATATATTTGTATAGTAGTAAAACAAGTAGGGTATGGCGGAGGTCTTTATAATAATGTAATCTGTATAAAAATTATTCCAATAATATATAGTGTTCGAAAAGGTTCTAAAATTGTTTGCTGAAATTTGTATACATACGTTAAATAAAAAGGTTAATTGTTGTTTCTTCTTATAACGAAAATGTAATAATTAAAAAATCTGAGATCAAAAAACATCAAAAGTCACAGGATGTTTTTTATGCACCTTAATGGAATAATAATTAATAAATAATAATATATTGTGTATTATATAGGTAATAAAGCGTTTGAAAATCCGATTAAATTAAAAGGATATAAAGTTCTACTCAAGTTCAAGTAATCAATTTCTCCTCGCATTAAAGAGATTTATCTCCTGACAAATGAATTCGATGAAGCCACTAATTTCTTTTAGCAGCGCTGGGCTTGATAAAAATCGCGATAAACTCGTTGTAAGTTTAATTTGATTTTAATTTGAACTTTTCATTGTCTTAACACAGTTTTGAATTAAAAACACGAAAGAGAGTTCAGTGCTTAATGAAAATTAATGCAAGCAATCTTCTCAACTTCAGATAAACCAATTTATTTTATTATTTGCCAAAGTTCCGAACAACTTCTAAAATAAAAGTTAACGAACAAGAGATAAAGTAGAACCGAGAAAAGTCAAGAAACAAGATTAAAGAAAACTTTGCCAGAAAAAATAATCAAGAAGAGACGCAACGGAAACTTTGACCGGAAGTTTCACTATTCACACTGCTTCCAACTATGCGAACTCAAAGATAATTATCTGCTATGACTAGACACTTTTCCTAAACAAACCAAAACTGACTCACTATTTTTTGCAACCTACTTTGATTAATTTAATATTGACAAAGCGAGAGAAGTGTGCCATTATCCTGCGATCAAAGCGAACTCTGAAATTTTATACCTTAGTGTTCTTAGGAAAGAATAATTTTTCTATACGACTGTTATAGAATGTTATCATTCTTACATCATTTTCAATAATTATGGAATGGTTACATTCTGTCACTTATTACGGAATGAATTCATTCCGTTACTAGTGATGGTATGAAATGTGGCGAATTATAATAATTTAACTTTATTCAATGTTCTTGGTTGGTGCGTAGCTTTAAAAAACGTTTATATTTATTAATTTTGTATAGAATATTATTTTATAAATACATAAATATCTATTTTACCTACTACTTTTAGGTTATGTTTTTTAATACAATTAATTTTATAGTCGTAGAGAAAGTATAGTCTGCAACACGTTTGGAATGGCTATTCCGCTCTCGTGGAACCGTGAAACTCGCCTACGGCTCGTTTCACAAACTTTCCACTCGAGCTGAATATGCTTCATTCCACACTTGTTGCAGAATATACCACTATTAGTTTAATGATAATTTGAAAACAATGAATATCTTTTTTCCAGGATTCAAAAGCATTTACATTTCATATTTGGCACCAATATTCGTGTACCTACTGTCGTGCAGCCAGAGTTGGTCGGAGCAGAAAGGAAGAGAAATAATGTATGTTCTACACAGAGCTGAGTCAAAGTTCGAAAACATAATACTTGCCTAATAAACGCAACTGAGTCAGGAGAAAAACCGAGCTGGACGACTTCTTTATACTATTTGAAGGTAGCGAAGCGGTTTGCCGGTTTCTGCCAAAAAAATGCTGATAATCTGTGTCGCAATATTCGAACTTCGAACCTGTGGTGTCAGAACCACAGTCGGTCACATAACGTACTTGGCTAACCGTCGCAATATATCAATAAATGCAAGTGTAATTTTTTTGAATTAGGTGTCAGATTAGACTCCTCAAAAAACCAGAAAATCACTAGGTATTATATTCAATGTCCAATTACTTAAACTGTTGGCGTAACATAATGACCACATTATAAGCCTCAATTTGAGCGATATTTATAGATCAAGGCCAATGATGAATCCAGTGGTATAGTATGTTTCAACTACATTTGCTTTACCTGGATATTGGGTTACAAGAGGGGAGAACAGAACAATAGAAAGTAACCGCCCTATTCTGGTTCAACAGAGTTGTATTAAGTGCAATTTAGTATATAACCATTTTCTTGTGCGATACGAAACCAATGTAATTTTACTTAATACATCTCTGTTGCGGCGGCTTCTTTAGAAGTTTACTTTCTATTGTTAGTGTTATCTTCCCTCTTGTAACCCAAAATTCAGGTAAAGCAAATGTAGTTGAAACATACTATACTCAGTACCATAATGAAATAACAAACAACTCGTTACTTAGGCAGTTATTAATAGCATACTACTGTTTACCAATTTAAAATTCCTAAGTCATCTCTTATTTCGCGAACTGTACGTAGACACAAACTATATCAACCTATTGTCCTCATTCCGTCCACCAACTCGCTCTCGCCTCTAGAAGGATCGCAGTCTGTGTCTCTGTGGAACACCTCAGAGTATCCGTTTGGGGTCAACGACCGGAACTGCGACCAGCCACAGTCACCAGCATCAAGCGGGCGCTGGAAATGCAGTCTGGCTGTACAGAAGAGAACAGTTGCCGATCTGATAGAAACAATAGACTGTGCCGGCCACATGGCGCACCTGGATCACTACTTGATCCAATTTACACACGATTTAATAGAGAGGACGGTAATAATATGCTTGCCGTAAAAATTGTGGAATTAATAACATAATATGAGAAGAAAGTTCATTATTTTGCTGACGACCACTACAGAAAATACTAATCCATTTCATTTAAGAAACAAGCACTCATACATTTATTAGTTATTAGTTCAAAATTTGGCGCGAGCTTACGAGAAGAAGGTATTTTTTGTAAATAAAGCTATATACTTGGATTTTTATACAAAGAGTATTCCAATGTAACATTCAAAACATCAAGTCAGTGCCGTTTTACACTACGCTAAATATTGAACAAGAAATTGCGCAACAAATTGAACAATATCTTGAGCAATAAATTGATTTGTTTTTAAGGCGCTATACGCTTGCCACGATAGTAGCATCAGAATTTCATCAAGTATTGCTTTTTGTTCAAAATAAAAATCTGACATTTAACATGAATAATGACGAAACATTATTTAATCGAAAAAAATCATACAATACATTGTTGCGACAACAATTAGAGAAAATAAGAGTTAATTTTTGCATTTTAATATTCAAGATTCTTACTTTATTAATGCATACAATTGAATTTTGTTTGATATAACCGATTCCTTACGACGTTCTGAAGAGTGCCATAAGAAGTTATTTTTAAAAAAATCTTCAAACAATAAGTTAAAAAATATTTTAAAATTGACGAAACTGATTGATTTCACCGGTTTTCACTAATTAATTACCAGCAGACTATTAGGTATTTCAAGAAAATCGTCATGTGGCACCCTAGGGACAGTCTTTATAAACTTACATTTCAAATATGAGTTCAAAGATTTCAAAAACAAAGTCACAATCTTGAATATTGGTAGCACCCTATTTTGCTCTGAATTTCATAGCAAGTGTATAGCCTTAATGAACTCTGTTCTATACTGAGACAATTTTATATACCTACCTACAATATTTAGTTTGTGATTCTGCGCAATTCGCATATAATAATAATTTGACAGCCTCGCTTATCTATTTTTTCAGACAATTTACGAAGCAATGCGATATTTCACACAATTGTATGATACTACACAATTTAGATTGTTTCAAAAATAGAACAATATCTTGTTCAAGATTTAGTGTAATGTAAAACGGGCTTTAGACACAAAACACATTATTTAACGATACTTACTAAAAACAGGTAGAATATAAAAACGTATGTCATTAAAATTAGCCAGGAGCACATTTAGGCCATGAAATGATTTCCAGTCATGCTAAAATAATATCAAGAGGCGTGCAAGTATAACGGTACCCCCCACTTTTTATAGTCTAAAAAACCAACATTCACTCTCCTAAAAGTACAAGTAGTGGCATTTATTTTTGACATATTACCGTGCAAAAATAACTGTTGATTTTTTGCTACCGTTATCGCAGTCGCTAGTAGATATATACTGATTTTATCTCAAATGATTAAGAGATAGATTTTTTGTTATTAAATATTTTAATAGATTAAATTGATACTTTGAAGTGCTGATTAGTTTTGGGATATTCCAAGAGGTTAAACCAAAAAAATTCCGAGAATTGAATAGATAAATATCGCTTCTATTGAAATGTTTTGTTAATAAAACAAAATATCAAGGATCTCATTTGTTCTATTTGTAAACCGCCTACGATTTATGTACTACAAAACAAAATTAATGTTTATATAGTAGGTATACCTACTTGATTTGGCTATTATGTTTTATATGCTTGAACACCCACATGTCAATAGAAGTTTATTGAATAAAGAATAATCATTTTGCTTTTAGTATAGGCGTCTAATAAAAATAAAAGTTTTTTATAAGTTAAATTTTTGAAATTGGAATTGAAGTAAATACACATAGTATACTAATAAAAATCAGGGTTGGCAAAAAACATGTTTTTTTTATTTAAAACGTGTTTTTTACTGATTTAAAAAAAACATGTTTTAAACACACAAAAAACAATGTTTTAATCAGCAAGGAGTTCTGAAATATGCATCATTACGCACTATGGCGATAAATATGCTGGGGATTCCCCTACCTATACTTATTATTATGGCTATGGGTGACAACAATAGTGAGAAACAGTATTTGTTATAGGTACACTATTATTAGCAATATGAACTTTGTTTTGTTACGTATAGATAAAGTATTAAAAATGTTTAAAACGTGTTTCAAATATATGTTTAAAACGTGTTTTAAACATGTTTTAAACATGTTTAGAACGTGTTTTAAAAACTTGCTTTGTTTTAAACAAGTTTTAAACATTTGTTTAAAACGAAATGTTTTAAACGTGCCAACCCTGATAAAAATATAATAGAAAAAATAGTGTAACTATGCTACTTGTGTAATTGTGTATATAATGCTTATTATTACACTCACGTGAATTACAACATACATAAGGCTCTTATCGTAAACACGTGTAAAATACTGCCCTCCTTAGGAAAAAGGTCGTATCTACAAATTTTAAGATTTTGTAATCTGCATAAATTATTACAAATATATACCAAAATAGAATGTCCAGCTGCCCTAAGAAAAGGTAGAATTTATGATTATTAGTATTATATTTATATAAAGCAATTTTAATAGTAAAAATCCGCATAGTTGTTTCCACAAAATATTTAATATAAAATAATAGCTAAAACAAAATTTTTGCAGATAGGACCTTTTTCCTAAGGACGGCAGAATAGTTACCATTATAATCTCGGTTCATTATACCGTTTTATTAAGACGATCTTCTACCGTGCCAGAAAACAGTCAAAAACATGGATTTCGCGCGCCACTCCACAGCGTTTATTGTTTTGTTAAATATATTAAATAATCTAAAGATATTGTTGAAGATAAAAGTACAATCTACAAAATGGTCGATGCAGAATATTGTTAATTAGAATTTTGACAATTTTTGTTATTTTTTGAACACAAATATCTTCTATTTTAAAACGAATTTAAAAAATTTGATCGGTTGTTTCGTAGATCCAAGCTTTGTTGACAACATATTACAATTTGAAGTTAATTAACTTATAAATAAAAGCTGTACAGTGGCGCGCGAAAACCTCCTTTTTTAAAAATATTGGTCTATAAATTATTTTTTCCCCTCAAACATATATTACTTGTTATTATTATGTTTCACAAAACAATAAACGCTATAGAATAGCGTGCGGAATCAATGTTTTTGACTGTTTTCTGCCAGAGAATCACCTTAACAACACAAAAATCTTCCTTGCCTTGTGGTATAGTTTCCACTAACAACCATAAGTGAGTCGACGGTTGGTAACAGTACTGATAACCCGCAAAATGTGAGGCTACCACACCCAAGTTATATTACAATTTCATTAAACCTCACCATATTATTTACTCTCCTCGATTAATCTTGAATCCAAATCACCTCAAGCAATTCTCGTCATCTGCCGTCTCTCTCGCTCGCGTTCGAACTAAACAGGAAGTGCTTTCTCATTACATAACCTCTAATTGATTGAGTTATTACTTATTACAAGATGGCGGCCGCATGGAGTGCAGAGGCAGCACGACTGCAGTGAATGTTACATGGGAATGTCTGTGTGTATGTGTGTGTGTAGTTGATCGTGACATCTATACCGTTAGAAAAGAGAGTAGACAGTTGGTTGTTAGAGAGTTGATGTACTGAGCGCCATTTTGAATGGAGAAAGGAGATTATTAGATTGCGAGATAGAGATGCTGGCATTGAATTATTTTAATATCGTCTTTAATGAAAAAAGTATTAGTATGGACATTTCTTTTTTATTTATCAGAGTATGGGACAAATATTTTTATAGAACATGAAATTTTTGGCTTCTTTTACCTATTTAACTACCTATTAACGTATCAACTGTAGATTTTTCGAGTGAAATTTCATCATAATAATTAAATACATTTTTATGTGTCCAACCTTCGAGCATATACTGACTAGAGACCGCGTTACGGCGTTTGTTGTGATCGGAAGATATGCGGTGGGGGAGATTTGCGGGGTCGGAAGCCGTGATGTATTGAGGGATGCGTAATTTCTTAGTATTATTCCACAAAGTAAAATAATACTCACAAAACCTCATAAAGCTTTTCACAAAGTAAACGCAGAACTTAAGGTTAAATAAAATGACATGTGTGACAAGAAGTAACAAAGAATAACAGCAAAACGCTGCCCGCAATACACCATGACTTCCAGCCCCGCAAGTCCCTCCTACTGCATATCTTCCGATCACAACAAGCAATGCATTGGTATAGGGAATTACTTCTCTAGTCAGTATATGCTCGAAGTGTCCAACGGTTGGTTTATAATGGATGTAACTGGTGACTTCTTCTGTGTACTGTTAACATGAGCTATAGGTATTTCTATGTTACGGTTCATAATGACACTGGATTTGTCGTTTACCGAGTCGTTTACCTATACTGTAACAGTAAAGTTCGCCAACTTTTAAGAAAAATTCTTAGAGTATCGCTAAGTATACATATAAAGAGTGTGGCCATAGGCGCTATACTGCAATCAAGTAGGTAGCCATGATTTCAAAAAAATGTGAAATTAATTAATGTTTAACTGTATCAATATGATATCCAAAAATTAGTTCAGTATCTAACTTTAAACTCTTCATGTACCTACGTATTACCATAATCATTATTTTATTCAAATACAATTTTACTGAAGTCAGCCATACTCAGTATAAAGTCACTCTGTTACATACTTCACTCTTCCCTCTTTCAAAATAAATAGCAAGCAAGTCTTATTTGTTCTTTGTTGATCTTTGTTTATATTATGATGAGTATTTTATATTGCGCTACAATATTTATTGTTATAAATATTACAGATCCAACTATGAACTATGTAACTTTCAACAAACGGATCCATTTCTGACAGTTATAAGAAAGGTTATGTCGTCAAGTTACCAGATTACTAAAATGATTATGAACCCACACACTTCTCATTCACATCACACATCTTACAGAATACAGAAGAAGTAACCGATTACATTCATTATAAACCAGCCCTAAGTCGTCGGACGGTAATACAGAAAATGCAACAAAAGAACACTTCATTGTTTACCCCCGCTGGGAAAGGATTATATTACAGCCCAGGAAAAAAACCCTGGACAAGTAAAGTGGCACGAAAAGACACTATTATAGATTAGGGCACGAATGTACACGCCACCAAACTACAACGTAACGTTTCAATTAAACAGTTACAATATTTCTTCCAGTTACAAACTACAATTCATAACCTCTCCTCTGACAAAGACAAATCTCCACAATTTACAATTCAGAATAACCCAATTCTGCTGTACATATAATCACAAACTAAACTAAACTAAACTACCTCATTCTAAGTTGGTTGATACACGCCCACTGCAAGTTAGTTACCGGGCCTCTGGGCGATGACTCTATAACATTACATAACTTCACTCCTCTGACGTCACGAGTGGGACGGAGATAAGCGACGGTTTAACACGATTTGCATACAAAGGGTCTGGCTGCGCTATGCAGAATGCATTATAGGGGAGACTGGCTGGGATGGAGTTGCTGAGGAAATAGGATTTGTGCTATTATACTTCGTGATGTTCTTAATACAGTGTTTTAACTTCTGAACTACCCAACATACATTTTACTTTCATTGACTCCTGTCAAGACTTTATCATGCTTCTAAATCCTGAGAAAAAATCTGATGTGGCCAGCACACACCTACCGCCATATCTAGAAAATTGACTACCCATTTCCATTTAAGGTGGTTGGCTTCTAGCCGTTAAAATGGTGAAAAGTATGTTTAGTTTTCCCATTAAAATTGAAGTAAGAATTGAAATTTTCGAATTAACTAAGATATTTTTGAAAAGTTTAAGGATGCTCCCTCTTTGCTCTAATGCCAGTTTTTTCTTCAATTTTTTTATGTGCATGGCTAAACATGTTCAATTTTGTGAATATTTCATGTGTATTTTAAAACAATCCTACATAAAAATTCAAAAAAGTGGCATTAGAGCAAAAAGAGGGCAACGTCAAGCTTTTCGAAAACGTCTTATTTGTTTAAAAAAAATTATTGTTTAAACCAATTTTATGGGGAAAACTGCATTTTGTTTTTCGCTATTTTGACGTCTTGTGTTGATCCATTTGAAATTTAATTTTCTGGAATACAAAATTCAAAAAGTGTTCAATTTATTTATTCAGATATATAATTATTTAAATCTTCGTTTATGAAAGCATTACAGAGCGTTCAGCAAAACTTATAATTTGACTGCGCAACCGCCTTAACATATACAAATAAAAATCTAAAATATTCAAACACAGTTTGCATTACCTGAATCAAAAGATTCATTCGCATCAGGAAAATTCAAATTAAGAATTTCAGATTCGGTATAAATCAAGTATACATGCAAGATGCTAACACAGGAAATAGCAAACGCAGGAAGATTTAAACATAGGAAGGTGCAAATGACTTTCACATACTCGGTAGAATGAACCCTTTGATATTCTCTTAATGCAAGTTTTTCAGTACTTTACCCTATGGGTAACGCATGGAAAATACGTATAAAAGCAGTCTAGCAATTTTTAAAATGCTCACGAAGTTTTACAGATAAAGCAAAATTTCTAAATTTATTTACAGACGAAGAATGGAACTAAGTTTATGTCGAATAGTCAAATTATACATCTTCTAATAAATCTGTTAATCATAAGATAAAGCATGTAAAAATTGCTTAAAACACACGTTTATATTAATTTTTTATATGGATTCCAAATATTTTTTCAGAATTCTAACTGGGTATAAACCTAGATTAATTCTTTCACAAACATCTAGTACATGTTTTTCCTTTAAATTTTTAGTATATGCAATGAGGAAAGCCGAAACTGCTACACCTCTAAACATGCAATATTGCGTTATGGAGACGGGATCCTTAAGCTATAAAAATTTCGCATGATATGGTATTTGTTTCTACACAAAATTTGAATGATTATGACAGTGACAGTATATAATTGACATCTTTTGCTTGCATCTTGGTTTACATTATCGTTTACATAATGAACATGAACATGAAACTATTAAAATGTAAGTAAAACTATTTATTAGATTAGTATTTATAATAAGCAGAATTAGGCGAGAGGTTGTGTGCTGGCCACAGTAGATTTTTTATTAATTAAAATAATGTACTTTTGACTGGATTTGAACCTGAGTTGTCAAAACAGTCGGCCAACGCGCTCTGCTCAGTTATGTAGGTGCTGCATTTGATGTTTTTTTATATGTGTATAATGCGACAAGAAACTGTAGCACTTTTGAATGATGTTCTTCTTGTGAATCTCGTTCAAGGTGACCTTGAGCATCAGCAGTGAAACCTCTGCACCTCTGCAACGTCCGTACGTTTATTATTCCCGTCATCTAATTAGTTTCCCGTTAGACAAGACAAAGACGCAAGAGGCAGATGAATACAAACACCGGATCCTCCCCTGTCTCCCCTACACTGTACATCGCACACACAGACAAGCGCATGTATATTGTCTCTATTGTTTCCATGTCGTTACACACATAACAGACAGATATTACCGACTGAGTACAGAGGTAACATAACATGGACACTGAACATACACGCAAATTCATATGAGAGAGATGAGATATTATTATTTCATGTTGCATTTAAAATAGGAGGAAAATATGATAATCAACAAGCGTTTAAAAATGTAATTGATAATTTGATAAATGTATTAGTTATAGATCAATTAGTACTACAGTAATGGCGGACATTCAAAATGGCGCCCTCGGAATTTTTTGATCCGCACTCCTTCGCAGAGGTCAAAAATATCTATAAAATAGTAGACCAAACATTTACATGAAAATGGCACAGTTTTCGAAAGAATTGTAAAAATATTTTTTTCTACTTTCGTTATGAATTTCT
Source organism: Agonum fuliginosum (assembly GCA_947534325.1). Classification (NCBI taxonomy): domain Eukaryota; kingdom Metazoa; phylum Arthropoda; class Insecta; order Coleoptera; family Carabidae; genus Agonum; species Agonum fuliginosum. The sequence goes on along the minus strand of OX384033.1, from coordinate 31,055,652 downwards.
TAATTTCACGCAATGATCTTTATTTCAAAGTTTTTATTTAATAACAAAATAGACATAAAAAACTATTATTATTTAAAAAATCATAAACCACATTGTAAATAAACTTCAATATAAAATGGTTTTGACTTGCAATTGAATATTTTATAGGTAGGTACAACATAATTTTTAAAAACTCGAATAAAAAAACATCGTTTGTATAGATAGCCTAATTTGGATGTGTTTGTGTCATGTCAAAATTTATAAGTGTCATTAAATGTTAAAATTTAACAATAAAAAAAATTGCATTTATTCGAACGAAAGTAGAAAAAATATTTTATGCAACACAATAAATTTCGGTAGTTATCTTACTTATGTGTTTACAGAATTCAGCTGCGCCTCGTGCTACAAATTTCACATATATGTATAAGGTGACAACCTTCGTTTCCTCACTTGTCACATAAATAGTTAAATATCGATATATTTCAATAAAGTCGCAATTTTGTTTCATTGTATGAAAGTGGCGGTCAGTTTTCGATAGCTAAAAATATCAAATTTCGGATTGCGGCAATCGATTTTCGGGTTATTTTTATATTTAGTGCAAAACTCGATATCTTAATTCCGTCAGAAATTACAATGGGCTATTTGCATGATTTTTTTATTAAATATTTTTGAAGAAAATTTTTATTAACAAGCCCAAAAATAAATAATGAAAATTGATTAATATGCGGTGTGACGTAGAAAGCTGCCATATGTCCAATACAAAATAGTGACGTCAAAGCATAATTTCTTTCTCAATTTACTAAAAAACATAATTTTTTTAAAATAAAATTTGTATTTTTACCAATGTTTTAGATCTAACATTAGGTTCCGAGTCAGTATTTTCACCGCAAACATGATCAAATACCATGGTATAAAGAAACTAAGGTATGTCCGTCCGGTGAACGACAATGCGTTCGCTTCGCGCATGACGTCACGCGGCAGACACAAGCCAGAGTTAGTATAGGAAATAGTAGCTAAACTGCGTTTTATTACAATAATTTTAAATTTGTATGATACTGTGCACAATAACCAATAATTATTTATGTATAATTTGACTGTAATATTAATATTTAACTGTATATACGCTCTAAATTTAGTAATATGCACACAGAAACTGAATTTGTAAAACTTAATACTAGGGATGGGCGATATATCGATAAATTTCAATATTTTTGCTATAACGATATTTATGATCTATCGATATTTTCGATATAGGTTTCAATATTTTCGATATAATCGATATTTCTATATACCGATATCTTGATATTATTAAATATGTAGAAAACATAAACATCACAGCTTTATAGGTAGTCTTTAGTTTAGATTACTGCAAGTGGATAGATCAAATATTTTTTTGTTTTTATCATGATTTCAATGTTAATAAATCGATAGTAAATTATATCTAAGTACCTATCTTTCTAAGTAGGGCTGTCAACGGATTCCGGATATCCGGATTTTAAATTATCCGGAATCCGAAATTTTTCAATCCGGATAAACCGGTATCCGGATAAACCGGAATCTGTACAGTATCCAGTATCCGGATAAATCCGGTATCCGAATAAATCCGAAATCCGGTATCCGGAAAAATCCGGATTTCGGATTCCTGATATATCCGGATTTCGGATACCGGATTCCGGATATATCCGGTTACCGGATTTTTCGGATTCCGGATAGACATATATCCGGATATCCTGATTCAATTTTTTTCGGATTTTGACAGCCCTAGGATAGACATATCCGGATATCCGGATTCAATTTTTTTCGGATTTTGACAGCCCTACTTATAAGTTATATTTTTATTAAAGACTTTATCTCTGAATTGTAAAATTAATTAGGTACCTATTTATCCGAAATCTTAAATGAAATTACGATTTTATAAATGATAATTTAAATACATAGCAACAATTACTATTTATAACAATGTTTGTTTGTTTACAAAATCAGTAAAATTACGATCTAAATAGATTTAAGTCTTCTATTCTAAAATTTAACGGATTTTAAATTATACAAAAAAAACAACTTTATAGGTCCCTCCACACTTAAATATCTTTTAATCAATCAGGTGGCATTTGCCTTTGCAACTTTATCCCACAGTTCCAAGAATTTTAGTGTATATTTAATAGATTTTATTATAATTTGTAATATTAATAGATTGCATTATTTATTTGTGAGCTAAAAAAATTAATAAACTTTTCTATATACTGACATACCTAGAGTGATTATGTCCAAAATAATATAGGTACAAATAAACAATGAAATTTTTTTCTATAAATAAATTTATGATGATTTTTATGTATATACCTAATATTTTCAACAGAATTCAAAATTTCTGATACAACTTTTTTATTTTCTCGCTTTTTAATTCGCATAGATCGATCCTTAGAATTTTCTTTGAATTTGCGAGGTAAATTTTCAGTTGGAACATTATTCTTCTTTTAAATTACGGTGGAACTTATTATTTCGTGCAATATTTTATATTCTTCCTGCGTAAAATCACGTTTATACATATCCTAGCTGTAAAAATAATCAACAAGAATAGTGAATAAGTAATATTTATAAATTAGATATAACAACAGAAATTATTTATAACAAATTCAATCATTTATAATTGAGAAAATTAGTTTACCATCCTTAATATTTATTTTATCTTCTCTGCCACACGTTATAATCCAAAGTTTACATATTTTTGAATCTTTTGGGAATCTGTGATATGTAACAACTCGATCTTTTTTGCTTTGATTTGTACATTTATACACTGCACAATAGGATATTGTATATTTATGCATAAAATTTGATAAAATTCGAAATAAGCAGCATAGGTAACTAAGTTTAAATACAGACCGAAATGCTTCTGCCGGCTTATGTCTGCCGCGTGACGTCACAACGAGAACGCGCTGGTGGGGAGACATGCGCATGCACATACCTTAGTTTCTTTATACCATGATCAAATACCGATCTACACTCACTATTCTGAAATTGTGAAAAAATACAATAAAAATTGCCCCGTAACAAAACCTCTCAGAATATAAGTCGGAGGTAACGACCCATTCGAAATTAGATTTCCTTGTAAACAAAAACTTCAACCCCAACAATCTCCAACAAAAGACGATCAATAAGCCACGTTTACATTACAAAAGGCAACAAAGACCCCATTCCAATGAAATACTCCATAACCAACACCATCAAATGTTATTTGCTCCGCGGCATTCGTGTTCGCTCTCTACCTTACCGACATCTCGCCGGCGCGCGACCCGGTCGGTAAGGTAGACTGCAGACGGGGCCACGTGGGACGTAATAAAATTATATTTATAAGTTATCCGCAGGAAAGTGGGCCATTAAACTTTACAGATACGGCGCTGTAATGAATACACTGTTGAGAATTATCGCCGTGAATCTAAATGCGCTGAGACGGGAGGGTTTTGCATTTTTATGCAGGGTGGAATAAAAGGGGTTTATTTATTTGTTCGTGAATTATTTTACTAACGCCTACATAAATACGTGCGGTAGGTTTTATTTTACAACGCGAGGTCCTATATTGAAGTGCGACGCGAAGCGGAGTGCTTTAATAAAACCGAGCGATGTACAAACCTACCTAACGCACACATTATGTATAATTTTTGAAATTATAATTAACTGATCAGTTTGAGAACTGCCCGATTTATTGAAAGATTAAAATTTTTTGGGGTTCTAAAAACATGCTCCAGTTAAATGATACGTCAGATAACTAACTCATGGTTTTATCCTGAACTAACATTTATTTTTAAATCAAATTCGTATTGGTTAAAATAGCAAAAACGCGCACTGTCACCTGTCATTTTCAATTTATGAAGTACCGGTGAATACAAAGAAATGATGAGAATTGAGAATCATAGTTTATCAAACGTGAGTTAATTTAAACCCACATATTTGCCGTGTTAACTTAACGGGGCAGTTTTGTAAGTCTTTTGAAGAGTTAAATTAACTGATCAGTTATATATCTTATCAGAATCCGGTCCTAAGTGAGATGCATTTGACATTTGCACTAAAATATCCTGTCAGATAGCCTTGAAACAACTGCTAAAAGATGGCACCAGTATATATGTCACATTGAAATTAATTATTTTTTTTAGAATCTATTGATCAATAAATTGTGCAAAGTAGCATTTTGTGGCCTCTCTTTTTTAGTAGTTACTTTCTTTGAATAACCTCTTAAAGATAAATAATTTCGTTTGCCTTTACACATACAAATGTGTAAACATCATGACCACATATGCTATAGACTATAGAGTAGACGTCAACGATGTATGATTGTTATGTTTACATTTCAGAGGAAACAAAAAAAAATTATATGAGCCAATAATCATAATATTAGAAGATTAAAGATATAGGATAGAAGATTAAAAATTGGCCAAAAAGCTAGTTACCTATTAAAATATTGCCTACCAAATATTTAATATCCGAAAACAAATAAATGAAAGAAAAATAAGATCACACGATCGACTAAATGACGTTTTATCCCCGAAAATATCCTGCGAAAAAACAATTTCATCAACGAAAAAAATATCACCAATAACATTAATCTAGCGACCCTTGGCAATTCTCTTCATCTCATAACGACAGCACGTGTTCAAGAACAAAACACTATCTAGGGTGGCCTGGCCATCCACAGGGAGTATTCTACCCCTCCCCCCTTGTACAGGGGTGTATTAGCTGGTCGCCCCTGCTGCGAGAAAGCGCAATAAGAGTAATTATTTCAGAAACACCGAGAAACACTCGTCAAGGAAAACCAGGGGGTGATAAGATAATAAATGGAGTAGCTTACCGAGACGAAATATATTTTCATAGGAGGGTGAGAAAATTGCTGTACATACCTGGAACAAAAGAAATATAATTTTAGACATTTTTACATTGACTTGCAAATAATGTACTAATATTAAGGCGGAACATCAAATTTTTCCGCATTCGAAACCTATACCATATGTTCCACGCAGCGACGTGCAATTCACTACAAAATTTCTTAGCCTGGGTAATCGGAGTAGAAGGAAAGTATGTCTTGTATTGAACAACAGATGCAGAATTTCGTCAAAATATATGTGTCATTTATTCGTTATTACGAAATATTGGCTAATTTTATTAATAAGTTTTAATCATTTTTACAAACTTAAGGAATTGTTCTAAAGCAGTCGTAAATTTATAAATCGAACAAAATAATACAAATATTCAAATTTGATGATTAAAATAGGCCATTTTCAACAAACTGTACATATATATTGATATTTTTATTAATACTTTAAGACGGGTTTAGAACCATCCTATATCTTTACAGTACTTCATAAAAAAATTTAAAATATGTTTAAAAATAAGCCCAGAATTCCGAATAAATGATACCATACTATTTCTAGACCCTTGAAGTTCCGCCTTAATGTACTAACAATAATAGCCAGTTGCACCGCTTCCACTTAAATTTTAAGTTTTCCTTAAATGAACAATATCGAATCAAAATCACATTGTCAAACGTAGAAATATCATTGCTGTCATTAATTCGATTCGATGTTTTTCATTTAAGTGACACTTAAATTTTAAGTGGAGACGGTGCAAATGGCCATAAGTGGTATAATTTTCACCGCAAAATAAATTTGTTAAAATATGTAAAATAAAATAGAAATTCGTGACAAATTGTGGGAAATTGTAACCTGGCAGCTGTCATTTCAAATTAACCTAATAAAGTAAATGAATAATTCAATATAAACGTAGATTGTAACATATATCCCAGACAAAATAATCTAATTGCTACATAATATAAGAAATCTCTCAAATATAAATATAATATAATAGCCAATTGTAATCTGATAGCTACAATAATTTAAATTTAACTTTATAAATTGAATAATTATTATCTACGGCAATTGAATAATAAATTCGTTATGTAAGTAACTATAGTAAGATAAACCCCTCCATAAGACACACTATTGTATTATGACTCCATTATTCAACACTACTGTCACTGTCATCCCATCAAAATGTTAGGTTAGATTAAATTTTAATGGATAAAAAAATCATGGTTAAGTAATTAACTATTAACACAGTGATTAAAAGAACATTTGTTATAGGTATCGTTTTTTTATTGTTTGTGAATTGTGATTGAATTCATCCTTGCACAAATAATTCTAAAATGGATTATTTTGGTAATAAAACTATTCTATCGTCAGTGAGCGCCGTAGAAAACTTAACGACCCCTCGAAAGGTCGGTTACAGCTGATCGATGGACACTTTAGCATCGTCCATTAAACGGTTCCAATGCTTCAATTCAGGACTTTTATGAAGCATAAAATAGTAGGTAATGTTCCTTTATAGCCCATAGCCGCCTTCGACCTGAACTCCACACTAAACTGAATTATCTCTCATATCAGATTTTATCGGAAATTCAATTTCTTTATTGTATACTAATGTTGTACTTTTAAACGGAATAAACGCAGTAAAAAATTTGATCAAAAGTTGACTTGATTTTTTTAATTTTTTTATTAAATAATTTTGAAAAAATGATAAAAACTTAGGACCCTTATTTTTTATTTTTACAAAATTTATATCAACAAGTTCAAAAATAATTAATGAAAATTGAATAATAGGTATGCTGTGACGTAGAAATCTGCCATAATGACTTAGGTACAGGAAAACTTCTATCTCAATTTACTGAAAAACATATTATTTTATTTTATCTATGCAACAGTCATAGTAACAGTGTTGTCACAGCACCGATATTCTCGACCAAACGGCTACTTCGGGGCCGGCCACGTCTGCTACTGTCTCGTGTTGAGCCAGACTCCTTGAGGCGAACGTCTAAACGCCGCAGATGTTACGTTGAGTCATAATAATCGACTAAGTATTTGTCAAAAACATTTTGACACAATTATTCTGCGTTTTTGAGTATAGCGACTCATGGCCCGACTATTAACCGATTGAGTATTTTACATTATTTCTTTACTTTGATATGTCAAAGTCGACATGGCATGAGACGTCGACGTCAACTGTATTAATGAAAGCACCACCTAGGTAGGTAATGGATGTTTAAAATACGAGTAGATGTAAGTGGTTACTTATTGAGTAAAGTAGAAAAAAGGATTTCAAGGTTACGGCTCCGTCCGTGTCGTTATGAACCTAAGACCAAATATTAACTAGACGCGTAAAGGGTCAATTTTGCGTGATTCAAAGATTGTCAAGAGAGATAGAGATAGTTTTGGGTCACGTGAAGATTACTTTGAGCTTATTGGCTGCTAATGACGTACTGAAAATATGAAATGATATTTCAATTTGAAACTTTACACACATATACAGGATGATTCATCGTAACTTACTTATTTTAAAACGCAATAATGCCCATTTTATGAATCAGAAACTTTTTATTTTTATTTTATAATGTAGGTACATATCGAAAGTTTTGTTTCACCCAGTTTTCAAAATCATATCAGGTAGGTGACGCCCCCCATTGTCTATACACCCCGAAAAAAAATCACAAGGAGCCAAATCGGGCGAGCGGGCTGGCCACTCCAAATCGCCCCTTATTGATATGAGGCGCCTCGGGAAGTGATCCCTCAAAACAGCCATCGATGCTACTCCGTACTCCAACGCATGATGGCGACTGACCGGATGGGGAACAAAACTTTAAAAATGCACCTGTCGAATGAGGTCACTCTCTCCCCACTACGATCCCTACAGCCTGAATGGCACGCATTTTAAAAAAGCAAGTTATGATGAATCACCCTGTATTTCGATTAGGTACTTTAAAACATTGAGCAGTTTCGAATATTTTGTTGTTTGTTGTATTTTTCTAAACGGACCTACTATACTGAGAGCCTTATTTATGGAAATTAAACACTTTTGTAATTTTATATTTTTGACATTTTCATAACGTCACATATACATAATTTTAAAAAAATTAAAATTGTTTAGTTTCCGTCAAAAAGATTCTAAATATATTTGCTCCGCTTATAGACAAATACTGCTCAATATTTTCTATTTATTAAAAATTATGTAGGTAGGTATGTAAAAGTTTCAAATTGAATTGTCATTTCATATTTTCATTACATCATTAACAGCCAATTAGGTCAAATTAATCCTCACGTGACCCTAAACTAACTCTATCTCTCTCGACAATCTTGAGTCAAGTTTGGAATGGTATTAGGGCATTACCAGTCTAGTTAATATTTGGACACAGTTATGAACCGTTACATGAAACACCAATAGTTCAACTTTACAGAATACCAAATAAGTAACCAGTTACATCCATTATAAACCAGCATCAGGGTTGGCAACATAACCCTAGGGACAAAACAAAATAAACCAAATTCCGAAATCTCCATACATCATTCACATTATCCGAAATCAGTCTAATTAATATTTGGTCTTAGTTATAAACCGTTACATGCAACGCCAGTAGTTGAACTTTACAGAATACCGAATAAGCAACCAGTTACATCCATTATAAACCAGCATCAGGGTTGGCAACATAACCCTAGGGACAAAACAAAATAAACCAAATTCCGAAATCTCCATACACCATTCACATTATCCGAAACGAATCTGTTTAACAATCAGTTTAAATTGCACCAAAGTGGGTCACATACTCAGTCAACCAACCATTCCATTTAGCATTTAGCATTAAACATCACATACATTCAATCAATACACACACACAACCTCTCCCTCGCTCTCTCTCTGGCTGTCTCTCTTTGTCGATTCAGTTCAGTGACACAAACTGGTTCTAGATCAAGTGATCCGATCCACGCCATGTTGATGTTGTTTATATTCGTAGTTCCTCTTTAATAGTCTCTCTATCGTCTGCGCGGCAGTTGGACGTGACGAGATCGCAGAAGGCGGTCTACGCCAGTGGGGGGGAGGGGGGTGTTGGATCAACGCCAAATTACTAATGTGGGTGGCGGTATTTATAGCGCTAGCCAGGTTTCAACTGGTTTATTGGGAGTAATTTGATGAATAGATTGTGTTTACAATTTATGGTTGTTGGTTTGGAATGTGGTATATGAAGATTCACGAAAGGGGTACATTGTTTTAATCCTCGGTTAGGCGCGTGGTTCTCTGGGACATATTTAGGCGCGCAGTCTACAATCGTAGACTGTTTTTGTTTTACTAAAAATATATATATTTTCAAAATTTTTATTCAATTTTTACATTTTAAACTGCTTTTATTAACTCCATAGCAACAAGTTTAAAGAACTGTTTATTCATAAGTGAATTAAAACTTTTTAAATCACTCAATAAGTAGTACCTACATTTTTAAAACATTCTGATGTCATTATTTCGTCAAAAATGCATAAAAACAACTTGCCAAAGAAACTTGCCAATGACGACTACTTTAATTTTTTTTGTTATGTCAAAATAAATTTATAATTCATGTATAGGTATTTGACATTATTTCGTCCAAATTGAATAAAATATTGTATAAACCACGTGAGATACGAAAGTTTATTCATTCGGAGAAATTATCCCACTCGCCCCTCGGGCTCGTGACTAAACGTTCTTCTCTTGAATATTCATGTATCTCACTTGGTGTATAAATATCTATTATTGTAAATACTTTAACAGCTGAGTTCATTAAACTATTCTAAATCATAAAGACCAGTTATTACATCAATACATGAAAATATTTTTCCTAAAGATGTCACTAGTGTCTGTCGCTTTGGCAATTTGGTCAAATGACGATTTGGTTAAATAAGGTTTTGGTTTAACAGCGTTTCATTAAATAACCAGATTGGTAAAATACCAGTTCGGTCAAATGCCCGTGTATAAGATAAACTTCGTTTGGTGAAATGACAGGTTATATTATGTGAATAAAACTTCGGTCAAATGACCGTTTGACTGTAAAACAATTTGGACAAATAAGTGGATCCCATAAACATAAATGTAAACCTTAAAACTAATTGCTTATGTGAACGAGGCTTTAATAGTCAGTTTTGATTTAGTTATCTGACAGATAAGAAACCCATAATAACCCTCTTTTGTTTCCATCCCAAACAAAACACAACAGATAAAAATTAAACCGTCCTACAGCTTCATTTATTAGAGTGAGACACCCTGCCGCATTCACAAGGGCAAGAGAGGGGAGAAACAAAACACTGCCCGTTGCCTGGCAACAGTTACCAGGCGGGACGCCGATCACAGGCGGCAAGTGGCGTCAGCAGACGCGTTGCCATGCCAACCGTGGTGATGGTGACGGCGACCTACCCCGAGCAGGGATAAATGGATTGTTGACAATTGAAAGTTGCAGAGGGGGTTATTGGACGTTTATTTAAGTGGTGGTATATATTTTCATTTGCAGGGACAGGGATGAATTCGATCAATTCGATGCTATTTGGTTTGGAAATAATTGTTACACATTTTTTTGGAACACTCTATGGAAATCTGTTACACTACTCACAAATATATTTTAGTCATTTGATATAAACTGCAGCACAGAAAAAGATATGAACAATGTGTCACTATTGTCATTCTGAATTAAATTTTATGTAGTAACAAATGTTTAACTATCATGGACTACAAGATACTAAGTAGTTTCATACTCTAAATTAAATAAAAATTTAATTTCTAAATTGTACCTACCTACAGAAAAATTTTGAAAATACTAATTGTATACTTAGATACCTTTCATTTAAAATAAGTAGTAATATAATTATCAAAATATTTAAGTAAAGTACTACTTCCGGTTTGGGAATTGCTTCCAAAAAAATAACTGGGTTCTTAAGATTTGTATTAAAACCTTAAATATAAAATTTGGTTGTGAAATATTTGATATTTTTTGAGTTATCGTCAACGAAAAATTGTAACATACGACCACACGCACAGACACACACACACGCACAGACATCATTAGGAAAATGTGAAATTCGTATAGAGACTCTAAAACGTGCTTATCCACTAAAAACTCACACTCGTTAATTTTGACTCGTCACAATACCTCATCCCCGCTCATCCCGTATGCAGGATGTAACCCAACCTGTGTGTGTAACAAAATTTAAGGGTGTATAGTAGGGAGCGCTTTATTTGCCCAAACTGTTTTTCAGTCAAACGGTCATTTGACCAAACTTTTATTCTTATAACCTGTTATTTCACCAAACGAAATTTATCTTACACGGGTATTTGGCCGAACTGTTATTTGACCAAACTGGTATTTTACCAATCTGTCATTTAACCAAACGCTGTTAAACCAAAACGTTATTTGACCAAATCGTCATTAGACCAAATCGCCAATTGACCAAATCGTCATTTGACCAAATTGCCAAAGCGGCGGACACTAGTGACATCTTTAGTACACTAGGAGATCCACTTATTTGCCCAAACTGTTTTACAGTCAAACGGTCATTTGACCGAATTTTTATTCTTATAACCCCGTGTAAGATAAACTTCGTTTGGTGAAGTAACAGGTTATAAGAATAAAAATTTGGTCAAATGACTGTTTGACTGTAAAACAGTTTGGGTAAATAAGTGGACCTTCTAGTGTACTAAAGATGTCACTAGCGTCTGTCGCTTTGGCAATTTGGTCAAATGACGATTTGGTGAAATGGCGATTTGGTCTAATGACGATTTGGTCAAATAACGTTTTGGTTTAACAGCGTGTGGTTAAATACCAGTTCGGTAAAATACCAGTTTGGTCAAATAACAGTTCGGTCAAATACCCGTGTAAGATAAACTTCGTTTGGTGAAATAACAGGTTATAAGAATAAAAGTTTGGTCAAATGACCGTTTGACTGTAAAACAGTTTGGGCAAATAAGTGGATCCCGTATAGTATTGGACGCACTAATCATGAATCAAAATGAATTTTGTTGAAATTCGTAAAATTATCAGTACCTATAGTTTGCGAAATAATCCATTTTAGTTACCACTTAGAGATTCATCAAGTCAAGTAGCTTGACATTTTTGTGAATTACTTGACTTGACTTGAAAATCAAGCTTTTAAAAAATTCATTACTTGACTTGACTTGATTTTCTATCGTTACTACTTGACTTGATATCAAGTAATTTCAAACTACTTGATATTACTTGATAACGAACAATTTTGTTTAAAAATGCACAATTCAGTCGAATAGTTCATTAAAACAAAATGCAGTATTTCCCGAGCTAATTAGAACGATTTTATATCAACGATGTATTTTTATTATTTTCTTGCATATGTATTATTTTTTGTAAAAAAACTGTTTTATGAATAATTGTCTATATTGCCAGCTTATGTTATACATTTATATCTAATTTATGATATGCAATGCAGTTTTGAAGAATTATTTAATATTTCTCCATCTTAGTAATAGTTTAACTGCTTCATTTTCAAGTATCAAGTACTTGAGATTTTACTACTTTTTATTTTCAAGTTACTTGAAATTTAACTACTTGACTTGACTTGATTTTCGGATTCTATTACTTGACTTGAACTTGACTTGATTTCAAGTCAAGTCAAGTCAAGTAGCTTGAAAATGAAGTCAAGTAGTGAAATCCTAACTAAACTACCACTAGTTGAGTAGTTGCGTCACATTTAAATACAATAAAAGTTAAACAATAGTTATGCAGTAGGTATTTATTAGCGTAATTACATTAATGAATTGATAATTTTACAAACAGGAAAAAATGAAATTTGTAGGTACTTACAGAATGTCTCATTTGCTTTGACTAATTTTTTAATTTGCGAATTTTAACAAAATTCTTTTTGATTCATGATCAGTGCATCCCAATACCTACTATACACCTTTAAGGTTTGTTACAGATTGGATTACACCCTGTACAATATATGGCGGAAGGTAAAAATAAACATGGGCAATCACTTATTCAAATAGTAACGACACTTGCCTGCGGCTCGTGTGATAAACTTTATTGTATTTGACGAGTACCTATTTGATTTTTGATGTCGTTTTAGGCTATTCCAAATAGTTATAGTTTGTTCTTCAAACTACAATTGAACGGTTTTCTTTGTAAACAATTAACATCACCTGAAGTTCCTTTTGTGAAAGTGAAGGCAGCGATGTGAAGATGGCGCCGATTCTCATTTAGTATTTCTGTATTCCCTCTGATTGTAAGGTTTCCCAAGACGTAATTATTTCCCATAAAGCACGGCGCGCTTTGAGCTTTGTGCTTTGCAGCTTTGGTGCGTGCTGTAGTACGTCGAGAGCTTTTTCTTTTATTTTCTTTGTTGAAGTCGAGGATTTGTTTGTTGGTGGGTGTAATTGGGGCTTTAGTTAAGTGCGATTGTGAAGACTTGCCTTTATGGAAACGAGAATAAAGGACGCATGTTGTGTTTTCAGGATTAATTTGACAATATGACATAATAGCAATTAATTGGAAAAATGAAAAATATCATTTGTTGTAGATAAACCGATTAGATTAATAGCCAATTACGTCAGCAAATCGTAAACATACAACACAATACTATTGATAAGGTTTTAAAAATTCATCATTATGTCGAACAGAACCAACAAAAACACTTTTTTCTACAACTGTCAATAAATGTTGACGAAGTGCGAAATTGGCATTTTTTCACAATTTTCTTTTTTTATGTTACCTACTTTGACAACCATTCAAAACCATGAAAAAAAAACTTTTCGCGGATATTGACAATTATTAAAATTTTTATGAGTTTAAATTTTATTTAGAATTAAAATACAAGTTGTATAAAAAATGTCGTTTGTATTTCGAGCACAAAATTTATTTAACTCGGCGTGACATTCTCACGCACAACTTCGTACACATAATATACAAAAATAAGTAAGTATTTTATGATGCCGTGTCATAATAACAACTTTATAAGTCTCATTTAACGACCATAATAGTGTTCATTATAAGCCAAGGACCGTAATGAATCCAGTATGATATACTCAGTACCATAACGAAATAAAAAATAACTAATTAGATTAAGGATGTTTCAAAAATAGCATATTTGATTTTTGTAGATTTAAATTTTTTGTTCAATACCAAAAAATGTATGTTACTTTGACAAATTTACGCCAGCAGATAAAATTTTGTAAGCAATACAGATCGTAACCAACATGTTATCAAATTCGGCTTTGCCTCGTCTGATAATTTTCACGACTACCTACCATAATGATTGACATTACGATCCTTATAACTTATACAACATAATAGTATATTTTGCAATGAGTTTATAATGGAAGTTATTAATATTCGAGTATGAAATTTACGATACGAGCCATGACGTGTCGTAATTCATACGAGGGTATTAATAGCCATTATACACGAGTTGCATACCTACACTCTACACTTTTTTTTCTACTCATGCTTCAAAAAAAAAAAACTATTCATTTGCATGTTTACTTGGGTGTGTCATAATGAAAATCTGAAAGTCATTCAAGTACAGACAATGCATTCTTAATAAGTAAATTATAGCACTATTATTTTTTATTTAGTATCGTTCACTTAGATAACAAACTTTTTAAAAATCGTCAGATCTCAAACCAAAACTACTTCAAGGTTCATGGCTCAAATAATCGGTCCCATCTACTTCACTACCAACAATACAACAAAAAATATCCCTACACCTTCTTGGTCTTTCCTTCGCCCAACATCTGCCTTTTCACAGCTGTTTCCGTTACAACCCACCCCTCGCGTCTGCGTCAACATAATCAACAATTCCAGTAGCTCAAGCAATTCTCAGCCATGTCTGATGGACACCCCTGAACACAGTTCGCCTGAACATCTGGAGACAGCGACGCGGATCCTCACGAGGGGAAACAAGCACCAAATGACCCTGCGGCGAACAGGGGTGAACAAACTAAGGGGGGAAATTCCAAGAACTTTTATTTGTAAAAGTACCTATTGGTCTTTATACGCTGCCGAAACAATGACAATGACAAAGAAAGATGAAGAGAAACTGAGAATAGATGAAAGAAAGATAATAAGGAAAAAACTAAAACCAGTAAAGGTAACAGAGACGGAATACAGGATGAGGTCAAACCAAGAGATAGAAAAAGAATTACAAGGAGTAGATGTAGTAAAGAGAATAAGACAGCAAAGAATAAAATGGCTAGGACACGTCTGGAGGGCTAGCGATCAGGACCCAATTAAAGAAATGGTTATGTGGTCCCCCAGCGGTAAAAGAAGAAGTGGGCGACCAAGATCAACGTGGTTACAAGAGGTAGAAGATGATTTGAAGGAAACGGGTATTGCAAACTGGAGAAGAAAGACAGAAGACAGGAAACGAAATAATGGGACAAAATAGCCAAGAATATTGAATACAGAAATGGAGAATGATCCCCTCCAAAAAAGGATCCAGAAAGCTTCGACTGAAGCGGTGCAACTCCACAAGGAGTGTTAAACCACATTATTATTATTATTAGTCTATGTATTTACAAAAGTACCCACCAGTACTAAAATGGTGAATATTATCCGAGTGTGTTAATATTATTTAGCGAGCATATAATGCAGGCTATAATGCAACACCAATTAACAAATTCAAATTTATTTCCTATGTTTCATTTTAAAAAGAACGCTCTAATACATTGCTGCGTCAAATGCGTAACCCATGTTTCAAGTTAAAATAAACTCTCTGTATTATACTTCGTGGTTTCAGATCTGTTTCTATTTTCTTCTTTTCATCAACGACTTATTCTTGTTGTATTATTTTCGTACGACAAATTAAAATACAGGCGACTAATATACAATTAATAGCATCCTTGAAAAGATGTTTTATGAAACTAAATAAATAAATAGTTAATGATTTCAATTGAGTACGAGTAATGCATTTTTAATTTCAGTGAACTAGTATTTTAGTCGTTGACGGTAATTGATAGAAAAATAAATTGCTGGGTCACAATTAATTGATAGATAATTATAGATACCAAATTACTAATTTAAATTATCATCATGACAAATAATACAGCCGTCTATTCACTCATGGTTGTTAGTGGAAAGTACTAGAAAGAGTACAATACAAGTGAGATTTTTATGCAGTTAAACTGAATGTGTTCCAAACCTTTTTTTAAAATAAATTAATTTATTATATGATTCAATAACGAAACCATAACTAAAATGTTCCTATTCACCCTAATGTCGCCGTCTAAAGGTCACCCCTTAGGTAAAGGTCACGCACAGGAATGCACAGGTCACGTGCTTCAACCTATAATTTACCCTAACCCTAACAGGTATAACCCAGCAACCATAAGTTCAATATGGGGTGGGTGAATTCTTTGAAACATTTGACGACGTGGCGCACAGCTGTTCAGCTGTTTTCGAGGGTAGTGGGGGCAGAACAGTTGAATGAGAGAAGAGACAGGTGGGTAGAAGGGTGGAAACCACTAGGGTAGGGGGTGAACCCGGTAGAATGAATCATGACGGTTTACGAGGATTAAGGGTTGGAATTTCGTAACAAATTTTTACGGAATTAATGGGTGCTATGAAATGAAGGGGTACAATTATTATAATTATACAGAAATTACTTGTATCAATAATTTTTGCTTTTGTAAATATAATGGAGGATGGAAAAAACGCACCATTTTTTCTCTTTAATATACGATGCAAGTCAATGTGATGCCAAATCCATTCCACCAGCTCCCAGCTCCGACCCCTCTAGAAAAAAAAATGTTCCTGATGTCAAAAATGTTCCTGATGTAAAAAATGTGCAACTTTGACAGCTCGTACGGTGTGCCAAAAAAATCGTGAACACAATTGACCAACAAAGCTCATTCATTTACCTTTAAGTTCCCAAAAAATTCGAGTACTTACCTACCTATACGATGATTTGGCACCAAGTTATGATTTTAAAAAATGTTGCAGTTATGTAAACGCATCAATGAATATTTAACGTGCACAAATTATTGTTTTTTTTTTTAAAAGGCCTTTTCCGATGCCTTTTCACAAAGATTTAACGATTTTGGTACGAAATGAGTAGTTTTTTTTTTCATTGGCGCCAAATCATCAAAGGTAGGTACTCGAATTTTTTAGTAATTTAAAGGAAAATGAATAAACTTTATTTCCATGTTGGCCGATTGTGTCCACGATTTTGTTTGCTCGCGGTACAAGTTGATACAGTTTAACATTTTTATGTCAAAAACATGATTTTCTTCGTCCGGGGGTGGAATGGGTTTGGTGGCACTCGGGTGGCACATTAACTTACATAAACAGTAAGGTGCAAAATGCAACTTCGCGACAAAACATTGTTAGATACCTACTCGAATTTGGGAACTTAAAAGATATGAATGAATTTTTTTAAGTTTTGCCATTTTTTGACAACAGGAACATATTTTTTCTTAAGGAAGCAAGAGAGGGTGAAATGGATTTGGCATCACATTGACTTGCATTACATTAAAGAGAATACTTCAAACTTTTTAGAACTCAAAGATTTTTCCAATTTCGACAAAATGCAACAGAGTTATGATGGCACTCTGAATATTTGCCATTTTTGGTACATTTTCAAGTGGTGCTTTTTTTCTTTCCTGGATTTTATATATCCGGATTAGATAGTGCAGAGGTTAGATTGCTTGCCTCTGAGCAGAGTTCAAATCAGGATGAATTTTTTCACGGGTTAGTTAATATTCGTTGCAAAAATATAAGAAATTACACTATACAAGTCGTACAGCTCGATTTTTCTCTTGACTCTGTTGCATTCAGGCGAATAATAAGTTGGCGAAAGGTGACTCAGTTCTGTGTACAAGAGGCACAAGCTTCCTCTCCCACTAAGCAGCCAACTTTCGATTCACGGACAATAAATTGACAGCTATTTACTGGAGCAATGTTGAGCGCATTAAATAATCAACTACATTTGAGTTCAAACAAACAATAATGTATAAATTCCCAAGATAAAAATAAAAATTGATTTCCGTTTATTTATCCCATTCCCAATGACCTTCTTATCAGCGTCTACATTCTTATCTCGCGTATCCAGCGGGCTTGTGTAGTAAACAAACAGTCGCCGATCATGTAAATTAGTTTGTTTACCGATCGCGTTAGTGAAAACAAGTTTTTCAGAGTTTCCGCGAACTGCGAATGTAAAAGTGCAAAGCGAATGGTGCGATTGCGTGCGCGCTGATTCCAAATGTTGAAATGTTTTATCGCGAGCTGAACTTGGAACTTTTACATAATAACCGGAAGCGGTTTCGTGATGGATATTAATGAACCGGTCATGGGATCAAACACGCACGGAGGTTTTTCATTCATATAGTAATTAAATTCTTTATACCGGAAAATCAAAGAAACAACATATTTACTATTTAAAATATTTCTTGGGCTGAAATGCTATGATAATTCAAATAATTTCATGAGCACATAATGCCCATGTCACACCGGCGTGGCATGAAGCACGGTGCTCGATGTGGCATTTTGCTTCGTTCAAAGCTGTCAAAAGGGTGTCACACCGGTATAGCAAAATACCATACGAAAATTTGTATATTACTATGTTCACTTCGTACTTTGAAGATTTTTGAAAATTATTTTTGACAGCTGATAATTAAAATGCATCAATTCTTTGTTTTAATTACTAAATCAATAATTAGTTCATATATTGATAAAAGCTTAAAGTGTTATATTCTTATTATTTAATTACTTACTGTTATTATTTTGACATCAATTATTCACCAAATGTCAAAAATTATATTGAAGACTCACTGTGAAATCAGCAACAAATTTCCATATGTTCCAAATGCTCGATGGAATAGCGGCGATAAAATTTTTACGTTATTCATTTGTTCCATCGAGCACCGTGCTTCGTGCCGTGCCGGTGTGACATGGGCATAATGTAGTCTATAATTCAAGAGGATGACATAGAGACATTTACAATTTTGCACCATATTTATAAATGCTTCTTCAGCCATTTATACAGGATGTTTCTGTACTTATGGATCAAACTTTAAGAGTATATGTAACACGTTCTACTAACGGAACAAAAATAATTTTCCAAAAATTCGTTACATTAAGGGTGGTTTACTTAAAGAAATCATGTTGAGTGCCACTACGCTTAATTTTACGAGTTTTTGAAAAATTATTTTTGTTCCGTTATCAGTCGTGTTACATATACCCTTAAAGTTTGATCCATAAGTACAGAAACACCCTGTAGACAAGAATTATTATGAAAGGCAACTTTAAGTAAACCAAACATAAAATATAAGCGAACAAACTGACGTTTCCGACATTAATTTAAAAACTAGTTTGTTTTACTAGGCTATTCTTTTGTGATCGACAGTAGTCAAAACTAACTAATCAACAAAAACTGCTAACTATACCTACTAGCTATAACTACTAATTTCGTATTGTGAATGAGGCTTTATTTGGCATAAATGTCAGATAACGATTGCCCCGATTTCATATTTTATTTATTTGTGACTCCGAATAAACCTTTTGTAGGAATTTATTTCGCTTTCAATCACACCTTATAGACTTTTAGATTGTTATCCTCAAACTTTGAGCAATAAAACTTTCCTGACTATAACATCGTCTAACATATAACAAGTTTGACAAGTAACACAGCTCGAGAACTTGGCTGTACCACACAGAAAACTTTGTATTATATACCTACAGCGTCTACAGTTTACGATTTGTTGTTGGAAACTATTACTAAGCACAAGCGAACTGTTTGGTTATTTATAGAGAATGTCAGGGGAGAAAATTTGATTTTGATTGTCACATGAAATGTAAACGTAGTAATGGATTATTAATTGGAAGGTAGACGCATTAGTGTAATTTGGATTGTGGATTAGGTTTCGATGTTTTGATGTTCAAGGGTAAATGGAACGGAAAGCAGATTTTATCAAAAGGAATTATTTAAAAGAATAAAGCTGTAAAGCCTGATTTATAAACTTGACGTTGACGTTGCAGTTCGCCGTTGACATTGACGTTCAAAGTTAAATGTGACTCGTTTATAAACTGCGAACAGTTATGTCAATGGAGTTTATGAACGAGGCATACGTTTTTCTAATATTTAACTTTGAACTTCAACGTCAACGGCGAACTGCAACGTCAACGTCAAGTTTATAAATCAGGATTTAATGTGCATCGGTCAAAATTAATTCCTCGTCCAGATTCTGATTGATCGTAAACAACTTTTGAAAAAGGTAAAACACGTAATTAGATGTATTTTAAATATGTATGTAGGTATGTATCATGATTTCGGGATTTGAACCTAATTTGGTTTATATATCCTTAGGGTGACTTGATGGCACACACACGGTATTAATTTTACTTTTTTGCCACGGCGTTTACTTTACTACCATGTGTGTTGCCAGTCAACCCGGCGCAAGCCCTTGTTACAGCCTCTAGCCGGTGCCCGATAGCTAGAGGTTGCCAAGTTAATTAGATCCCAACTTGGAATGGTATAACGGGAGTAGGTACCGATCCAAATATTAGGCCGTGAAAATTGCCTGACCTGACCGGGATTCGAACCCACGACCTCTGTAACCAGAGCCTAGCATTCTACCACTATGCTAACCCGCCGTGTGTGTTTAAAATATGTTTATAAACTATAGATAATAATGTTATCTAAATAATAAACAAGCAATATAATTCCCCATGATATAATATGGCATGTCATGAGTCATATCAGTGTCTCACACACGATATCATTGTATGATAATTACAACGGGAGCAAGAAAAACACAATTACATGTTTTTGTAATGAACGTTATTTATAAATAAGTCCCACGCAACCATACAATAAGGAAATAAAACTTTATCTCAGTAATGGCCGCCTTAGAAATGCGCGCTGTTATTTTCATGCTCATACACTTACTCATTGTTTTGTTTTTTAACAAAAAATTAAGTGGGCTTGGAATAGGTCATTGTAGTTTGTTTTGTTGCTACGGCAAAAAGAAAATTGAGAAAAAACCAAGGTTGAGAGATTATTTTGCTGTTTAACAAAATTGAGCTTAAATAGCAAATTCAGACTTTGAAACAATGAAATTGTTCTGTTCTGTTATCGTACGTAAATATTTAGGGCCAATTGTGCCACAACGGTTAACTCAACAAATCTGTAGATATTTATTTTACCTTTGTAAGCGCCTACCAGCCGGTATTCGATATTAGTGGAGACTGGAGAGTACACAACAGGAGAGATTTTTGTGCAGCTATAAGCTGCAATCCATCCCTGAGTTGTCAAAACCAAATCCGCCATTTTGTTTCAAGATGTCGGGCACAGTTTTATTTTAAAGTTTGATACAGACAGAGATTGAATCCTAAATTTTATGAAAATTGACAACTCGTTTTCGTGTGACATTAGAAAATAATATAATTGTAATACAAGTGTGGAAAGGGTTTCATTGAAACATTAGTATGATAGCTGGAGCACGAGCGTCAGCGAGTTTTACAATGACCCTTTCGCAAGTGTCTTAAGTAGTATTTTTCTACGAAAGTGGGAAATATTTAAAATTAATTAAAAAAATTGTACTATATTTACAAAACTACGAAAAACAAATCAGGTTAGGCTTACTGTCAGGTGTCAGAGCAGAAAACATCAACAATATCTAAAAACTGACAGATCAATTTTATAATTTTGCATTTATGGTGTGACCTCGAGTGTGTTTTATGATAAAAAAATTATGACATTTCATGCAGAATGTTGTAGTGATAGTGAAAGTGAGTTTATTTGTACCCCTTCGGACATTTTACGGCAATTGTGAATCTTTTATCTCTGAAGTCAAAAACATCCTGACAGCTATGAACTGAACCAATAACTGCACAATTTCTAATTCAGCAAAATTATTTATGTCTTAAATCCAGTGAAAAACTTATTACAGAGATTACAACAAATAAAGTACCTATTTTAGGTCACTTAACATAAGCATTTGCCTATCAATAAGGTGCAAATTAATTGTACTTCAACTTCAAATAAATATTGCTCATAATAAACACGTTAACAAATTATCACTCTAGTTCTAACTGCCGCTAATTAGCAAATAAATAATTAAGCTTCCCGCGTTAAATCCTAACCAAATACCATTCAATCGATTTTTAAACGTATTCCTTTTACCGTCAAATGCTTCACTTTCAAGGTGACATTTTTTGCTATAAATGCTAAGAAAATTATTGTAGAGACGGACCGAATTTTTTGTCGAGGTTTTTTACTCGCAATAATTTTATTAAATTGGGTTAAAATTATAGCACGATTTGAATTTTAAAATAGTTGAGCGGATTTTTTGCACGAATACCTTCAAGGCATTTGGAATTATTTACCAATTATGGACTGAGATATGTTATTAATAATGGATGAATAGTTTTATTTGATTATAATATGAAACAATCGCCATTTTATCGTCCAAAAACATGAAATATTAAATCATTTTAATCGGTTCTCATGGAATACAATAATAGCTCGTTTAGACATACCTATACCTACCTAAGTTATTAAGGAATAAATTACCAACGCGATAACAACAATAGAACGTAATTTATTATTATCGTAAACAAAAATAAATATTAAAGAGTTGTATAATTGATTAAAGTGCTACGGAGTATTTAAAAGGTCAGTTTTAATATTTTTAGAGGTATGACGAATTAGTGTAACAACATTATTTATTTAAGCTGATATAAATATTGTATATTATTTTATATTACACTGTACAATTTTGGTTATTATTTGAACTCTATTTACAATTACAACAGTACTTTTAAACAATTACTATGGCGTCAAAATATGGTTCATCTGATGCCATGTGTGTCATAATGACAACATTATAAGCACTCAATTTGGAGGACTATAATAGCGTTCAGTACAGGTTCCGTTATGGTACTCGGTACCATAATGAAATAGCAAACAACTCGTTACTAAGGAAGTTTCAAAAATAGCATACCTATATACCATACCTACCTACCTGATTTTTGAGATATACATTTTTTTGTTCAATACCAAATAATGTATTTTATTGACTAATTTACGCCAATAGATAAAATTTTGTATACAATACGGATCGTAACCAAATTAACATTACGATACACGTCGTGTAAACAAACTCGGCTTCGCCTCGTCTAATAATCTTCACGAACAGTACCATAATGATTGACGTTACAAGCCTTATAACATAAATAACTATTATATCAACCCATGCCGTAAATTAATAAGTTTGACCTCGAGTTTGACGAAGTATACAATATTTAATGCACAAATGTTTAATTTGAATTACTTAGCTCACTGCAACAAAATGTTATTAGAATCTGGATTTTGTAGGTAGGTATACTTACTAAAATTGGTTTGGCAAAGTATTGTCATATAGGTACTAAGGTTGAATTCGTACGATATTTCTTGTGAAATTGAACAGTTTAGATTACAATAATTATTACAATTAGGCCGACATTACACTATAAAAATTCTTGAGCAAAGATCTTTTATAATAGATATTAGACGAGAGATTTCATAGTGTAATTGTTCTTCTTTTATAAAAGTTGTGATTACTTTTATAGGTAACTTTTATACTCGCTTTTATATCACATTTCTCGTCAAACATCATTTGTCAGAAAAACTTTTATAGTGTAATGCCGGTCTTAATAACAATAGGTAATTAATGGAAGCAAAAATATGTATCAAAAATTGTTTGACAAAGTGAATGCAGGTTAATTTGTACATCCAAGGTGTAACTGGACACAAAATGTACCAAAAATGGCTGGAAATGTAGAGTGGAACAATAAAAACAACAGTTAATTACCTTAATTAATAGAAATCCCACTAAAACCCACTTAAACTTGATAAATATCCACCATTTGCAGTCGAGTACCACGAATCACTAACAGTTCTGTTACTTCCAAGGACACTGCGTTGAACAAACCAAAACCAACACACTAGAAACAGCTTCTACAGTCTAATTCAATCATAGAGTTTGCTCTCAAATAAAATTACCAGCACATTATTCTGCGAACTTCACAAAAGACAATAAACCGAAAAGGGTTTGGCAGCACGCCAGGTCGTTTCACTCTGGCTGTCTCTGACTGTTCGCTGCTCGCGACTCGGAGTAGCATTGCGCATGCGCTGAAAGCCGCGTTTACACCGGGACCAGTCTAGAGTGCAGCCCGTTACACGTGGGAGCTAAACGATTTTTTAGAGGAATTTCGTTGATTTTATCGCGCGATTTATTATATCGGAGGAATTTAAATTTAATCAATTTCCGCGCGGGGTATTTTTGGAGCAGGATTACGCGTTTGTTTTTGGTGTAAACAGCCGACAAATTCGATTTTTAACATTTCTCTATTTCCCAACTTGGGTGTGGCAGCCTCACATATTATGAGTCATCGATAAATAAAATATATTCAACTTATTAGTGCTCATGGTTGTTACTGTTAGTGGAGAGTGTACCACAGTAGAGATTTTTGTGCAGTTAAACTGAAATCTGTATCTGAGTTGTAAGCAAATAAATTAAATTAAGACAAATTTTAACTTAAAACGTTTCTTAATTTAATATTTATGTTATTAGAAGGATCGTAACGTCAATCATTATGGTACTAATCATGAAAATTATCAGACGAGGCGAAGCAAACAACAAATTTTATTGGTCCACAAGTTCGTTGAATAATAAAAATAAAATACTTACTAATGAGTATTTTATTGTACACAAATAAAAACAAACATAAAATATAAATGTAATAAAATACTATTTTTACTCTAAAATGATAAGCATAATAGTTTGATTTTGTGGGGCCTGAGTTTAATGGGGTCTGAAAAGACTATTAATTCTTCCACTAAAAACGAGAATAACGGCGGCTTGAGTTACTATTTCATGTTGGTAAACTTTTTAAATTTAAATCCGTTTTGTAATCTATATATCTAGTTGAAAACTATCTACAGTCCATGCCCAAAGTTTGAATCCTAGTCTTTGTAACTTCCCACAAAAACATAACTCTAGATAAAATCAAATTCATGTCTCCAATTCAAAGAAATTCTCTCGAGTCCCAATAAAAGTAATCTGTGATCTAGTGCGTCATGGACATTCTTCTTTTTGTTATTCTTTTGTTTTTCCGACTTTATGTATCATCAGTTAAGAGCGAGACCAGAACAGCTGCCGGTCGATGTCTGCTCCAAAAAAAATAAAACAATGTAACAAATACCGAACGAAACAGACACACTTCATTACTTCACTGTGTGACGGAGATAAAACAACAAGGAAAACAAAAGAATTCCGCGGAGAATATCAAATGTTTTACCTGTTTTGTTTACAAGTAATAAGGAAACTCAAATAAAGAAGTCTACTTACATTGTAACTTGATAAACTTCAAGAAAGATGAAAATTTGACAGCTTTGCTTACCTGAAATAAAAGACAATCATTAGTACACAAATTAAGCAATAAATATATTAGTTTAAAACTTTAAAATTAAAAACTGCATTTTGACGAACATCCGTATAATGTTATACGGTTTTTACCCTCCTCCGATATGTATACATTTTATATTTCTAAATCCAAATTTGTAAATTAAATTCATCATAAACCAGCCATTATAGTAAGTGCACTCCAAATACTGAACTTTTTCTTGTAAATACTTTTATTTATTTTAAGTAAAAATTGTTATAGCAACATTCAATTTGGCTGTAAAAACATCAAGTACCTAATAAATTTTGTTGTTTGTTTCGAGGAACACCTACTTTAATCCTATTTGTGTTTATCACACAAATTACCAGATTACAAAAAATAAAACCATACAAGCTAATCTACACTGTTCTTAACACCAACATACTCGCTCACTAATAATTATAAATCATGTAAAACAGCACATTATGTTTAACCGTTATTTGAAAGGTCAAAAAAGCCCAACTTTCTTCCTACGCTGGCAATTCTCTACGCCGTAGAACGCCATTCAACTGTTGATATATCTTTGACATTTCTGCAGCCGTGTCCTTGAGATGTTTGCCTTTGTCCCGTGGCCCTTTTTGTGCCGTCCTTTTCGCTCTTACAAGGAAAATAAAACAGACAAGAAGAAAATATATCGACTGGGAATTCCTAACTTTGTATAGCAGGCTATGAACGGCAGGTTTTTTTTGAGAAAGTTTTGATGTGATGTTCAAGTTTTTTAGATGATCTGGTAACCTTTGTGTTTTGTTTTGATTGTTTTTTAACGATGTATCTAGGAACTCGGTAATATGGTAAAGTGCATGCACGGATAAAGAATAATTAGGTTTACCGACTAGCCACGTTTTTCTTGACAACCCCGGTCAGAAGTTGTAATTAGTTCATAGGTGTTCCTAGGTGTCTCTGCTAGTCACTACGTATACGAATTTGTGCTGTCACTGAAAAGTATTTTTGAAGTTTTATAACTTGTGCGTTATACATAGGTACAGTGCTATAGAAATATATGTAAAATATAAAGAACACGTAAGCTTATTATTACATTATAAAGTAACAGGTAAATATTGCTGTGAAATAATGAAAAGTGTTTCAGAAAAACTGTCAATGTAGATATAAGTTATTTTAATTATAAGAGATATGAGTAAAAATCGACATGTTTTATAAACTGAATAATGAAGATAAATAGATGCACTACGAGACTGTGTTCATATATTGTGAAATTATTTATTTATAACGACGATCTCTCTCGTAGAAAATGGAGGATTTTCAAACATGTTTTGTCATATTTTCGATCTAAAGGTAAATTATGGAACATAGCCGCTTATAATATCTAAATTACAATTTTAGTTAGGTACTATTCATAGTATTAAAGTGTATTTTTACATTTAAATCAGTGTTATTGGTTCTCAGCTGTCAACTCATAAAGGTTGTTGGTGGAGAAATTTTTATGTCATCTGGATTCAAATCTAAGAGGCCGAACAACTCATAATCGGTTACATAACACAGTAGGCTATACATTCCATAGTCATCTTATATTAAATTAATTATTATAAGGTGTTCAAGTATTTCATAAAAAAATTGACAGACAAAAACCTAACTTTATTATTTTATTATTTATGCGCCAACAAAAATAGGAAAAATCTTTTCTATTTCTGCGAAATCTATTATTTTCTCCAACAGTTGTAGTTATTTCTGTCTGGTATGTAACTTATGGCAAGTGGTACGACTGTCAAACTTCTCAACATTTGGTTCTACTAAACACTTGCCAAGGTCGTGGCTGCCTACGATTTTAAACTGACTTGGATTTATGTTCGTTTTGTTTATAAACTATTTTTGTTTTTACAAGGAAAATTAAACAAGTATGTTTCCCACGTAGATATAAATTAGCGCCAAGAATAGAGAGGCATTTTAATGGCACATTATAAGCAAGGTTGAAATATGGCCTAACTACTTCTAGGTTACAGCACAGCCACCCACTGGAATTTTAATTATTATTATATTAAATTAGATAACAGCGTAATATAAAAATAATTTAATAGTCTGCAGTTTTATCAGCTTTATGAAAGAGCTTATCTTAAGTATTTATCATTATTTAAATATTTAATAGCTTAGTCTAGTTGGCATGCATTGTGAAGCTGTTTCAAGGTCAATATTACTATCCATCAGATTAAAAAAATTTATATTCGATATAATGACGACTGCAATAAATTTATAAAAGATATTGACGTTTTTTATATTTACGATTTTTATTTAGAAAAGCTTAATCTCGAGAATCCCACAATTTGAATTATTTAGTTAAATACAAGACGATACACAACTTCGAGCATTTATCAAAATTCCCAGTTTTTGTTTTCACATTTAATTAATTGAATATTTATTTTATTCCATTCATTGTTGGGTGGACACACAAGGATTCTTTGAGAATTCTTTCTTGCTTCTGAATTTAAAGAACAATAATCCTGGTTGAGAATTTCCTGTCAAAAGCGGCGCCGCTATACTATATTCCACAAGACCTTTAATTAACGGGACACATGGCCACGTGGTTTCGTGCATCCTGATTGGCTCTCAAATGATTGGTTTACGATTTTAGCACGTGCTCGAGAAACCAATCACGACGCTCGAAACAACATAAATTTATGTTCCTTTAATGAAAGGTCTCGTGGAACAGAGTATAAATACATGTTCAATAAGTCTTGGAAAAGAAGAATTTCTAATTCATTGAGCTTCTTAAGACTGCATTCGAAGTGTATATGAAGTAAATCTTATAATCTTGAAAAACTATATTAAGTAGGTATTAAAATATCTATGGTACTATTTATGTAACATTTTTTAAAATGTTTATTTATTAAGTAATAAAATATTTATATATTTTTATTCGTACAAATTTTAAAAACTACCTATTGTATACTTACTGTTTTCAAAATTATATTTATATACAACTATAGTTGTTATATACAACTATAGTTGTTGGAAATATATATATATATATATATATTTCCCTTTGTCAAGGGAACCTTTGTTTTTGTAATAATCGAGTAATTTATTTATTATTATTTAAAAATAAACAATTTAAATTTTTTTTACATTAAAGTGACATAGATATTTTAATACTAAATACAAATTTAGAAAAACGGTAACTCTCTAAGTGCAATAGACACTTTGAACGCAGTCTTTCTTAACAGTGAATTTCATTTTTTCTAAGATTCAAAAGCATGAAAAAATCTACAAAAAAGCCTTATGAGAACATCAATCAACGGTAAATTTACAAATTATTAAAAAAACTTAGTGTTTCACACAGTAAGTTGAGTAGTTACGCCATTAAAATATAGCACAAAGTTGCGAATCACCCTTTGCCTTATTTGTTCCATTCCCCCCCCCCCCCCCCCATAATCGTTTGAACTTTTTCCACGTTTTTAAGCTCAGCAAGTGCAATATAACTCTTCTGAGAATTCCTTTGGTCCTTGAACGCTCGTAGACTCGTACGTCGCTCTCATGTGCCTCATACATAATTCACACCTTGTCACACGCACACACACACACACACATGCGCACGCCCACATATCACATACCGCCCACGGTACATGCAGTGCATGTTTCGCGCGGTCCACGAAGGTGGCCGGAAAAACACGAGCAGTTTAACCTAGATTTTTTATCTGCTAACCAGCGAGTATTTTAAATATTTAACAGTTACGCGACAAGTCATTTTATGGTTTAATGGGAAGCTTAATGAGGTTTCAAATTGAAATTGAAAACAAGGGGGATATAAATATCTTATGGATGCTTCATGTATCTCCATACAATTTTTTCAAATGTTCTTTACGTACTAGGATGCATGCATATTCAAAATTTAACACGTATATCCTCTTGTAAATAAGGTTTTCAAAGCAAATAGAAAAAAACTGATGTGGCCAGCACAAGATCTCCCGCCATACCCTACTTTTTTACTTCTATACAAATATTATAGGTACTTTGGTACTTACAAATATATTTTAGTCATTTATTCAACTGTAGAACTGTAGAAGATGTAACTCCATGAAATGAAATAACCGCTAAATATATATTTTTTTAAATCTATATAGGTAGCTATCTAAGTTTTTCATATCTGTGCGCAACCTCCTATGGAATGATCTATCTAAGAAGTTATTCTAAAGCTCTGTTCAGAGTGCGAGCGCCGAGCGTCGCGGCGCGTCGAGCGTTGCGTCAGTGCCGCGTTGGTTTATTCAGAGTGACAGCGTCTTCCAGGCGTTTGGCGAACAAATCGGCAAATATATTGAATTTGAAAAACGTTTCCAATAAGAAAAGTTGCATTCATGTTATTGCTAAAGACACCATATTACACTAGGAAGATTAAAAAGAAAGTTGGAATTCATTCTAAAATGTGAATGACGTTTATTTGGTTCGTTCCATTGTTTATGTCATAATCTGTGAAAATAGCTGGATATATTTTTAAATTTCAATTATAAACACTTCTGAAATATCTTCTAAACTCATGTTGAATACTCAAAACGCCGAGGTAACGCTACGAAAAACAATCCGGATTGTTTCGAACGCTGACGCTATATGGGACGCTTTACGTACGCTAGACGCAACGCTCGCACTCTGAATCATTCTACTTAAATACATTGGATTGTTTTATTTTTGACGCGACGCTGAACGCGACGCGACGCTCGCACTCTGAACAGGGCTTAAATCTGTCACACCAGCGCTACATTTGTACGCTGTGAGCCGTGCTGTGACACTGCTGACTGCGACTGCGTAGTAAAATAATATTAAGTAATATACACATTAGGAAAAATGCACAATTTCTTTTTCAGTATTCGACAGTAACGCCATTTTAACTATTCAATTCATAGTTATTATTATTTTTGAGCATCTGATGATGACCGCTGTGCGGCCGAAACGTTATGCAAATGAAAATAGAAATGAGATGTGAGTAAAATTCTTTACTTCATTCCTTTTCATCCTGACTGATTGCCGATTAGTTGTTTTCTATCATTATTTTTCCAGTCGAATAAAAATACTGTACATTAATTTTAATAATATTTTTGACATTTTTAATTTGTTCAGCCTACTTGAAAATAGATCTATGACAGAGTTGCTAAGTAATTTGATTGAAAAGTGACATTTACCTAGCCGGAAAATATTTCCAGGTAGCTGGGAAGTGAAGTTAACAACGACTATAGTGTCCCAACTATCTAGAAGGTTGGAAACGCACATATTACTAACCGATTGTGAGTAAAATAATTTACATTTTATAAATGTGAATAAATGAATTTTGCATCATCATCCTGGCAAAGCATAATTCTAATTTTGTCTATGAAAGTCGCTCTTTACTAATGAAATCACTGCATTAATAACTAATTAATGAGTCTGTAACCGACCGACATTCATAGCATCGACCGGTAAATTTTAATTAACAAAAACGACTTATTCCACTGTAATTTGCATAGACATCGTTTCCTGCATGGGCAAGCCCGGTACATGCAAATATGGAGGTACAGTTATGCGATATTATTTTGTTTTTGTTTTATAGGATACAGGAAAGTTTAGTGCTGGATAGTTGGTATGAGAGTAAGAGTAAAAGTTGCCAGAATTGACAACAGTTTCAAAGGATATCCGCGAGAAACAGAAAAATATTAGCTGTTTATAGTTTTGAAACAGTTTCACTTAGCAATTAATATCTTTTTGTTCGCTGCCTGCTTAATTACAAGAGAACATGCGTGTAAAATGATGAATATGCATGTATCCTTACATGTAAAATACATAAATACACGCACACTTTTCTCCTGTTAATGATATCGTGATATTTATCCCAATAAACATGATATAAAATAAATTCAATTTATATCAATAATCTATGTTTCTATTATACAAAATGCTCATAAGATAAAAATAAAAATACATACAATACGACTTACGACTTCGTTCCTATATTTTAATTGGCATATTGTGCTTTGTGCTCAACGGAACTGAAATCATTTTTCGAATTTTAGTTTCCAGGTTTTTTAAGCGGCTCGTCTATACGTTTTTACCGAATTCCTAGAATACTCTCGATTTTACTTTTTTTCCATTCCACTCTTTTCCCCACTACTAGAGCTGCCTGAAACCAGCACAAAACTCGTACTTTACCGCATCCTAGCAATGCAATGTTATTTTGAAGTTGAAAAATACTGTAAAAGTGTTTTCGTTGCGAGTAAACTGTCAGATTATTATTAAATTCAGGATAATGTTTTTATAAACATTTAATAGAGAAAGAATAGATCTACAGATGTGCCTTTTAAAAATTTTAAAAATTAATTTGTATCATGAGATATAACCGTGTAAAGTTTGCATAAAATAGGATTTTTTTTTAATTTTCCAGAATTCATGTACAATTTTTTAATAAAAATTTTAAAAAGGCACATCTGTAGATTCATTCTATCTCTATTAAATCCTGGTTGAAATGAAATTGTACCATTTTTGGCCTATACGTTAGTACATTTTCTTAATCAATCAGTTTTGAGCCACTGCTTCTAATGGTAGTCTTATAAATTTACTATTCTTTCCATCACATAATCAATCAAAATTTAATTTGATTCCATGCACAGTTAGTCATAGATCCATTATACAATCAACAAACCAGTGGTTTCAAAAATGTGGTTCTAGCGAAAACTGCCCTTAAATTTACGAATTTAAAAAAATTCTTTTTGTTCCATAGTAAGTTGAGTAGGTACTATATGCCATTAAAATATGTGCAAGAAATTGTGAATCGCCCTGCATAATTATCGCATCGTTTGTACCTTGACCAACCGTATACCTATGAGTATACTATGGTTGTTAGTGAAGAGTAGGTACACTTAATTTAAAATCATCGACAGTTTGATGAAAAAACTGATTATGTATCACTGGCTTTTTTCAATTTATAAAAAGTTACAACGAAATAAATATAAAAATATTTTTAGCTCACAATAGCTCAAAAAAAAACTAATTTAATATATTTCGTTTTGGCACAGTTCCAAACGTTCAACAAATATTTAGCCACCTCCGCAAATTCCGCCAAAAAAACTCTACACACGGCTATTTATAATAAATTACGTGATTCAGAGAATAATTTCAGTTCTTTGACCCGTTATTATCTACAATGAGACCTATTTTCTCTGTCCTTGGTTGATAAACCGATGTAAAAAAATTCTAGCGCGAGTCGAGTTAATTTATGCCAACATTTTTCTACGTTGTGAATAAAATGTTGACTTGAATAACAACTTTTTGTGGCCTTCGCAAGAATCAAGATAGCGAAATAGTTGTTTTTGTTTTTTTCATTGTTAATCGGTATAAATTACGTTTGATAAATAGCTATTCGCGTGTTTCGAATAAAGAGAAATAAACAAAATTTGTTTTAGATTGTTTACTACAATTATTTGTTTTTAATTGTTGCACGTTTTTGTAAAAACATTTTTCCTATTGCTTTTTCATGAAGTAAGCGTTTATAATTTTTTATATATCATTACAGATTTTTGTGCTCCTTTGTACATATGTATGGTGAGATATTCTAACGAAAAAATACAATTATATATTTCATTTCATTTGGTATGTCGCTATTAATTTAGTTATCTATGACCATTGAGTTAATTTGATGAGATAAGCCCCTTCATCTCCATAAGACACACTTATATTATGTATTCATAATTCAACACTATTGTATTATAAGTCCATTATACCTACCATTATTGAACTGTCATCTTTCATCACACCAAAATGTGAGGTAAGGTAAATAATTTTATGCAACACCTCTTCTTAAAAGCATCATAACTAGTGATTGTAAACAAGCAAAGTAAAAAATTGCCCATTAGTGGCTTTGATCAAAATTATACCCACTTGTGGGTAAACTGTTACTTTGCCTGTTGGAAGTCACCATAGTAACGATGTTTTAGGTTGGAACTTAATATTTTAAAAAATATTTAAGCAGTTGTTAAGAGGTATTGGATAAAACGTTATAGTTCACACGTGGGACAAAAAGGAATGACCCACACGAGAAAATTATCTCATTCAGCCTTCGGCTTCGGTGAGATTTCCCTCGTGGGTAATTCCTTAATTTGCCCACTTGTAAAGTAAATAACTATAATGAATAAAAATTTGTGAAGAAATGATTTATTTAAAAATTCGTAAATAAAACGTATTTTGACCCACACATAATGTCTATAATTCACTCGCCTTCAGCTCGTGCATAAACTTTCATCCTCTTGAATTATAGCTTATATTATGTGCCCGTTAAATAATACTATTAGGAGATTTTAGATTTCATACAAGAACAATCTTGAAAATCCGGTAAAAATTAATTAACAAAGTTTAAACTTGAATCAATTTCTTATTAATTGCAGCCTCGAATTTCGTCGTTGGCGAGTTTAAAAGGTCAAGTGCCAACTGAAC
Source organism: Agonum fuliginosum (assembly GCA_947534325.1). Classification (NCBI taxonomy): domain Eukaryota; kingdom Metazoa; phylum Arthropoda; class Insecta; order Coleoptera; family Carabidae; genus Agonum; species Agonum fuliginosum. The sequence goes on along the minus strand of OX384033.1, from coordinate 31,021,991 downwards.
TAATCAATAAAAATCTGCAAAATCTCCTGATAAAAGTTCATTAATTGATATATAATTAAATCAGTTATCTGATGTAATCTACTCACAAACAGGAACAGATAACAACAGGCGACTTTAGCGTCTCTCTAATCATTAAATAAATATTAACAAGTGTTGAGAGGAATTCTAGGAAATATATCAGTAACACTTGATTTTCTAGGAATGATTTATGTTGTTGAAATAAAGAATTGCTGTTTAATGTGCGCGTTAAGTGCTTACAGATAAGAAGATAAATGATGTAAACATGAGTTTAATTATGTATAATTAGAATGGAAGATATTATTCTTAGTATCGTATTTATACTGTTTTTAAGTACTATTTTTATACATTCATAATCTTTTACCTAGTTTGAGTGTAGCAACATCAAAGATTAAGTCTCATTCACAATACGAAATTAGTAGTTATAGTCAGTTGGTATAGTTAACGTTAGTGATTTGACGTATCGATGGTGACATGGCAATATCATGTATGTTGTATGTGATACAAGTTTTCAGGAGACACTTAAAACTGTATTGTCATTTTTAAACGTTAACAGATACGTGTTATTTCACATTGTGCTTTATAGACATATTTTAATTTTCTTGAATGTTAACATATAGGTACGTGTTATTTCAAATGCATTTTAGACATTTTTTAAATTTTCTTTCATGCACTTGCAGGGTTTTAACAACGCATGCGCCTTTATATTTTTCAACAAGTTTACAAAAATATGGTTTTCGCTAAATATGTCAGATACGTGTTAGGTGTTATTGCCATGTCACCATCGATATGCATTTGACTTGTAGCGTTCACAATAACGAAATTAGTTCCACGTTGCGCTGCGCTAATTTCAGTTACCGCAGGGATTTGCAAACTCCAAACCTGTAGTTAGTAATTATGATTTTCTGTATGAACAACCAATCATAATCTAGAAGGAGATTTCCTTTTGACTTTTGACGTTTGTCGTTTAAGATGACATTATTATTATTAAATACGAGATCAACTTTGTCATAGAGACATTTACAATTTTGCACCATATTTATAAATGCTTCTAAAGCCATTTACAAATAAGGATTGTTATGAAAGGCAACTTTAAGGAAACCAAACATAAAATATACCTATAAGCGAACAAACTGACACTTCTAACTTCTGATGCTAATTTCAAAACTATTTTATTTTTCTACATTAATTTCATAATTGTGAACGACAGTTCTCAAAACTAACTAATAAACTATAACTACTAACTATACCTACTCACTATAACTACTAATATCTTATTGTGAATGAGGCTTTACTGTTAGTAATTAACAAAAATTAATTAAATGTGGAATAACTTTTTCTTCACACGTGCACGAAAAGCGCGCCGTTACTTCCCGTGTAGAAGAGAAGTGACGTGCACTTGTGACGAAAAGTATAGTATGCACCAAGAGAGGACTATTCCCTTTGGTAAAGTTACAGCACTAGACTCCACCTGCGGAAGTCGCGTGCTTCCCTCCCTTGGTTTATAATATACTATTTTATGCCTACCTCTGAAATTAGCACTTCTGACATTCTCTGCTCAAATATAAATAATGTCAATAGTCAAAGTAACAGATCCATATAGAGTGCAACGTAAGTAAATACTAAATATACAATAATAGTTGTACAAAAAGTATATTGTACAACACGTGTCGAAAAGCTCTTACGTGCACATTATGGAACTCTCTTTTGGGTCGTGCCGCAAATACTTGCAAGAAAATGCAATTTTCGACACTTTCGACACCCTACAAAGTCTTGGTTCAACCAGTGGCTCACCAAATTTTTTTACAATATTTCTACATTAGTTTACGGAAGAGATATCTGTATTTAAAATATTACATAATACTAGATCGGCAGTACGGCAGTGTGGTAACGTGACAGCGTTGTGATTGATATAGTCAAGCACGCTTCACAGCGGTTAATACTTGGATGGGTGACCATCGAGAAAAAGTAATACCCACTGCGGCTCGGTGTGCCCGGCCCCCTTACACCGAAAGGTATAAAAAGGGGTTACTGACTATATATATATACATAATACTAGAGAAGAGATATACAGGCTGAGTCAGCTAAGTGTTCCCTATTTCATTTGTTTGTATAAAGTCCCAAGTTTTTGTGTAAAGTCCGCCAAATTTTTGCTGTAAATACAGTAGCCACATGAGTTTTTGTTCGCAAAGTTTTATCATTATTGCTCTATTGCTTCCTAATTGGTGACTGAAATAATGATTAATTAATTAATGATTAGTCAAACGACTATTTGTAGGATTTTAAAGGACCTTATGTGGCATCCTTATAAGATTCAAATTCTGCAGGCAATTTCTGAAGAGGATAAAGCAAACCGATTGGAATTTGCAGAAGACGAAATTGAACGAATGAATGAAAACCCTGGTAATCTGAATAACATAATGTTTTCTGATGAGGCACATTTTCATCTTGATGGTGGATTTAATAGACACAATCATCGGTATTGGTCAGATGAAAATCCCCACTGGATTGCTGAACAATCCTTGCACTCTCCTAGAACGACTGTTTGGGCTGCAATTGGAGATTTTGAATTAATTGGTTCAATTTTCACATTGAAGTGAACCACTCGTGAAGTTTTTGTCTGATCGATTTGAAATTTCGGCAGTGAAAATTTCTTTAGATAGTTCATATTTTGCAAATTTCGTCACTTTCTGATAAAAATTGCCTAAGTTATAAAAAATCCAAATAGGGAATAGTTAGCTGACTCACCCAGGGCCGTTGCGTGGCATGGAGCGGAGGAGCGACCGCTCCAGGCGCCTTATGAAAAAGGCGCCAAAATATAAATTGGAAAAAGTAATTTGATTTACTATACCTTACAATAAATTCCTAGTTTCAAAATTAACATTAAGTTAAAAAGTAATACATTGTCACACTTACATTCCAATAATTCATTATGTTTTCTGAAAATTATAGCACGTAGCACTGTTGTAAGAATATCAGGTATAACAACTGTTTTCCACGAATTAAATGTATAGTTAACAGAATTTACCAGTATCTAAATAAACTGTGTTCTGGGAAGTTGTTTGTAGTTACACGAGTAAAAGAATAAAGTATATCACGGTTTATAAATCAGTAAGTGTTTCTGTGACTGTTACTACGACTACAGTGAATAATTTTTGTATGTGTGTAATACCTACATATAAGCATATTTATTATAAAAGTGTAAGTACCTACGATAAATAGAAAATTTAGTTTTTTTGTAATAATATCTTTGAGAATGAATGAATGATATAATGTTTAATAGAGCGAGAGAAGTGCCACTATTATCTGGTTACATTATATTTATAATTACCTAAACAAGAATAAACCTTTTGTAGTTTTTCATAACCGAAAGTTCAAATTTGAGATACCAATTTTACTTTGAATGGGCTGAAGAAAAAATTTTGCGCATGAAATAGGAAAACAACAGTAAACTTCACATCCCTTAAAAAGTGTAACTTTTAATTATAAGGCATTTGACCTTGAATGAAAAAAATAAATGCCTGCGGCGCATTTTTAACTCTACATTCATTAAAATTTCTTCTAATTTGACCTCCTCCCCCAAAACGAAATTCTAGATCCGCGCCTGAGAGGGGAGATGTAGGGCGCCAAAAAATATTTTTGCTCCAGGCGCCAAAATACCACGCAACGGCCCTGGACTCACCCTGTAGATTTATACATAATTGAGGCAAAAGAAATGTTTATGAATATGAATAGCGCATAGATAATAGATTTATTGCTGGAAAATGTATTTTTAAATAGATGTAATGTATTAACTTGGCAGTCTAAGTGCTCGTGCAATCTTCATCTGCATACATATTTGATATCATATTTTTAACTGGGTACTGTTTTTCTACGAAATTAATTTCTGGAGGAACTAAGTCAAATTGAAAAAAATTTTCTACTATAAATTTTTTTACCCACTTTAATTTGTTACTGGCCCACCCTTGGCCCACTTAAATAAAAATCCTAGTTACGTCCCTGTTTAACTTCATCTTCGTGTAATACATTCTACAATACATGCTTTATAAATAATTGAAAATAGTTCTGCCACGTGGCACCTTTAAAATGAAGTAAAACATTTCCGTTCAACATTCAAACGACCTTGAAAGTCGAAACATTCCTCCCTAGGTGGCAACATTAGCAGTCAAAACGAAGTACCCTTGATCATAATTCTCTCTAAATACCCACCGCTCATTACAAACATTTCTGTTAATCAATGTGTCTGGTCCCCCCTCCCCGCACAAAATTACCCCTCTCCCCCTACACTGTCACAGACACACAACACACTCACACACACATCTCACTTGCGCAGGCATCGTAACCATAGTAACGACCCAGGAGAGCTGAGTCACCTCTCGCCATCTCTCTCTCTCTCTCTTCTCTCTCGCTCCGGCACAGCCTCCTAGACTGATTTCGTGTCAGGATGATTGTGATTCTTGGCAAAAGAGCCGGAAGACAAGGATAGATGTACGGGGAAGTGAAATGCTAGAGAGAGATGAAAGTGAACCTGTTACCAGCAGACGGTCGAGTTTTATTATTTACTTTGTTGGGTTTTTATTGTTTTATGAGTTTGTTTGTTGAAATGTTTTAAAATGGAGTTATCTGTTTACTGTTTGTTTATGTTTGCAGTTTATATGAATGGGGATTTTGCTTGAATTGGGGAGGTTATTCTATTGGAAGTAATGACATAAAGAACAATTTTCAATTTGGTAAAAGAAAGATTAATTTATTTGTTTTGTTAAGTGGCCCGTCTACGTTTTTTCCCAATTCCTAGAATACGCACTATTTTACTTTTTTTTTCTATTCCACTCTTTTTCTCACGACTGCCTAAAACCAACCCGAAACTTGTACTTTACTGCATCCTAGCTATGTAATGTCATTTTGAAGTTGAAAAATACTGTAAAAGTGTTTTCGTTGCGAGTAAACTGTTAGTTTATTATTGACTTCATTTAATAGAGAAATAATGGATCTATACAGATGTGCCTTTTTAAAATTTAAAAAATAAATTTCTATCAGAAGATATAACCGTGTAAAGTTTGCATAAATTTCTACGAATTATTTTTATAATCATGGACAATTTTTTTATTAAAATTTTAAAAAGGCAAAACAGTTAATAAATTGATCCTTTAAGTATATAATCCTTGTTGAAATACAATTTTACCATTCTTGTATTTTGGCCACAAAACACTCGCTACGTTAGTACGTTTTGTGCTACATTTTAGGAGGAAGACGAGCAAGCTACTGCTACTATCTTAAATCAATGGTCTATACTGAATTTCACGAGAGTTTTCATTAGGGACACAAGTTTATGTTGTTTCAAGCGTCGTGATTGGTTTCTCGAGCACGTGAAACCAATCGTAGCGTTATGCTTACATTTGAGAGCCAATCAAAATGCAGGAACCACGTGACCATGTGTCCCTTTAATAAAAGCTCTCGTGGAATTTAATAAAGAGCGCTTGTCTCTAAATTCAGAGATCGTGGGTTCGAATCTTTTGGAATTTTTTTCAAATGGGATACAATCATTGGCAATATTAACCTATAGGATACCGACTAGTGGCTATTATAAAATATGGAAAAATTAGTTAATATTTGTATACCTACCTAAGCTGCGAAATGTCTGTTCCGAGAGAATTTTTTTACCGAGGCGAAGATCGAGACTTCAAATTTTTCGAGGACATACTAAACACATTTCGATGACGAGTTATACACAAAGTATTTGACATTGACATAATTCAACATCGCTACTGTTACTAATAGCAACGGCCGCGAAATGTATCGTATACAAATGTTTTACTTCGCGGCCTGAATTGCGGATGTCAACTTTTGGCCTCCTGAAGTGTAAACATAACAATCATACATCGATGACGTCTATATTTGTTACGTTTTTATACATGACCATGACTTTACTTTACGTTCGGTAAAGAACCTCAGTTTTTAAACCTTTAGGAGATTATTAAAAAATAAGTTGCTTCTAGTAAAAAGAGACCCTACAAAAACGTTACTGAAACTGAAAGTCTGACATAAATAAAACAAATTAATTTTAAGTGTGACATTCTGACATTTGCTGGTTAGATTAATACATTCCGCTTCGCGTCGTACTTTAATATACAACCTCACGCGTTGTAAAATTAACCCTACCGCACTTATTAAATAAGTATTACATTGTTACATTAAGTTTAATTCATAAATGATTAATGATCTTAATTTATGAATTCAAACTGATATACAGGTTGGTGGAGGTGAAATGCGAACATAGGGAACATATCGAACTTTCATGCCAGGTATCTTGATATATTTTGTAGTAGTGTCACAAAACGAAGTAATATGAATTTGTCTGGCAAAAAGAATAATCAATAACAGAAATAATAATAAAATCTAAAAGTGCATATAACCTTTCTCGTTCTGCTCGTACACATACATTATTATTCAAAGAAAATATTTTAAAGAAAATAAAAATTTCAATAATATGACAGCTACTTTGACATTGACAGTACTTATTCCACGTATATCAAGATGCCTAGCATGATAACTCCATTGTCATATATTTCCCTATGTTCGCATTTCACCTCCACCAAATTGTATACAGACGTGTCAATAAAATAATGGGTAGTATATATTTTCCCAAATCGTTTTGTTCAATGATCGCACAAATTCAACAGCTTAGTCTCAGAAGCATCCAAGCCCCCCACCCCTCTTTGATTTTATCAAACGCCCTCTCTTTGTGCAGTCCTAAGCGTAACTTTTCCCGCTCGGTTAAATACCAAGAGAAAAGAAACCAAATCAATATCAGTGTAGAAATCCCGGTTGGTAACCGGGTGAAAATACCGGTTCAAGTTCCACGCTTTAATTAACGATTTGACGTCGGTTAAGTGGGATTCGTTTTTGTTATGTTTTGTGGGGTTATTGATTTATTGTTTTGTTTTAATTGTTTCCAATTCCAAGTGAAAACCAACTTGATGGTTGTTGGAATTTTAATTACTGTGGTTCATTTGTTTTGTTTGTCGCTGAATTTAATATGCAGGTTAATTGTGATTATTGTTGTTTAGGTAATGTATTTTATTATGAATGGGGTATTTAATTGCGAAATTAATTAATTATTCTATTATAATTTAATATTATTTTACGATTTATGCCAGCATTAAAATATTTGCAAATCATTTGTAAATATAATTATTCGTAACTCGTGTTAAGTAAATTATTTATTACTTAATTTAAAATAATTTAATCGAATATAACTAAAATATATACACTCTGTATTTAAGGTCAAAACAGCATTTTTTAGATACAGAGTGATCATAAATGTTTCACCGTTGCCGTTACGTGTCTTGAAGAAGTTAGTTTTTACTTTCTTGACCTATTATAAATAGGGGAAGTATTGTAATCGTGATTTTTGACAGTTCCAGATTTTGATTAATCTTCACGTTTTAGACCCTATTGAACCAAAAAATTTCATTTAAAAAAAGTCGGTCTGTCGATCTGTCTGTAAGCACGTTAATTGAGAACGCGTACGAAATATTATATTTAAGTTTATTACAGAAAAATTAGTTTCATGTTATGTTAAGTTAACTTACAATAAATGCAGTTAAAAACTCGAATTTTAAACGTTACTAAATGACTGCTGTCTCTTTGACATTGACGCTAGTCACTTTGACACCGCCTACGTTATTCATAATGTGTACAAATTTTGCTGAGTGAAGCATAAAATTCCCACTTGACATGACTCGTCCATGGGATGTTCAAAAATATCTTATTCTTGTACTATAAGTGATATTACGTAAGTATAACCACATGCTGAGTATGATCAAAAATTACATAACATACTCAATACAAACATCTCAGAGAATTACATATTACATGGGATGCATAATTGGGATATTATTATCAAATTATTAATACTGGATATTAGATAATGTTATCAAGGACGGATATTAGCAATCGCTAGGATATTAATAGGATGTTAATGGGCAAAGATAGCAAAGTAACAAAGCGGGATGTTCACATTCTTGAAATGTTCTGGGGTTTTTATTTTGTCAAGTGGGTTAAAGTCTTTATGAAAGCATTATTAAAACTTATAACCGGGGAAGTACTGAGGTGACCACAGCAGATTCTTTTTTATCAAAACTATGTTTTGATTTCATGCTAAACGAACGTTATAGTTATGTAGTGCCATTACGATAAATTAGAGTTTATCTTGTTTTTTGACATTTATAGTAAGGCGGAAAGTAAGTGAAGGACACTTATTATTAATTAATATTGAAAGAAAACTGTAATTTTTAGTTTAGGATGGTGAGCATAGTTTAGTGCGACTTCGATGTGGACGGTCAATCATTTATGATCACCCTGTATTTAAGTAACCTCTTCATTTATATGAAAGTCAGTAACAAGCATAATGACAGTAAAAAACGTCAGTAGGAACAATTGGTAGTCAGTCAAAGCACACGCTGATATTAACTCATGTTGTAGTCGGTAATAACATTTTATTAGCCATGACGTCTAGCAACAGATTACGTGATTTATTCTAGGAAATAATGGAGCTGCCTGTCTGCTGTAAATAAACATTTATGTAAACTACAAAGGACAAATAATCATGCATTCGTTAATAATAATTCAGTAGGCCATGCGTAACATTCAAGATGAGTCATTCGCGACAGTTGACAGCCGACTGCGCACTGCGATAGCCGATTGTTACTATGTATTCAGGTTGGAAACAAATGACATACGAAAATAGTTGAATAATCGTTACTGTATTTTGAAACGAAAATTTCAGGTCGGGATTTGCATACAGAAAAAATGATGTGGTACAAGTTCAGTTCGAGAAATGCTAATTTCATTGTTATTTAGTAGTAGAATTAGCCTTGGAAAAAAATGAAATATTATGCTATTAAATTGGACTTGTGTACGCTTTAATAACAAACCATGATTCATGAACTTATGATCTGAAAATTCAAATAGGGAACGGTAAGCAAAACTGAGTAACTTTGGCACTCACAACGGCACCTAATTGAATTTCTTTTGTTATTTTTTTTCCTTAGTTTGCATTCTGTCTTTGTTTTTGAAGTTTAAGTTTACTACGATACGTACACTTCAGCTCTAGCTAAAAATGCCACGACAGTACCAAAAATGCTGGAAGGGAGATACGGGAGATGAAGAAAGCATTCGCCTCTATTCGAAGAAGCATGTTTCAAGAGTATAGGCTAGCAAAAGGTGGAAAATATGGCATAGGACCTTTCAGAATGGTATCCATGACCGACCATTTATCAACCTGGTGAGGAGCAATTGTTGATAAAGACTTTGCCAACCACCATGGCCAAACCCAGCCTTATGATTTTATTACTATCTTAATGTATGAATGCTCATAAGCTGATGAAGGGTGAAGTATACCTCCCTAAACGTCCCTAAAATAAATCTGTATGATTAAGATACGATTCAAAAGACTTTACTTTATATTTTAAAATTAATTGTGCTTGTTATCAATAAAAAATGTTCTAAACGTTTAATACTATTTATTTCGAACCACTTATAAGTGGTTTCTTCTAGAATAAATATAGGTATCTGTATAGGTAATCGAAAAAAAAAAAACTGCATGTAGAACGAACGTTGCAGAATTTTTTCCATGCCAAAGATTATAAACAACTCCTAATTTCGAGCAAATTTAATTTACATGCGCTGCCAAAGTACCCCCAAAAACAAAAATTCTGCCTACTTTGGCACCCTAGAAACAATTTTTTTTCGGATGTCCTTCAATATTTTTTATGCGTAATAAGGGTAACTTAATCCTACAGGGTCATCGGTACGATGCCTTTTAAAAAAATGTAATATAACAAAACGTTTTTAAACAAAAAAAAAAAATTCGCAGAAACCCTAAAAACCTGCCAAAGTACCGTTTTACGGTACTTAGCTCGTACTTAGTATTGCTGACAGCTTAAGTACTACCCTGGACGTCGAACAGATGGATTAGATACTCCTCCCACAAATGTGCGCGAAATTGAAATACTGTATTGCTATTGGTAGGCCAGTTTTACACTGAACGGCGAACTCGACAGCTGAGATCGGTAACTACGGAAACTACTATAACCGCGTAGCCGCCATAACGTTTTTCTGTCATTTGGGTTCGTGTTGTTGGTCGGTGAGGTTTTATTTTAACTTCATAATTATTTTGAAATTATATATCATGAAGTTATAATATGAATAAATAGATAAATCATGTTTAAATTTGACTTTGAATAAATCGCTTCAATTCTTCAGCGTTTTGAAATTTGTAGCTTGTAACGCAGGCTTCTGAGCACATCGTACTGCGCAGTTTAGGCTCTACCCATTTATTTTATTACTCCATCTGTTCGGCGTCCAGAGTATAGGTACTAATTTTTTTCCTCGGAACACAGTTTTGATTAAAAAAAACAGACTTCTTCAAGTCACGAGACGGTCAATCTATAGATTTATAGATATAAGTACTCTCAAATAATTAAATGAAAAAACTCTCAATAACATATCGTTTATTTTATTTCTCCCCTCCGTATAATTTCCCAATGTCACTTCAAGGTCACAGGCCTCATTTCCTAATCCATTCAACCCTTAATCAAACTGTCAGGAATGTTCATGTTACATCAGGACAAAATAGATCCACTTAAGTTTCAAGGACACAAGGACACGGAATAAAATCACCCTCGGGTAAAGGATAATGAATGACTTGAATAAACACGATAACGGAATAGCAGAAGTGTTGCTGGGGATATCAAAAGGCAGTAACCCTAAAATCTAAATGAATCAGAGGAGAATAGAAAATCACACTCGAAAAGTTAGACCCATCACGAGAGGTAAAATTTTATACGTACCTAATAAAATACCTGCATCAAAAGATTAACTCCCAGGAAAATTTCAATCTAGAATTTTAGATTCGGCATAAATGCAAACACAGGAAGATGCAAACACAAGGAAATGCAAACACAAGAAAATGCAAACATAGGAAGATGCAAATTTAGACACGTTAATATATTAAAATCGAGTATGTGGGATTCAAGTATGGTATTGGGTTGTATATTTAGTTTAGTTCAACTTAATTTATCCCTTTGTGTTGAAGTTGACAAAGACAAACTAGTTTTCTGGATTTGCATCTTTCGGTGTTTGCATCTTCCAATGTTTGCATTTATGCCAAATCTTAAATTCTAGATTTAAATTTTCTTAAAAGAATCTTTCGATGTAGATATTTTATTACGAATATATTTTCTAGATTTGAATCTTCTTGTGCATGCATTTTCCAGTGTATGAAAATTCTAGAATTTTATTTTCTGGTTTTGAATGGCTACCCAGTAAAGAGTAAATAACATAAAAATTAGGTAGGTACTCGCCTTCAGCTCGTGTTGAAACTTGCATTCTTATGAGTAATAATACCTCCATTAAATACTCATCGAATAATTACTAATTTATGTCAACGAGAACAATAATTTTACTACTTTTCAAAGCGTAAACACACACTTGCTCAGCTAACAAGTATTTCAGATCTACCCGTAAACAGTTTTCAAACAGTTATTGATTCTCAGTCCAATTTTTCTTTGTCGGTTTATCTCCGAAATTAAAAAGAAAGTAAAGAAGTCTCACAAATTGCTTCCTGTATCGATTAATCTCTCGATGGAGTCTGATAGAACTCGATTTCAATCGATTCTCTGCAGAGATTCCTGCGGAGTTGTTCCTGCAAAGCAAAGCAGGAAGATTTTTTGCTCTAGAGTCGTTGAGATGTTCAACTTGCGATGGTTGATATTAAGAGAGAAAGGAGAGAAATGAGGAGTTGTTATTTCATTGAGGACTTCAAACGGTTTTGAAGAGACGGAATGTTTGCGTTTAATATTGAGTTTCCTGGATTTTTAATAAGATTTTGAATTTTGTTTAATAAAATTTGGAGAATGCGTCGTCAAATATTTGTGTGTAATAAAAATAATATTCGATTCTAATGTAATAAAAAAAGAAATACCTAAGTACAATATTAAACTGTGGTTTAATTATTTATTATTATTAATAAGCTTCGTAACACTGATTCTATAAAACTCATTAACCAACTTAATACTAACTTCTTTGTAAAAAGCTTAAATATAAAATTTCAGTCGAAAATTCGTACGCATTTTCAAGTTATCGTCCTTCCGCACAGACAGATCAACCGATAGACCGACAGGCAGACGGATCGACAAACCGACAGACCGACCGACCGGCTTAAGTATTTTGAAGTTATGATTTTTGGATTCAGTAGGGTCTAGCTAGCGACCAGGACCCAATTAAAGAAATGGTTATGTGGTCCCCCGGCAATAAAAGAAGAACAGGGGTCCTATTCTATTTCACTTATCAACGTTGATAATTTGGGTTGTCTTGATAACCCCCCACCATGTGTGACGTAGTAGCCAAGCGACTGTCGCTACGACTTATCAACCCTCGCTACGGTAGACTTGTGCGTTGCGTTGATTTTTGTTCGTTATGAGGTTAAAATATTTATTTTATAACTATAAAATACCAATAAATTATGGGTTCATTATATGTATTTAATATTTTTGAATAGTTTATTAAATAATTAAATTTACAAATTGTAGAAATAAGAAATTTACATTTTTCTTGAAAAAATAATTTACTTTGAAAATAAAAAAATGGCTTATTTTAAAACAAATAATACGTTTATGATAAGTGATAGGTAAAATGATGGTTTAGCAGTTTTTCTTGCCAAATTTCACAGTAAATGTAAAATCTCTATCAGTCGTTATCAACTGGAGGCTAAATATCCCTAACCCTTGATATAGTTACAAACGGAATGACGTCACGAAGTTATCAACTGAACTTCGCTAGCGACTGTCGCTATGAATTAGAATATATTATATAGGTACCCAGGGCGACCAAGATCAACGTGGTTACAAGAGGTAGAAGATGATTTGAAGGAAGCGAGTATTGAAAACTGGAGAAGAAAGACAGAAGACAGGAAACAATGGGACAACATAGCCAAGAATATTGAATACAGAAATGGAGAATGATCTCCTTCAAAAAAGGATCTAGAAAGCTTCGACTGAAGCGGTGCAACTCCACAAGGAATGTTAAACCACATTATTATTAGGGTCTGAAACGTATAGATTCATCAAAATCGCAAACTGTCAAAAAATCACGATTACAATACTTTCTCTATTATACAGGGTGTCTCCTTTAAAACAACCAGCGCTTTCTTGGGCGAACTAATGACTTTAGAGAAAAATGTTACGCACAAAAAATGACCAAGAAAAGGGGCTTTATTTAATAGGAATAACAAACAAAAAATTCAACCAGTGGTTCTCAAACAGCAAAATAAATTAATATATTTTTAAATGGTAATATAATAAATATTTAAATAAATATTTAATGAAAAGTAATACAAACTGGTCGTATACAACCACTTGTAATTTAAACCTACTACACATTCATTCCCTCTGCAAAAATCTCACAATTCCCCCATTAACCCCTGTAAACTCAGCCACTGACAGAAGATACATCTTCATTGGTATCGTGTTACCAACATAAAAACTTTCCGCTGAATTTCCCTATCCATCTTTCCCGCTCGCAAACACCGCTTCGTACTCCACTTTCTAAAAATAGCTCAGGACCTTCACCCCCCCCCTTCCCCCGCCCCTGGAGGTCCTGGATTCCCCACGTGGGACGTCTGGGCGCGCGAAATCAATAATGTGTAAGACACGAGGAATAATGAAACTTTATAGCCCTGTTTTCCTTTTTCTTTCACGGGAACTTCAAACGAGATAATTTATTGGGAGGGAAGAGGAGGATGGAAATTTGATTCTTTGTCACGTGAAAGAGGGGATACTTTTTTATTCAGTTTGGATGTGGCAACCTCACATATTACGATTAATGTTCTAGTAATCTTAAATAATATATTCAGATTTGGTTAATTTTACACTAATATTTCAATAATTTTTAATCAAATTTTTTTCCCGAATTTCTAGAATACTATTCCACTCTTTTCCTCACTACGGCTGCCTGAAACCAGCCCGAAACGCGTACTAGCTATGCAATGTCATTTTGAAGTTGAAAAATGTTTTCGTTTCGAGTATACTGTCAGATTATAACTTCAGGATAATGTTTTTATAAACATTTAGTAGAGAAATAATGGATCTACTGATATGCCATTTTAAAATTTTAAATATTAATTTCTATCATGAGATATAACCATGTAAAGTTTTGGTATGTTAAGCTGGAATAACCCCATTAGCAGAACCGGCCAAAACCAATTGGAATAATTAGTACTCGATTATTACTAATTAATTACCCTAATCTCTAATTTATTACTGTGGTTTTTAAAAAAATTAACGAGAGTTTTACGAACCCGAGTTTGTGGGCTCTAGTACGGTTTTGTTAGCTTTGTTAGTGTAGTAAAAACAAAAACCGAGTTTGTGGGTCTCTAGTACGGTTTTGTTAGCTTTGTTAGTGTAGTAAAAACAAAAACCGAGTTTGTGGGTCTCTATTACGGTTTTGTTAGCTTTGTTAGTGTAGTAAAAACAAAAACCGAGTTTGTGGGGCTCTAGTACGGTTTTGTAAGTTTTTTTTTTAAACCACAGTAATAAATTAGGGATCAGGGTAATTAATTAGTAATAATCGAGTACTAATTATTCCTATTGGTTTTGGCCGGTTCTGCTAATGGGGTTATCCCAGCTTAACGTACCTGTAAAGTTTGTATAAATTGGAAACTTTTTGAATTTTTCGGAATTTGAATCAAAATTTTAAAAAGGCGCATCTGTAGGTCCATTCTTTCTCTATTACATCCTTGCTGAAATAAAATTTTATCATTCTTGTACTGGCCACAAAACACTCGCTACGTTAGTACATTTTATGCTGGATTTTAGGAGGTAGGCGGGTCTCTTAAATGTCAAGTACTTTAGATTTATGTTTGTTGTATTGTTTTTCTAGTCGTATACTTATTCAAAAATTTTGCATACTAATTGCGTTCATGCTACAATTTCTAGCCTCAATTTGCAAGAAGCTACTTTCAGCCCTTGGCATACAAATAACTAGTTTGTAGAAAAATACTTAAATCTCTTCTAAATTATTTTAATACTAATACTAGACTACAAACCCTTTTTAGGAAAATGGTATAAATACATAAAACGTGTTTCCGCTCAAGCACCTATTTCTTAATTCCGTATTAAAATTAGTTCGCCGAACCACTTATGCTTGATTTATTTACATCGGTAGAATAAACAAAATTTATATTTATCCTCGAGTTACGATGAAAACAAATTACAGAAATCGTGATGACAAGTCAACCTGTTAAATATTGAAACGTTGAATTATCTAGTGCAAGGCAAATTGGCACAGTTTCAAAGCCCATTAGTAAGAAAGAGACGGCAAGAGAGAGACAGACAGAGCAGCCATCAATGTAACTGTAAATATACCGCAATCTCCTGCTAAAAATTTCACTGTTCACTTCGATCCGTGATTATCCTGCGAAGGAAAAGAAAAACGATTCCGCAATAAATACATCTTTGTTTATTGTGTAAGCCCTGTCCACACATCGATTCTTTGATTCCTGAATAAAAAAAAATCACTGTTTTGTGACCGACTGTGGTTCTGACAACTTAGGTTCGAATCCAGTCAGATTCCAGTTTTACAACACAAAAATTTGCCCTGTGAATAAGTTATTTTGCTGGTAACCATTCTACAGGATTTACTCCCAATTACAGAATAGTAGATGTTATTATAGTGGAACCGACTACTTCGACCGATTCGTCTTAGTGCAGTCAGAATCTCAATCCGTGCGACGATCTTTGAAATCCAAAGCGGCAACGGAGATATGATTTTTTCAACGAGGACTGCTTATTTAAAACGATCAAGTGGTCAGCTTGAAGCAGCAGAATGTGATTTAATTGCAAGATATTTAACAATTTAACTTAAGTTAACTTAACTCGATGAAGGGTAACAACGGTTTTAAGTGATAGTTTAACGATAATTCTTGAAATCTTATACATTTCAAAAATATAACATTATTGAGAGATTTGAACCACGGAATTCCGGATTCGTAATGTGCTTAAAAATGAAATGGACACTCCGTATCTTAGCAATACTGTAGATTTTTTGTTTACCCTGTGTGAGATAAAAATCACTACTGGATCCGTGCGTTACCATCGTTACCGTTGGTTATAGTCATAGAATGCATGCTCCCAGCTGGCCCGTATTAACTGTCTCTCTCTAAAAGGTAAACAGAGAGGCCACACTTCATCCGCCCTAGTGTCCTCTCCTGTCATAATAAACTCGTCAACATAATTAGGGGAACACTTGAAGTGAAGTGAAAATTCACCCATTTTCAAATCGTCATAATAATCGTATTTTCAGTCGATTTCGATGAATCTTCGAGAGCGAAAAACTTTGAAGTGTCTACTTTAAAGTCATGCATGCGTCACCCCTCCAGCATCCCTGTGAAAAAATGCTTTTAAATCGAAAAAATGTCCAACTTTGACGATGTGTACGGACGGACTCGATTCACTAAAAGGGCACTAAAATTTGTTCAATTTCCTGTGCAGGACTCAAAGAACGAAGTTCCTACGTTGATTTTATACAAACTTATGAGTGTTTGAAAAAAAGTGCATTTCGAGGTTTTTCGCGCATAACTCAGCGACTTTTCAACCAAATTTTTATATTGTACTTCGTGGCTTAGACCCATTACGATAGACCATGTATTATGTATTTGTTAAGTGCACAATGCTCCTACTTCCTCGTAAAACGATTGAAATTTGCTGACCTCTGCCCAATAATGGCCCGGCTATTTCGTGCAATTGTTTCTGTCGTGTTCAGTGAAAAATCCACGGCATTCCGCGATCTGATTGGCCGCTAGTAATGCGTGGCGCCTCTGCTTTAATGAAACAGTTGAAAGTGCATAGTCATTAATCACTCGCTTGACGATGTTCTGTTGTTTCGCTTTTATTTTGTTTTCTATGCGCTTGTATTTGTATAGAGCTGAATAAGTTGCATGACGAGAGACTTTTACTAACAGAAACCAGAGTTTAATAGAGAGGTGTTTTTATTAAATTGATGAATGAATGAGGAACATACGCGGTTCAATTTATAGATGGTTTATAAATTTATAAGTCGTACGCGGATATATCAATTATAATAAATTGATAAATCAATAATAATTATTCACTAGGTATATTTGACACTGCACACTTTCAGAGCTTTTAAATAAGACATTATAGAATTAGAATGAGCATTTTTGGTTTGGCACGGTAAAGTTCTCAATAAGGTTAAAAAATGTCTCACTTTATGGATCCTTGTGCTCTGTTCAAACAAGGATTCTTTTAGGATTCTTTCATGCTTCTGAATCCTGAGATAAATAATCCTGGTGAGAATTTTGGACGGGGATATAACAAGTGCTATGATTATCATCGGTGATAGCATGAGTTGGTCGATGAAAATTGACCGAGCAGCACGAGTTCAATTTTCTGAAGACTATATTTGGAAATAATTATAATATAATGAATGAGTCCAAAATGTTTGGTTATATTTTTTCAATAGCTCTCAAAAACTATTTAAATTATGTTTACCTTTCTCAATTTTGTCTTCACTGGTATTTCCCCACCGACTACAACCAGGTTCATACATTAAGTCTTATTTTTGACAAACAACAATATTTGATTAAGAAACTGACAGTAGAAAATTAAAATAAGCAAAAACAGTTGACATGTAATAGCGGTGATAAAAATATCTACAATTTTATAGCACCTGTACTACCCTATTTCAGGCAATCAAATTAGTCAAATGTGTACCACGTGATACATGAATTATATACCTATTCGTAAATATATATGTCGGAGTACGAACGGAGCGGACCATAGATGATCAGTTACGTGATCAACAAAACTAATAAAATGCACAAATATTGGAATAGTTAACTAATCTAAACACTAAATAAATCACACATTCATCACTCATGTCATGGACCAGTTAAACCTGATCTACAAACTATGACGATAAGGAAAGGTGGCAATTTCTGGGCACGTGCTACTCGTATCAGAGCTCAGAGCATATTCAAGACTACCGATACCCGGCTCATTCCACACCTAGCACGTAATCCCAGACTTCGACCAAGTGTACTAATAATACTAATGTTATCGAACAAACAAACACGATCATAACTTCATTAGCACACTTGTATTCCTATCATTAATTATTATTTGCTAACCCCGACATATAGTATAATATAATATTCACTACAAAACCTAAACAAAATTTCGTACCATATTAATCTCCTACTACTCACAAGTATTTCCACCCCTGTCTGTTTCACTATAAAGCAAGTGAAATATTTCCAGTGTCGACTCGTGACCAGGGGTGTGGGTTAGGATTCCACATCCACATTCACAGCCACCCTGTGTAATATCCTTCCTATTTGCATAACTGCCTGCTTTGTCACCCAGCATGGTTTCCAGGGGCGGGGAAGGGGGGGGGGGGTTAACAGCGAGTGCAGGAAGGACACAGGAATTAATGACAGACAGAGAGAGAGAATGAGAGATAGGGTGGCTCATGTTTTGATTATGTGAACGTGTTTTGCGAAAATGAGTGTTTCGATTAAAG
Organism: Agonum fuliginosum; assembly: GCA_947534325.1. Lineage (NCBI taxonomy): Eukaryota > Metazoa > Arthropoda > Insecta > Coleoptera > Carabidae > Agonum > Agonum fuliginosum. The sequence continues at coordinate 31,003,373 of OX384033.1, read as the reverse complement.
TAGGATTGGCTAATGGGTAAATATGGGCTGGATAAATTTGCAATGTTCTTTACTTTTTGTGGTACAAATCGCCCTTAAAGTCAAATAATTGTATTAAGACAACTATATTTATTTGTTTTTCTACTAATATGAAATAATATTACTTTCTTATACACAGTAAGTAAGCCTAGGTATCATGAAAAAAATCGATGTTGGGATTTTCGCGGAAATACATGTTTTCAGGTTCAAAGAATCCGTTTTGAGGTCCAAAGAATCCGTTTTGACCATTTTCTCAATGATGTCTGTCTGTCTGTGTCTGTGTGTCTGTGTCTGTGTCTGTGTCTGTGTCTGTGTCTGTGTCTGTGTCTGTGTCTGTGTCTGTGTCTGTGTCTGTGTCTGTGTGTGTGTGTGTGTGTGTGTGTGTGTGTGTGTGTGTGTGTGTGTGTGTGTGTGTGTGTGTGTGTGTGTGTGTGTGTGTGTGTGTGTGTGTGTGTGTGTGTGTGTGTGTGTGTGTGTGTGTGTGTGTGTGTGTGTGTGTGTGTGTGTGTGTGTGTGTGTGTGTGTGTGTGTGTGTGTGTGTGTGTGTGTGTGTGTGTGTGTGTGTGTGTGTGTGTGTGTGTGTGTGTGTGTGTGTGTGTGTGTGTGTGTGTGTGTGTGTGTGTGTGTGTGTGTGTGTGTGTGTGTGTGTGTGTGTGTGTGTGTGTGTGTGTGTGTGTGTGTGTGTGTGTGTGTGTGTGTGTGTGTGTGTGTGTGTCTGTGTCTGTGTCTGTGTCTGTGTCTGTGTCTGTGTCTGTGTCTGTGTCTGTGTCTGTGTCTGTGTCTGTGTCTGTGTCTGTGTCTGTGTCTGTGTCTGTGTCTGTGTCTGTGTCTGTGTCTGTGTCTGTGTCTGTGTCTGTGTCTGTGTCTGTGTCTGTGTCTGTGTCTGTGTCTGTGTCTGTGTCTGTGTCTGTGTCTGTGTCTGTGTCTGTGTCTGTGTCTGTGTCTGTGTCTGTGTCTGTGTCTGTGTCTGTGTCTGTGTCTGTGTCTGTGTCTGTGTCTGTGTCTGTGTCTGTGTCTGTGTCTGTGTCTGTGTCTGTGTCTGTGTCTGTGTCTGTGTCTGTGTCTGTGTCTGTGTCTGTGTCTGTGTCTGTGTCTGTGTCTGTGTCTGTGTCTGTGTCTGTGTCTGTGTCTGTGTCTGTGTCTGTGTCTGTGTCTGTGTCTGTGTCTGTGTCTGTGTCTGTGTCTGTGTCTGTGTCTGTGTCTGTGTGTGTGTGTGTGTGTGTGTGTGTGTGTGTGTGTGTGTGTGTGTGTGTGTGTGTGTGTGTGTGTGTGTGTGTGTGTGTGTGTGTGTGTGTGTGTGTGTGTGTGTGTGTGTGTGTGTGTGTGTGTGTGTGTGTGTGTGTGTGTGTGTGTGTGTGTGTGTGTGTGTGTGTGTGTGTGTGTGTGTGTGTGTGTGTGTGTGTGTGTGTGTGTGTGTGTGTGTGTGTGTGTGTGTGTGTGTGTGTGTGTGTGTGTGTGTGTGTGTGTGTGTGTGTGTGTGTGTGTGTGTGTGTGTGTGTGTGTGTGTGTGTGTGTGTGTGTGTGTGTGTGTGTGTGTGTGTGTGTGTGTGTGTGTGTGTGTGTGTGTGTGTGTGTGTGTGTGTGTGTGTGTGTGTGTGTGTGTGTGTGTGTGTGTGTGTGTGTGTGTGTGTGTGTGTGTGTGTGTGTGTGTGTGTGTGTGTGTGTGTGTGTGTGTGTGTGTGTGCGCGCGTGTGTGTGTGTGTGTGTGTGCGTGTGTGTGTGTGTGTGTGTGTGTCCGTATGTTCACGAAGTTATGAATGAGAAAAGATAAAATGATAAAACTTGGTATTTATAAAGTTTAGTATAATGCGCAGAGCTGAAAAGATTTTGGTCACATTTCGAAAACCGGAAGAGGAAGTTTTCTTAAAACATAACAATAAATTCAATTTATTTCTAATATGGAAGTAGCCACAAAAAATGTTTCAAATATAAAATGTTAAAAATAATATAAGAAATTAATATAGTTTAATTTATATCGTTTGTCTGTTTTAAATATTGAGAAAAACTAAATAACATAATAATAATAAATAATAACATAATAATAATAAATATATTTCAATAATCATAGTTGCTTGAAAACAAACAAGCTACCTACGTCAATTACGTCAGTTATTCTATTATGTCAAACGTGTGTCAAGTGCAATATTTATACGAGTACACACAGTTGTGTACAAAAAAGTTGTGTGGTGACCACACCAGATTTTTTTATTATGGTACTTAAAATATTCTGTGGAGAAAATTATTTCAGCAGTTTCAAAATGCTTTATAAGTCCTGCTCAATTTTTAAAGCAGTAATAAATTTTTGATAGCCGAGTAAGTTGATTCTAACCCAGTGAAATACCCACTTCAGTTTAACTGCACAAAAATCTTCCTCGTGGTGAACTCTATTAATAAACATAAGTGAATTGACGGCATACCCAAGTTGGGTAAAACGCGAGATAGATATGCAAGCATTATATTATTACAGCTCGTTTGAAGTGTTGTGGTCTTCGTCCATGTTCAGTGACCTGATTACTAAACAGTAAAACACTTTTGCTGGAATTGTGGGTATTTAATGAGCTATAAATTATAAGCAATTAGCTGGTAGCCAGGCCAGACTCAGCGTTTTTATTCATGTTGTTGTTGATCAATAAGAAAATTGATTTGTTTTGCTTTTACTAGACAAATGACAGTGTATCATAAACCCGAAGGTTAGATCGTAATTGTTATGAATTGTTGAACAGGTGCAGAATATTATTCACTAATTAATGTCTTAGCTTTATTTCATTTGACACTGCACACTTTCAGAGCTTTTAAATAAGACACTGGAACTAGACTGGGCATTTTTGGCACGGTAAAGTTCTCAATGTCTCACTTTATGCTTTATGGATTCTTATGATCTGTTCAAACAAGGATTCTTTTAGGATTCATTCATGCTTCTGAATCCTGAGATAAACAATCCTGGCAATTTTTTACTAGTAGCTTCAGTAAATTAACTGAATTTAAGCGGAAATTTTACTAGCATCTGTCACTTTGACATATTTATTAAAGTTAAATATAAATTTAGTAAATATTTCAAGTTTCTACTGTAAAAAGAATTCAAAAATAGAGCGGCGGTGTCATTGCGATTTTCTTACCGAATATGCAATCGTGCATTAATTCATATCCCGGAATTTTTTTTATCGTGCATTCCAACAACGTCTTATTTAGCTCGAGTGGTACACGAGAGCTAATTACGTTACGGAAAGAATTAATGCACATGTGATATTATAAGTGAAAATTGACTTTTCCTCCTCTAATGCCATTTTTTAAATTTTGGTTTTTTATTTGTGGTAAAAAATTCCCATAAATTGCAAGAATAGGTCATGTTTATCGTAGCTTATAAAAAAATCTGCTGTGTCCACCACAGTACTTCCCCGATTATAAGTTTTAATAACTTACTTTCGTAACGCCGTTAATTTTATGCTTTATTCTGCAAAATTTAAATAAATTTATCATTTTTCCCCAAACTATTTAAGTTGATACCAACTTCGGCATAATTTAAATACCATAAAAAATCTGATACTTATTCACTAAAAACTCACACTCGAAAATTTTAACCCGTCACAATACCTTATAGCCTTATAGAATATAATGCGGAAAGTAAAAACAACTGACCATTGTTTAAATGTTGTTATTGATTCTTCGACTAATATTTTTTTCCAGAAAACTTTAATTTGATAATACACTTGAACAAATTTGAATAATTTTTTGAGAAACAATAATTGATTATCGCATAAATGTCATTTTTTACATTTTTACTAAACTTATCTCCCCGAGAACTTTAAATGGACACCAAACTCGGTATAATTTGAATAATGTATGATAAAAAAATTGATGATCAGTTAAAGCTTTAATTTGATACCACACACGATAGTATTTTAATAAAAATAAAATAAGATGTTTATAAAGTTGGTACCACTGGTTGAATAAAAAAATTTGAGTAATTTTTTGAGAAACAATTGAAAATCGTATTAATGTCATTTTTTACATTTTTAAAAAAACTTATCTCCCTGAGCGATTCAAATTGACACCAAACTCGGTATAATTTGAATAATTTATAAAAAAAAAACAATTGACGATCATTTAAATGTTATTTTTGTTTTTCTACTAGAATTATTTTCCCAAGACCTTTAATTTGATACCACACACGATAGTATTTTGATAAAAATAAAAAAGTTTTGTTTATAAAGTTGGTACCACTGGTTGAATAAAGCTCATTAACGAACTTGAAGTCAGATTTTGGCTCAAGATCTTAAATATAAAATTTCAGTCCAAAATTCCAACGCGTTTTTAAGTTATCCAACATCCAGACAGACTAACAGACTAACAGACCGACAGACCGACAGACCGACAGACCGACAGACCGACAGACCGACTTTTTTTAAAATTATGTTTTTTGGGTTCAGTAGGGTCTGAAACGTGAAGATTCACCAAAATCTCGAACTGTCAAAAAATCACGATTACAATACTTCCCTCTATTACATAGATCGGGGAAGTAAAAACTAATAAAAAAATTTAAAAAGTGGCGTTAGAGAAGCAAAGGACATTATTAAAATTCTTAAAAATGTATTATTTGTTATCAAAATTTTTATTTTCAGTTCAGTTTTAAGGGTACTACGGAGCAGTATTTCAGCTAATTTATGGCTAGAAATGGCCCACCTTAATCCAATATCTGTTATACCCGTATTTAGTGGAGTCTTCTCAACTTCTATAGTTAATAAACAAATCCAGCAAATCCCTTGCCATTATGATTGTTGCTACTAGTGTAATTTAGTTCAACCCCTTGTTTCCTGTAAATTAATTCGCTTGAATGTTCTCGTAGTCGGACGATTCTATAAGTGGAATAATTTCAAACATAACACAGAACTGAGCACAACACATCCAAGTTTCAAACAACTCGTGTTAGCCCAGAACCGACTGAACAAGTGAATTGTGAATTTAACAAAAGTTACAGGATGTAGATGGCGTCTGTGGTTTCCGAACAGCGTGGAAAAACAGCCGAGGGTGAGGGTTAAGATTGTTGCCTACCAAAATTGATGACAACAGAAATAAACAAATTTTTTATAGATTTATCTGACTATTTCCCTGAATATTTTTTAACAGATGGTTTAACCAATCATATTGCGTAATGATGACGTCAAATGACGTAATGCAACCAATATAATTGCAAATGTAAAATGATGTATCTGACAACATAATTTTGTAGATTAGGTTTTATTTTGTTACGTCAGTAACAAAAAATTAATTAATTTGTCACATGAAACGTCAAAAATGTTTAGCAAAATGAGTCGTTTTGGTAGTCTTTTTAACAAGAAAAATATTCTTCCTAAATACCATTCGAGATAATAATTTTTTGAGAGAATTTTTGTCTATTCCACGGCAACTTATTGCAATTTCACTCCACAAAACATCATCTGACAATTCCCCTCAATTTCGTTTCGGGAAATTGATAGATGATGTTTTGTGTCGTGAAATTGTTAGAAATAAGTTGCCGTGGAAACGACAAAACAATTCTCAAAAAATTATCATCTCTTATGGTATTACCCCTGATTATATTTTAATCAATTAAAATGCACTATTTTTCACAATAACCATAGAAACTATCTACCTATATAAACAACAACTATTCCAGTGCATATTTTTGAATATTGATAAGTATGCCTATATTGACCATAACCATGACACAAAAAACAATAATAAATGTTTGTTTATTTTCTCCAAATGTCAAAATATTTAAAATGAATAGAAAAATTATGGTAATAAATAAAATTGTATTATTTAAAATTGTTAAATTTGTTTTATTCATGAAATAGTCAATGCGAATAGATACCACTCAATCATCAAAAATAATAGAAAATACTTTTACCTCCTGGTTCGACGTATTTGCGCAAAACACCTCTCGACCTCCGGTCTCGAGTTGTTTCTATGGAAATACGTTTCATCAGTCGGCAGTATTTTCGATTATTTTCGAAACTCTTTTTAGTATAATAACTGACTATATCCTTCATCTATTTATTATTTGCAGTAACCATGACAATATCGATTATACAAACATTTATTTTTATATTTTATATATTTTATATTTTCGCTGACGTCACTTGAGTAACAAATTTGTCAATTTTGAATATAATATAATATCATTCAGAATATAGTCCAGCAGTATACCACTCGACAATAGAAAATTCTCGAAATTCGACGTATTGCCAGATGGAAACACCACTCGACATTCTGTCTCGTGATGTTTCCAGGCAATACGTCTAATATAATCGAGAATTTTCTATAGTCTAGTGATATAATATATGAAATATTTATTCGTTTATAAGGTGAATTTAAAATAACTGCTGTCAAATATATTTACTTTTAAAATTAGTGCACGTTCTATACCAAGAAAATATTACATTATTTGTATTATGTTATAGTACAATAGGAAATTTTATTGGCTAGAACCTATATACGTAAACGTAATGCAAGAAATAGTTATACTAGTGAATAATATATAGCATAACTCACTGTAAATTAATGTATTATTAAAAAACAGTAAATATGCAAAATGAAAAACTGTTCTTAATTAATCCAGAAATAGTTCAGTTATTTTTAATTGATGGACCAATATACAAACAAACACATATTTTTTGTAAATACGTTATTCAAAATTATTGTATCAAACAAGTTATCATAATAAAACTGAAGTTAAAAGTACAATCATTATTTAGCTCGATTCCAAAATTAATCAGTTTTTAAAACGATCAATTACCCGATTCAATTTAAAACTCAGATAGCGATCATATTAATCTCCAATAAAAAATTACCCATCCAAAGTGCGTCAGTCTAATGTGATAAGAATCACTTTAATAGGTTAGCACTGAATCGAAGCGATCGATATTCGATAACCAGACAATGAATTTCTTCCAGTTTTTATCGCATGACTCACGATACAAACTTTATCGATCACATTAACATCAAAAAACAATTTATCAAATACCTTTCTATTTTAATCTTCGCGCTGAATTGCACACCGCGATTGTAAAAATAAACCCATTCATGCAGACGCGCAATTTAGAAAGTTTGTGAATATGGATTCGATGAATTGTCGGTTGTGATATTAGTTGGCCTTGATCTGCTTGTTTTTATGGAGCTGAATTGCGTTGAATATGAGAGTAATTATGAAATCAATCTCTGTAGTATTTAATAAAAATGCCATTCATCTAAATGTGATTTGTTTTAATCAACAAGCAAAGGTCGCCATGTGGCATTTGTTAAAAGATTGTACCGCATAAAAAGTATAACATTGTTGTTTGTTGAGAGATATTGTTAATATCGAATAATTATAATATCAATTTACAGGGTGGTCAATTGATGTATGTAGTATTTTTATATGTATTTCCTTATTCATTTTATAGGAAAATACTTCAAATAAATCTTGTAGATAATTAAATTTTGTATCTATGTCACTTTCAATACAGGATGATTCATAACTTTGTGCATATATTTTAATGGCACATAAGTAGAACATTATACTAATACCCAACTTACTTATTATGAAACTGAAAGAGTTTTTTCAAAATTGCAATTTTAGTTTTAGTTTTTTAATTACTTCTATGGAATTTCATAAATTTAATTTAATTTTATTTATAGTTTTAGTCAGATATTATTTTCCATCTATTTTAACATGAAAGTATAATCAAGTAGGTAGGTATATAATAATAATTCTTTAAAACTAGAAAATTCAAGTAGTACCTACAAGAAAATTCTTGCGTAATCATAAAATACCCGAAAACAGACAAGAAAAAGGCATACATAAAAAATCTGACGTGGCCATCACACAACCTTCCGCCATATCATTTAAAATATACAAATAAAAATCTAAAATATTCAAACAGAAATTAGTATCACCTGAATCAAAAGATTCATTCACACGAAAACTCTTCTGTGTTGAAGCAATCCTCCGTTCAGTTACTACATTTAAGGAGGTTCCCTAGACATTTAAAAAAATGTTCTAATGCAACCAAACAAATTTGTTTGTGATTGCAAATAATTTTTTCCGTTGTCAATCAACCTACAAGAGTCAAGATCAAAAATCGTAATACAAGAAATGTTATGGATCAAAAAGCAAGTTAAAATATTCTTAAAGCATAACTAAACTGATTGCGCAAATAATAGTAGTAGTAGATAAAGTAATTAAATAAATGAATTAGTTCGCATGGGTCCAAAAATAAAACTTTCCTGTTTACTACAGGGTCAATATTCTCTCAATCAATTTTCATGTCACGAATTCACGCTATGCACGTTTAGAGTCACGCGTGCTTCCCTCAACTTGTACAAATCACGTACGTAGGGAAGTTTGTCCCTAGAACTGCTTAGGTTGGCAAACCTGAATGCCGGAAGTGAGTGTTGATGGGAATAACTTTTTTGGCAATTATTGGTAATTGGATTTCAACTTCTGCGAAGCGAAGAGGGAAGTTAAAGACCTTTAATGGTCTTAAACCCTTTACGAAAGGGTAACTGATCTCAATTTTAAGATTAATGGGAACACCGCCTTTCTATTTATCTAAAAAATGTTAATCTGTTGTGTATTTATGAAGTAAGGAAACGTTCGCACTTATAATTGAAATTGGAATTTTGTGGAAGCGGTGGTTGGGATATTTAGCACTTATACTTGAAATGGGGGTTTCCAAGCCTACGGCTTTTAAAGAAATACTTATTGAATATTAATTTTCAGCATATATAAGTTATAGAAAAGTGATAATAATTGTTAATTTTGATAGATTTATTACCTTTTTATCGAAATGAACATGTAGCTCTTTTGTAACGTGCATTAAAATGCGCCATGTGTGACGTCGACAACATTGAAAAAAAACCGCGAGTAAATTTGTTCGTGTAAGATCGTTTTTTGTCGTTTTGACTACGGAATGGACGACGGACCTGTGTTGAAATAAGGTAAGATGTACGTATATCGTATTCGCGGTGAGCATATGTTTTCAGGGCCGGTGACGTCACACTGTCACACACGGTATCGCTTTTCGCGGCACCTATTTTTTTAAACTTTATTAATTTTTTTCTGGCTTATTTGCAACTTTCTGGAATACGGGTCTAATATTTTAATGTACAGATTAACATATGAAACAATCAAAAATTGTGGAAACCCCCATTGGTAGGTCTGAAATCTAGCTTAAATACGTCTAATTTAGTAAATAATTCCCCTCTTTAACCTTGTAGTTTAAATCTTCTTAACATCCTCTTGTAAACAATTAATTTTCTGCGTGAAGTTAACCTCAGCAGTGACGCAATTGAGAAAGTTGTATTTGGGTTCCGCGTTTAGTAAAAAGTGATATTTCCAGTTCATATATCTAGCGAGCTCGGCACTAAATGACAAATCCTATTTTAGATGTTCGAGAGATAACATAAATTACTAACACATAAATCTGAACGCTGAAAATTCCAAGAATTATGAGGTTGCACCGCTCACGCGATATGAGAGTATTTGTGCGTTTCTCTAGGGTGCTAAAGTGATTGATGACGTACATAGATTCTCCATTATCTGGATGAACACTTTTTATAGATATTGTTGTGTTTTGTTTGTTGTATTGATATATGAACACGAAAGGTGAACAACCTACTTATTTAAAAACGTTTTGCACGAATTTCAATTTTGTAGCCTCACATTTATTATAAATAATATATTTTATAACATCGTGTGTGCGGTTACCAGCTGTCAAATCACTCATAGTCCTAAGTCTGTAAAGCTGGATTCAGACCTACCCAATTATAAGTATAAGTGACTAATTTAACCAACCAGCGCTCAACGTTTGCATATATAATTGAAATTAGAATTTTTTGGAAGCACTGGTTGGTTAATTTAGCACTTATACTTATAATTGAGTCGATCTGAATGTTATATATGTAATTATATACTTATGTCTTAAGTTAGATCCTTATGTCTGTTACTGTACTAAATTTAAATCCAATCTGTGCAGTATATACATTTTGAGATAGCAAGCCGCCATTTTATTTCAAGGTGGCGGACTAACATTTTAATATGCCTATATTTTAGGTTGGATCCTTAACTATTACTGTACCAAATTTGAACCAAATCGATGCAGTACATTTTGAGATAGCTAGTCGCCATTTTATTTCAAGATGGCGGAATAACATTTTAATATGCCTATATTTTAGGTTGGATCCTTAACTATTACTATACCAAATTTGAACCAAATCGATGCAGTACATTTTGAGATAGTCAGCCGCCATTTTGTTTCAAGATGACGTACTGTGCTTTTTGTTTGTTTCAAGTCAGATACCAAATTAGAACGCATTCGTTACAGTACTTTTGAGATATATGGCCGCCATTTTGTTTCAAGATGGCAAACTGGCATGTGTCTTAAGTAAGATCCTTAGCTATTGCTATTACTATACTATATTTTGAGATATCTAGCCGCCATTTTGTTCCAAGATGGCGGACTGACATCGCGACACCCCTATATTTTTTCTCGGGTGCTCAAAAGTATTCACGCAAAATTTGGGAACAATCACTTCAGTGGTTCAAAAGTTTTTGAGGCACATACATACTTTTCGTCTTCATAATAATTAGAATTAGATTAGATACCTAATACAGAATAAATATACTTTGTGTAACTTATAAATTTTCCCAAAGTTACACAACGATTTATTTCTGTATATAATCGGAGTTATCTCATCGATCATGTTAGTACCCATAATTTCTCAAGGCCATCCAAACAAGTCAACACTCAACACTATCTAAGATCTTATGAGCGGAAATAGTTGCATTTATGTCTTTTTAATTTTAATGACGACATTGCCAGTCGCATGCTTCGTATAATTATTATCTTTAAACCAACTTTAAAATGTAAGAATCAAGATTTATATTTTAAATATGATTCATAAAAGCAAAACATAAAATAGGTGCTGATAAAATTAATAGCTCAGTAAGAAATAAAATAGTTAATATATGGGCAGATAAGAAAAATTGTCAAAAATAAATAAAAGTTTATTGACATATTTTGTAATCGTAAATACGCGCTAAAAATAATATTTGTTGACTCAGTTTATGAATTGTACAAATAATACTGATAAGAAAATAGTAAAAAAAATTCCTTATCTATACAGTAAACATTATATCACTTATCAAATTTTCCAGAAATATTTTTATTGATTCAGATATTCATACACTTTCTAATCTTTATCACAGATAAACAATTTACTACATACTTTGTACATTCATTTGTTTACGAAGAATAGTTTCTTTTGACCTTGCTTGACCTTCAAGGAGTTGTTCTACACAAACTTGTTTTATAGGTACTAAAAAATTAATTCATATTGATTATATCATTAATGCTGGAATTTCAAAGAATTTATACGTTTTCTAATAATAACTTTACAAGTAAGAAATGAAAATAATAGTGACTGGCTTTTGATCTTTACATTCATTAAGAATGTAACACATGTTGTACTAGAATAGCATTAATATTTTATTTTATTTACGGCGAAGAAAAACGCGTACATTATTCAACAATTTTGAACTAAAGTTATTAATTATTAATGAATCATGAATATGATATTTTTAAACGAGGTACAATAATAATTATTATAGGTAAGGAACATTGTTCCAATGACTATTTCGACAGTTTTGAGTTATAACTTATTACTCACGTAAGCACTAGTCCATAATAAAAATTATTTAACAGTTAATTGCTTTTAAAGCATAATTAAGTTTCATAAAATGTTCTAAATAATGTACTGTTACATAAATATTTATTATTTTATTATTATTTTATTTCTATGCTACATCATTTTATTATTTTTATTTTATTTATTTATTCTCAGAATGGTAGATGTTATTAAAGTGGAATCCTGCCACTCGGACCCAGTGATATTAATCAACATTAATCTTGTACATATTTAAAGAGAATCGGGTAGTTGAGGAAAGAAAATGTGCCGCAGACGAAAATCTTTTTCCATTCAAGGTCAAATGTCTTATAATTGAAAGTTATATTTTTTCACTAAATGAGAAGGTGCACGTTTTTCACCTACTTCGTGGGGCAAACAGAAGCACAGAAACTTTTAGAAATTCTTTTTTTCAAATTTTGGCTTTCTTTTTACCAAATCAAATGAAAATATGACGGTGATAGAGTAAAATTCAAATAGCTAGAACCCTGCGCGAAGTACGAATTCTCGTTTTAGAGAGAGAAGTATAGATGATAAACAAGAGGAAACTACGCTACTATGTCTGTTCTACAGAACATCAGCTTCAATATCTGTTATTCTCATGCTGACATTCGTAGTGTTTTGCTTCGTGTAACCCTGCGAATTTTGTAATTGATTGTGATTGAGTTATATTTTAGTTTTCTTTGAAAATTAAGTGAAGTGCAGCGCAGCACATACTCGCTAGCTCCGCTTTTGTAAAACGGACAGTACATGACAAGCTCTGCCTTCTCGCGCAATCCAGGGTCCTAGCTATTTGAATTTTACTCTACTCTTAATGCCCTGTTCAAACGAGGAAAGTTTTCACTAACAAGTTTCTTGAAAGTAAAAAAAAAGTGCTATAGAAAACTGTCAATACCGTATATACAGGGAATAGAGTTATTTTTATTAAATATATCACTAGCTTTAATATATTTTAAAGAAATAATTAGTTTCCTCGTATGACCGGTATTCACAGTTTTTTTTATGACAGCTCCTAGCACTTGTTTTACTTTCAAGAAATTTTTTAGCAAAAACTTTTCTCGTATGAACAGGACATAATGCCAGTTATTGAACATGGTTCCTGATTCGAATATTTAATTCGAATTTCTTTGATATGATTTTGCAAATAAAGAGTGTTTACCTCCCCCTGGCTACGGGCCTGGTAGGAGGAGCTCTCGTGAAACCTCCTGACTCCGGTCCTGGGCGGTGCATCATGATTGTTAATTTCCTGGGCCGCCCCTGGTTGTGCCCAAATGACCGTGCGGCGACCTTGTGACCTCGCTCAGTGCAGCCGAGTTCACCCGTGCGTTCCATAACCTCTCTTTTTAATCCTTTTACGCTCTTTTCTCTTTTGTCTTTTTGCTCTCTGCTTTCAACTTTGGATATCAAAGTTAAAACGAGTTGCCGAGTTCCGAATCAATTAAAGTTACGCGACTGTGAAATTTGTTTAATTTATTATAAAAGCTTACTAGACGAACATAAAAGACTAAAAGTACCTACTCAGTAATTTGGTCATATTGGTGATAAATTATGTCCGTAAAGAGTGATTCACAACTGCTTTTTTCAAAACTCTCAATTTTAATTTGGAGTTTTGGGCCTCTGTAAATAAATTTATTTAAGGGTCCCGTCTCTGTAAGAAAATTTTGGTTGTTTAAGATTGTACATGCTTTATCTTATTATTAAGAGATTTATTAAAAAATGTAACTCGGCATAAACCTAGTTCCATTCTTCGTCTGTACATAAATTTATGAAATTTTACTTTATCTGTAAAACTTTATAAGAATTTTAAAAATTTCTGGACTGCTTTTACGTATTTTAGGCGAATGCGTTACCATAGGGCAAACGCGGTGTTGAGCTAGGTTGCTAAGTGGAGTCGATACCCTTAAAGCGCTACATTGGTGCCAAAAATATAGTGAAAAAGGGACCTTGCTATAGGTATTACAAACTGAGCTCTTGTTAGTACACCTACACAGTTCATATTTTATAAATAGATAGTTAAAAGATGACTCTAGAGGGCGACGAAGTTATATTTTTGAAATACTTAATGATATTTCAGTAATAAATAGTCAATTTGGCCGATTTTTTACAATTTTTTTCGTCAGATACTTATGTAATTTTTTTGATAAAAAATATTTTCGTAGCCGTCTCATGAACAATGCAAGGAATCGACTATTTAAACAAAATTAATAAATATGCAATAATAATGCCATAATTTGTAATATTAAAATGCATAAATTAATTCTTATGTTCTCTAATTGTTGTCGCAACAATGTATTGTATAAATTTTTCAATCAAATAATGATTCCTAATTACTTATGGTAAATTTCAGATTTTTATTTTGAGCAATATAGCCAGAAACGTGAATTCTGATTCTATTGCAGCAATATTGCAGCAATATTGCGTGCAACCAGGGTAGAGCTTTAAGTTAGTAAATCCATGGGTAGTGACAACCCAAAATATGACTCAAATTAATTTAAAAGTCGTAGAATTTGGATTAAAATTAAAATTTATAGGTAACCGTTGAAATAACGAAGATAATTGAATTTAAAGTTAACACTAAAACGTGCTTATAATGCATTGCGTATATGGAGGTTAACAGTAGATTTACTAACAGATTAGAAAATATTACATCATAGCAACCCAACACATGTTTGGAAAACGAATATGTTATTTTTTGATATTTGAGATGTTTATTAAAAAAATAAACATTATGAGTCACCGGAATAAATGTTGAGAAATCGCACGTAAAAGGTTCCAGTCTCAAGAAAAATTATATTTTTGACGTCATACTACTGCATTTCAGTAGACTTTAAATTCAATTATCTTTTTTATTTCAATGGATACTTATATGATTTGTAATTTACATCCAAATCTACGATTTTTAATGATTCACACCGAAATCACGCAAGCTTATGACGGACGGATGTGTACCTTTCTGAATTCAAACACGAGTTGTCACAAACTAAAATCCCAATTCAAAAGTCTTTTCCCTTTTCTCTCTTTTTACATCCACGTGTGCGAATCGATTGAACCCTGCAGAACTCCTGTCCTTGGCGCCCCTGTGGCGTACGCCACTGTTTCTGACATGCGTCAAGGCCACCACTGATCTCGCTTCAACCCCTGCTGCAGTCGCTTCAATTTACTGACTACAAAGGAACAAAAGTTCATGTGACACAGCTAACCATAGCCGGCTTGAAAAGAAGGAAAGATTAAAGATATTGATGAAGAATATAGGGGTGTTTGGGGGACTAATTACTTTCTTGTTTAGGTATTTAATTTAGTAAATAAAAACCAAGTAATTACTTAGTGTACGGTTGAAATGGGTGAGTGAGTTAACGCGCACAGCTGATATTTTTTATAAAGGAGCATATATATTATTAATTTTAATACATGATCAAGGGTTGTAGAAACAATTATTATTATTAAGGTATCATTAATAAGGTATCATTACCTTACAAGTGGGCAAAGTAAGAAATTACCCACGAGGGAAATCTTAACTCACGAGGCCGAAGGCTGTAAGATAATTTTCTCGAGTGGGTCATTCCTTTTTGCCCACGTGTGAAGTATAACGTTTTATCCAACACCTCTTAATAACTACTTAAATATTTAAAAAATATTAAGTTTCAACCTAAAACATCGTTTCTATGGTGACTTCCAACAAGCAAAGTAACAATTTACCTACAAGTGGATATAATTTTGATCAAAGCCACTTGTGGGTAATTTTTTACTTTGCTTGTTTAAAATCACAATAGTTATGATGCTTTTATGAAGAGGTGTTGGATAAATATAAATTATTATAACATTGTGTACAATTTATTTCGGCAAACCTGTGGTCCACGTTGGGCGCCACTTTTAACATCATTACTGTGCGAAATGTTTTGAATCCGCAAAATAATATTTCAGGAAGGCAGTCCTTTAAAATTGTTATTTACATTTTATAGTATTTTATTTTAAATTTACAATATTTTACAATAATTTCGAATAGTTACTAAACAGGAGAGCATACAATAATTTTTTTTGTATGTAACATGTAAACAGACTAAGTTTAAAATTAGGTGAGTCCTCTCTAGCGCCTAGTCCGTAAATAGATTCGTCCTATAAAACTATATTTTGCGTACTTGTTTCATAAATAACTACTTTTAATAATAATTGATTCTACAACCCTTTTGATCATGTATTAAAACAGCCACCGAGAAATATGATCTCTTACAGTGTTTAAATTACTTTCAAACTGAATGTTACCTATATATTTATTTCGTCTTTCTCATATTATTTTTTATTATTCCGTGTGTGCGATTACCAGCCGTCAATTCAACGTTAAATAAAATTTTGTGATGGGAAAATTCTCGAAATCGAAAAATTTCCCGAGATATTTTTTGAAGAATTTATCAGGAAACGTCCCGGAAAATTTTGGGGAGAAAGTTAAAAAAAAATTAATATAAAAAATAATTTGTATGGTTTTCTCTTACCCATAACTACAAACAAATAACAAAAAAAGTTGTAAACACCCAAATCCCGTTTATTTCAAGGTCATACCCTCCCCCTCTGAACATCTTCGCATCAGACATCAGATCAATAATAAACAAGCTATTCGCTTGTCTCTTCCCGGGTTCCCCCACTCCTGGGCCATCGATTGCCTGACACGTGTTGCTTGTTTTCCTGCAGGAACCTGCCGCCCAACGCAGTCACCGAGGGTGGGGGGGGGGGGGTCGAAGGGGGCACCGAGGGCTGAATGCCAAGGGAAGATTAAACAGCAGTGTTGTGTTACGAAGTTTGCATCGGTATTGATTAAAATGAATGTTTGAGCTGGAATTGAAATGTGATAGGCGAAGTTTTTGGTGTTTTAACTTTGAACTGAGTTTGCAGAATTTTTATTACTCTGGTCTACCTCCTAAAATCCAGCATAAAATGTACTAACGTAGCGAGTGTTTTGCGGCTAGTACAAGAATGGATAAATTTGATTTCAACAAGGATTATGTACTTTAAGGATCAATTAACAATTGTACCTTTTTAAAATTGTAATAAAAAAATTGTAAGTACATGATTATAAAAATACCGAAAATTCATTAAAATTTGCAATTTATGCAAAATTTTACACGGATATATCTCATGATAGAAACTTATTTTTAAAATTTTAAAAATGCACTTTATAGATCCATTCTTTCTCTATTAAATGTATATAAAATCAATCTCTTCCAGCCAATAATAAACTAACAGTTTACTCGCAACGAAAACACTTTTACAGTATTTTTCTACTTCAAATTGACATTGCATTGCTAGGATGCGGCAAAGTACGAGTTTGGCGCTGGTTTCAGGTAGCCATAGGAGCGGGGAAAAGAATAGAATAGAATAATAAGTAAAATCGAGAGTATTCTAGGAATTCGGAAAAACGTAAAGTTTTCGAACTTCATTTGATTGCTTGAAAATTAACAAAAATCAGGACTCGAAATGGAAATTTATATGAAGGTTTCTTGAAAATGTCAATTTTTACTTTTTAGACATTGTAATTAATCTAGATTCAAACCCATGATCTCTGTAATCAGAACCATGAACCAAGCACTCTACCACTGTGCTATCTCGGCGATTATGTATATTATATTGCTGTTCCACATTCAAAAACCAAAATTTTAACTTCCATAGATGATATAGATGAAAATACAATATTTGTGTTGATTGCTCGTAGAAAAAATGTTGATTCGACTAGTCTGGGTTTGTAAATGTGACTTTCAGCTCTTGGTAAAAATAACCGGAGTAAAGTGAATAACGTATTAAAGTTTTTCTCGTCCTGTAAAATGCCTCTCTCCATTGAAGCATTATAAACTCCGTCTGTATAAATCTACTTCATGAATTGACAAAGCCTAACTTCCCGCCCACATAATTTCGTATCTAAATGAAGTGAACTAACTCTAACTTTCCTGCAAACTTCAACTATTCATACTCTGTAACTATACAGTATACACAACTTTAACTTGGTTTACTTCATGTCACACTGAACAGTGTTACCAACCGTGTGTCAGCCAATCAACAACTAAAGTCACTAGAACCATGGAGCTGTAAACAGCAGGAAAGGTCAAAGGGAATTGGAAGATTGGAACCACAGTAGTTTTACAACGGAGCATTCAGGCAAAATAATATAATATTTTGTTTTACTACAAGTAAGCAGGGTATTTTTTTTCTATTAGTAATTAAATTTTCTTCCCGTTAAAGTTCATAAAATAAATAATCACAATTCTGGTTATGGAACGATGGCGATTCCCACGCATGTAATCTCGTATTATAAATCGTAGCCTTATTATTGTTTCACATATAGTTAATTAACTTATTTTAATCAATTCAGTAAATCAAACAAAACATAATATACAGGATAATTATTATAAATGATAGATCATGATCGGAGCTGCATTCTGATTTTATCTTTGCCGTTTCGATGTGATTACATACAAAATTGAACTCACCATTTTTACCTCAAAATGTCAAAATAAACAGTTTAATTTCAAAATTACATTAAATATAGCTATTAACTTATTACTTTCTGCTTTATTGAAAGTGTCAAAAACATGATTTTGTTTTGCGGAATATAGTTTCGGTCAGAATATGTATTAATAGTCAATAATAATTTATGATAATCCTGGAGGTACATTGTACCATAGGTTATGATGTCATAGGCAGATTGTAAAATTAGGCTTTTTATAAAATGCCTAGAGGCATATTACAAAAGATTCTGTCGCATCATTTTGTTTCACTCAAGAAAGGTCAGTATGTGGGACTCACGAAGGGTAGTGGGTTGTTTATTCAGTTGTTCAATCAGAGTTTGTACCAAAACCGAGTATTAAAGACTCAAGAAGGGTATTGTTTTTTTTATTTAATTCAATGCAGTTAAAGTGTCTACCAAAACCGAGCCTGTGGGATTCAAGTAGGGTATTGGGTTGTTTCTTTAGTTCAGTTCAGAGTTTCTAGCAATAGCCTCGGCATATTGTGTAAAAATGTCGAGTCATGTAGAGAAAGACTAGGCGTTTTATAAAATTTGCCCGTTAAAGTTAAATCCGTAAATAAATAATCTTAATTCGAATACAATGACAATATAACCGGTGAATAAAAATTGTGGTTATGGATGGCGATTCCCAGACACGTCATTATTTCCATTCAAGTTAAAGAACTCACACAATATTATATAACACCCTAATACCGTGCGTTGGGCTGTTTTACAGGGTAATTAATTATTTCCACCCCAAATAATTCTTTCAAAATAACAATATGTGTGTCCTACCTTTATTGCTGTCTCCAGTGGCGTCGGGGCTGGCGTTTGTGGGGGGCGGGGAGGGCGTGGGCGACGCCTGGCCAGCGGCGCGCGTTGCCGGCGGGCCACGGGGCTTACGGTGCGCGACGGACGCCGCTGGACTCGCCTGGGTTCGAGTCCCGGCGCCGTGTGACGTCACGCACGCGCCGCGCGGTAAACGAGACTGAAACAAAACAAACACAATAGATTAATTTTAATATAAGTATTATGAAAATGTACTGGTAATAATGATAATGAAGGAATTTCCTTGGCTGGAAGGTGAAATAAAGGAAACCAATTTCTTGGGATTCAGCCAAACAATTATTTTTATTCAACTACTCTCAACATTTCAGCCCTAGCACGGCCATCTTCAGGAGCTACAATATTTTATAAATTTTAGAACGGAAACTAATTAACATGAACAGCAAAAATTAATAATTATAAACCAACTTTCGGTGGCGTCAAAGAATCGTTTGAAACATGTTGAAATACATTAAAATAATAAAAAATAAATAGAATAAATTAAGATCTATTTGTAACGTTTTTCATGACGACCACTAATTGTTTTTAACTATTTTTTTATTATTTTAATGTATTTCAACATGTTTCAAACGATTCTTTGACGCCACCGTAAGTTGTTTTATAATTATAAATTTTTGCTGTTCATGTTAATTAGTTTCCGTAACCTATAAAATTTATAAAATATTGTAGCTCCTGAGGATGGGCCTGGTAGTGCTGAAACGATAAGGGTGGTTGAATAAAAATAATTGTTTGGCTAAATCCCAAGAAATTGGTTTCTTTTATATACTGGTAATAATGTTTATCAAGATCGGGCACCGGCTAGTGGTTGTAACAGGGGATTGTACCAGACGGTAGATGAAAGAATAAAGAATAGTACAGTAAATAAATAAAAGTTAACCAAGACATTATCTGGTTGGGATTCACGTATTTGTCCAAACTGTTTTACAGTCAATTTGATCGAATTTTTATTCTTATAACCTGTCATTTCACCAAACGAAGTTTATCTTACACTGACATTGTGGCATTTGGCCGAAATGTTATTTGACCAAACTGGTATTTTACCAATCTCTTATTTAATGAAACGCTGTTAAACCAAAACGTTATTTAACCAAATCGTCATTTGACCAAATTGCCAAACCGACAGACGCTAGTGACATCTTTTGGAAATATATAGTTTCATTTTTAATCCTTTCAATTTAAATAAAAGTTTTCTTTATAAATCTACGTCTGCACTCTGAAAATATAAAGCTTAAATGCCAACACTACTTGATAGCTGATACTTTCCTCTATAAAGCAATTTGACCAAATGATGTTTACCCTTAATTTCGTTTGTGAAATGACAAGTTTAAAATAAAACAGTTTGGTCAAATGACGTATACTACGATACAGCCACATATAGTGTCCTAAAGATGTCACTAGCGTCTGTCGCTTTGGCAATTTGGTCAAACGACGATTTGGTCAAATAACGTTTTGGTATGTATAACAGCGTTTCATTAAAAAACAGATTGGTAAAATAGAAAATACCAGTTTGGTCAAATAACAGTTCGGCCAAATATCCGTGTAAGATAAACTTCATTTGGTGAAATAACAGGTTTTAAGAATAAATATTCGGTCAAATGACCGTTTGACTGTAAAAAAGTTTGGTCAAATAAAGCGCTCTCACCTGGTTTTCTAAATAATATACATCTACACCTCACCAATCATCATTTGTATAATGGTGTACGTATGATGATTAATCCATCATCCTAGTCTATCTATTAATATCCAGACAATGAGCAATATTAGTTGATGTCAGAAAGAAGTTGGCCTTTGCAAACAATAGATCATTAAATATCAAAGCCATTAGACAATCTTCACCAGCGGATATAAATAAAATCAATAGAAAATAAAACACAGGAAACGATTTTCTATCATCGCCAACAAATTCTTGTTATTTCGTCGACGAAGGCTATTTTTCTTAGTTTCTCGGGCGGTACGTGAGACGTGAACGGTTCTTTTAAATTAACTTCAAGAAGATTTTAGTCTATCCTTTTGGTTTTATTGCCGACGCAATTACTAACAGATGGGAAAAGAACAGCCTTAAGTATATTTATTGCTTGTATATTTGTCAACTTTCCCTTAGATCTCAAATGTTGGTGAATAGTGACAATAAAAAGGTGTGACTTTTAATGACTCTAGAATAATATGATTTTGACAACTCAGGTTGAATTTAGTCACGACAGGTATAGAAAAATGTATCCTATCTCCTATCCGGTGGTATAAAGCAATTTTCTGTTTTGTAGTTATCAAGGAATTAAAAAATATTATTTTCCAAGACTCATTGAAGATTCGATTTAGTGGTGCTGCTATATGACAGGCAATTCTCACCAGGATTATTTTTCATCAAAATTAAGAACCATGACATAATCTTCAACACACTGAATTGGATGCTTAAGAGGCCTGTCTACCTCCTAAAATTCAGCATAAACTGTATACTAACGTAGCGAGTGTTTTGTGGCCAGTACAAGAATGGTAAAATTACATTTCAACAAGGATTATAACATAAAGGACAAATTTATTAACAGTGGTGCCTTTTTAAAATTTTAATAAAAACATTGTACATGATTATAAAAATTCTTAAAAATTTCCCATTTATGTAAACTTTACAAGGTTATCTCCATGATAGAAATTTATTTTTAAAATTTTAAAAAGGTACATCTGTAGATCCATTCTTTCTCTATTAAAAAAATGTTTAAATATCATTGTCTTGAAGTCAATAATAACTGACAGTTTACTCGAAACGATAACACTTTTACAGTATTTTAAAATAACATTGCATAGCTAGGACGCGGCAAAGTACGAATTTCGTGCAGCTGTAGTAGTGGGGAAGGGATTGGAATAGACGAATGAGTAAAATCGAGAGAATTCTAGGAATTCAGAAAAAACGTAGACGAGCCGCTTAAACTAGATTCAGACCTACCCAATTATAAGTGCTAAATTAGCCAACCAACCAAAGGCTTCAACAAAATTCCAATTTCCATTATAAGTGCGAATATTGAACGCTGGTTGGTTAAATTATAGTAACTTACACTTATAATTGGGTAGGTCTGAATCTAGTTTGAGTCTACCCAATCCTTGAAAACTCAGACCTAGAAAATTCAACTACAAGAAAATTCTTGCCTAGAATCATAAAACCACCCAAAATTCAGAGATAAGAAAATGCAAAAAATTGCATAAATAGAAAATACATATCTAGAATCTGATGGATGCAGAAAAGGCATGTAAAGGAATATTCAAATCTGGAAAAATGATGGTTTAGAAATAATTTTATTTAGCAACAAACTCGCTGCAGGATTTTTAAACCAGAACTGACCCTAACATATTGAACACGCCGCTGCGCGCAACTTGTGGGACTGCCACGAGAGGGGCGACTAAAAGGGGTGCACTATACTCGTCATGTTGGACCGATTTTCAACTTTGTTTCAATTCTGCTGACATTCGAACACGTGAGAATCTAATACATGCGAAATGAAGCCGGATAAGATTTTTCTAAATTTGAATATTCTTTTACACGAATTTTCTGTGTCCACTGGATTTTTGATATAAATTTTTTGAATGTTTATCTGTGTGTGTGTAATACTTTTCGTAATAGATTTATGTAAAGTATGTACGTGAGAATATAGCGCATGGTAATGAAGGCGGCCAGGAGTTTTCCAGATTTGAATATTCCGTTACATGCATTTTCTCTGTCTGGATTCATTATATGAATTTGCGCTCGTTTAAAGATTCTAAGTAAGACTTTTCTCTTCCTTGAATTTTCTAGTTATAAATATTGTAGTGTTGAAGATGTTCTCCATTGAACCTATAGAGCGTGGAATTGTAGAAGTAGTAATCTATATAGTGTTCGTATTTTCTCTACTGTAAACTTTTGCATTTGTGTTTATTTGTAACTTGAATAGTACGGATTTAAAGTCAAACATGTGAAGTGAGCGGATACTACACATTCAGTGGTTTTGTTTGTTTTGTCCTGCGCTGTTCAAATTTAAAGTAAAAGTTTGTGTGTATACCATGTGCACCGCGGTCGGAATGAGTTAACTTAGTCGCCGATGTTTTCACAGAAGTTTTATTGTCTTTCAATTTGATTTGCTGAATTTGTTGAACTTTGAGGTTAGAAAACACGATGGCGAATTTCAATTTATGTCACATGAAAGTTCGCAAAGTTCAAACAAATAAAACACCTATATAAATCATACTACCCTGACAGAGAACCAACGAAAACTTGACAGTTGTATAGGGGCAGATATTGGCAAGTGCCGTGCATATTTTATAAAGATATATTATGTGGATGTATCAAATAAGGTTGATATGAACCCTTAAAACTCAAATATTCAACGAGCAAAAACAAACATTCAGTGCCATTTATGCGAACTTGTCTTAGAATAGTATATTCTAATACAAGAATGGAAAATGGAAAGGGCTTCATTGAAAAATAGTATGACAGTTGGAGCACGAGTAATAGTGAGTTTTTCAATGGCCCTTGCCGCAAACATGTTACCTACATACTATTTTTTCTAGGAAAGTGGAAAATATTCAAAATTAATAAAACAAAATCGGAAATATAATAGGTATTAACAATTTTAAGAAAAAAATCAGATAGGCTTGCTGTCATAGTTGAGAACAATAACAATATTTAAAAACTGAAATTTTGTAATTTTGCATTGCAAAATAATGAAATTTCATACAGAAAGCAGTAGTGATAGTGAAAGTGAGTTTATTTGTACCCTTATATTTTGTAAACTTTTATTTCTGAAGTGAAAAATATTCTGACAGCTTTGACTTTGCAATAACTGCACAATTTCTAGTTCAGAAAAATTAAGTATATCTCAAATTCAGTGAAAATCGTCGATTTGAATACTTATTACAGAGATTACAACAAATAAAGTGATTTAGGTATGAAAATAGGTACTTTTTAAAAATTCGCACTCAGTGGACAAAATGAGCGTGGAAATTATTTTCAACACTCAATGTTTCAAAAGCCTACTATCACCATTAATTTTAATTTTTTAATATCTGAAAACACACACTCATGTAATATATACCTGATCCATAAAAAAATGCCTGAAGTATAAAAATCCCTATATGTTACTTTGCAACCCTTAGAATAATGGAGTAAATTAACCGTCAATCCAAAATTAAAAACAATCTCATTACAAATTCTCCAACAACCAAAACAACTGAAACTTCTCCCAAAACAAACAAGTGAAACTCCCTTCCTTCTATTATGCGTAGTGTTGCCGCGAGACGAGACTTGGCGAGACTTAAGGTCAGTCTCGTCTCGGTCTCGAAAAAGACTCGAATACCTTGGTCTCGTCTCGGTCTCGAGTTGGTCTCGAGTGCTCTAGTCTCGTCTCGGTCTCGAGTCTCGGCGAGAGTCTCGACTTTTTAATATTTCTTAGATGTGTTAATAAAATATATTAGTAAGTAAGCATTAGGAAGATGAAGCTTGAGTTTTGAATGAAACATCAAAATATTATAATTGTCAATATACATGGAACTGGAAATTTTACACGACATCCACTATCCCGCACGTCTGTATTGTACAGTGTATTTATTTTAGACCAAAAATTTTTAAATTTATTATACTAGGAGATAACCACGGAGATTTTAACTGCAGTTATTTGTAAAAACTTGTTTTTCAATACATTTAAATATTTTTAAATATGCACATCACTTTTGCCCAATATTAGAATGCTCTATTTGTTCGAAGTTCGAAGGACGTAGTTTTTTAGCGAATATTCCATACACATCATTTTTAACCAATGAGAATGGATTATTTGTTCGTAGAAGGCATTTTTTAAGAAATGAAATTAGATAAAACCACAGTAGATATGTCCATGGTTATCCTTTGTTGATATATGTATAAATATATATTTCGAGCCATAAATTAATTAGGTAAAATTACTTATAATTATAACTCCTGCGTAGAAACGACAACTCGGGATCAAAATTGACTCTTAAATTTACACAAAGCATTCTAAAATTTCACAATACAAAACATCAACTGAAATAGCAACGAGTTGCTGTAGAAAGACAACAAATCATTTATAAAAAATCATTGCATGAAGCAGTCTGCTCTGCTATTTTATTCATTCATTCATATGAAATTATAAATTTAGAATAATTTTTTTTTAAATAAATAAATAAATGATCTAACCTTTATTAAAAAATTTCTACTTTTAAATGAATATTACAAATTAATTATTTAAAATAAGACTCGATACTGGTCTCGTCTCGGTCTCGAGTATGTTATCGAGACTTAACTTATGGTCTCGTCTCGATTTTTCGAGACGAGACGAGACGAGACCGAGACTAGTCTCGAGTCTCGCGGCAACACTAATTATGCGTCTTCTTAGTTCTTCGTAATGCAAATTTTCTTTTCATTACGCTTTCGCACACCTGCTAGATAACCCCCTCCCCCCTCTGGTCGTGATGTTGATGTTGGAATTATCGAACGACGTAACACGAATTCCGCCGGAAGCTAGGCCACTTTTCACTTCCAGCACACGCGCCCGCGCATGTCTGGCTACACCGCAACATGCGTGCGCGCACACTGCCCACATTGTGAGGAATCACAACGCAGGGGCGCATTCAGCAGGAATGTAATTGTGTGGAAATTCAGTGAGAAGAAACAGATGACACATTACAGAAAACTATTTTCAAAATTCTATAAATTCATATAAGCATTTAGTATTTATGTTTTAGTTTAAAGACCATTTTATACTGAGCAATATTGCAGATGCAAGTGCAACTTTTGACAAATTGATTCAATATTGCATGAGTGCAATACACAAATTGCACGCTCAACAGGCAGAAGCAATCTTGAGGCAACGGTTGCATGGAATAGAACATGTTCTAATTTTTGTAAGGCTTGCAGGCAATTCACATTTATTTCTAGTTCGTTATGATGCTACCAACTGAACATAAACGTCAAAAAGATTAATTTGTGTTTGAAAGTTAGTGCGTTAGTGGTTATAATGCCATTCTATCCTTATTTTCCAACAATATACAATACAGTCCAAGAGGTTAAGTTGACATAATATTGGTAAATTTATTAATAAATTTATACATTAAATAAGTAATTGCATGTTGCTGTTGTTGCTCAGTGTAAAATAAAAACATATTTTCGGCAATTTTCTTGTTCAACTCTGACTTGAATATTGCAGTTCCCGTTGCGCTTGCTCAATGTAAAATGGGCTTTAAAGTTTGAATACATCTAACTAAATACGAGCATTCACAGTGCTTGAAAGTGGAAGGTGTGAATACTCATATTTAGTTATATGAATTTAAACTTTCTTAAACGTTAACATAATTATTCAAATGTAAATCAAATAACTTAAATACCAAGCGAACTACATTCTAAAATTAAAATTTTTTTTAGAATCTAAATAATGCTACAAATCGTGGGTGTAATTTCATGTAAATCTAGTTATAAAATGTACATCATAATTGCATATATTATTCAAGCAACTTTATTTTTTCATTAAATTCTTCAGGAGACTTCTAATAATTTATGCCGACTTGGCAGATTAATTTGATACATCATGATTTAAATTTGCATAATCAAATTAACATAATATTTTATTATCAATATTTTTCCCAACGTGTAATTAATAAACACATAACTTGTTGTTGATATAAAACCATATATTCAACTTTCAGTAAACAAGTATTTCAGCTCAAAAAAAGAGAATATTTTCATCGATTAAATTCCAAACAAGTTTCATAGCCGTTGCTGTTATAAATAAATTAATAACTAATTAAAATTCACTCTAAAACTGGCAGTTTACTGACCACAAAAATCTTGCAGCGTTCTGACAAATCGGGTTCGAATCCAGTCAGAACACATTTCATTTTAACTGCAGAAAAATCTACCTTCTTGTACTGTACTCTCCACTAACACCCATGAGTGAGCTGACGGCTGGTAACTGCACACACGGTCTAATTACAGGGTGATTCACAACTTCGCGCATATTATTT
Source organism: Agonum fuliginosum (assembly GCA_947534325.1). Taxonomy (NCBI): domain Eukaryota; kingdom Metazoa; phylum Arthropoda; class Insecta; order Coleoptera; family Carabidae; genus Agonum; species Agonum fuliginosum. The sequence continues at coordinate 30,976,321 of OX384033.1, read as the reverse complement.
TAATGGTATATTTTACTGATCATGGAACAAAAAGATTTTTTTCAAATTAGTAAAGATAGCCGTTTTCGCAAGAAGCACATTTTTGAAACCACTGGATTGCCGAATCTAAAGGTCTAGATTTGTATTTTCCTGTGAATGTAGATATAAATTCTTTAGATCTGAATCTTCATGTGCATGCATTTGCCTGTGTATGAAAATTCTAGAATTTTATTTTCTGGTGTTGAATAGTTTTCTAGATTTGTATCTGCCTGTGTTTGCATCTTCCTATGTTTGCATTTATGCCGAATCGAAAATTCTAGATTTGAATCTTTTGATGTACATGTTAGGCTCAATTGCCGAATTCTGCCATTGGGCGAAATAAACGACCACAACGCGATCTGGGCAAACGCAAAACAGCCACAACGCGTTGTGACCGTTTTATAACAGCCACAACGCGTTGTGGCCGTTTAACAAAACCCTTCTTTAGTCCAACAGAACTCCGTTTTTTTGACATAAACTAATCTATGCTAACAAAACCCTTCTTGAGTCCAACAGAACTCCGTTTTTTTGACATAAACTAATCTATGCTAACAAAACCCTTCTTGAGTCCAACAGAACTCCGTTTTTTTAACATAAACTAATAGTTATTAAAATACACAACGCGTTGTGGCTGTTTTGCGTTTGCCAGATCGCGTTGTGGCCGAATTCGGCAATTGAGCCTAGCATACATATTTCATTATGCATATATTTTCTAGATTTGAATCTTCTTTTGCTGGCATTTCCTGTGTATGAAAATTTTAGAATTACCTATACTTTGAGGTGTTCCCCTTTTTTTCCAGTTCCATTTACCAAGAAAATTCTATTCTAAATTTTAGATTTGGCATAAATGCAAACACAAGAAGATGCAAACGTAGGAAGATGCACACACACAAAAATACAAATCTAGAAAACTTATAATCAATACCGAGTAGTATGTGGGACTCAAGAATGGTATTGGGTTGTCAATTTAGTTAATTTGAGACAAATTAGTTTACAGGATTTGCATCTTCTTGTGAGGTGTCTTATTACGTATAAATTTCGAATGTATTTTCCGGTGTATGAATATTCTAGAATTTTATTTTCCAGTGTTTAATGGCCAACCGATAATATATGTGGATGTGTGAAAAACTAGCAGACAATGTATAATGTTGTGTTTAACATACACATTATGACTGACCTTCGCAAGGTCAACATTCCGTGGCAGGAATGTTCTCATACGCACAATGGATTGCAATGCGGTAACTGTACACCGACAGCCGACAGGCATTTGTTATTGTTTGTTATCAGTGCGTGCAGTTGTTAATTAAATAATTGAGATAGTATCACAGCAGTAATCAGTAACATGGAATAAGCTATATTGTATTGTATTGTATTGTATATACAGCGTACCAAGTTTATAGTTTGTAGATGTTGGAATTGGTGAATTGTTACTTTACAATATTTCGATAGTAAATACTATAAAGCTGGATTTATAATGCAATATGCAGCACGTCTACGTTTACGTTTTTTCGAATTCTTAGAATACTCTATATTATGTTACTTTTTTTTCTATTCCTTTCTTTTTCCCACTACTACGACTGCCTAAAACTCGTACTTTATCGCATCCTAGCAATGCAATGTCATTTTGAAGTTGAAAAATACTGTAAAAGTGTTTTTGTTGCGAGTAAACTGTCAGAATAGATCTACAGATGTACATTTTCAAAATTTTACAAATTAATTTCTATATCATACGATATAACCATGTAAAGTTTGAATAAATTGAAATTTCTTTTGCATTTTTCGGAATTTTTATAATCATGTACAATTTTTTAATTAAAATTTGAAAAAGGCACATCTGTAGATCTATTCTATTTCCATTTAATGCTTTTTGAAATAAAATTTTGTCACTTTTACTGGCCACAAAACACTCGCTACGATAGTACATTTTTTGCTGGATTTTAGGAGATAGACGAGCTTCTTAATTCTTTTTTCTTACTTGATACTTAGATACCTATTAGAAATTATTATTTTTAACTGTTCTCAAGGAAATTTCAGTTTAGATCTTTGTATGTTTTCGCATAACTTGAATACCAAGAAATTTTCACGCCTTTAGTATAAATAGCAGTCTCATACTGCGAGTCATCAATAAAAATATACATTTTATCGTGTGTGCGGTTACCAGCAGTCAATTTACTCAATAGTTTGTCATGGAGAATACACCACTTGTTAGATTTTTGTGCACTCAAACCTCAAACTGAAAAGTACCAGACCGGATTTGAACTTAAGTTGACAGAATCGCAGTCAAATGGGCCAAGTACTTTACAAAACGATTATAAAAATAATAGCCTTTCCTTCGATCTAAACTTAATTCAACGATGACCAACCAATCTTTCCCTTTCAAAAATCCCTATAATTCCTAAGGGTCTACCCCCTAACTTCTCAAATACAATTCTGCCTTCGATAACTCTAACTCAGTTGAAACTTCAATGATTTCATTACTGTTGGTAAACTTGTGGCGAAGCCCTCCGGCAAAAACGATTTATTAACCTCAAAGCTAATTACCATACTGTGGATAATGAATGCGCATGCGCTGATGCCAAACAAGCGAAGAGAACCGTATAAGGTCACTTGATTACGGAGTGACATAAATGGCAAGCAGCTGAAATACGATGAATGGTGGAAATGATAAATTATACATTTGTTATGTTACCTAATTTGGATGTGACAGCCTCACATGCTATGAATCATCGCTATATATAAAGTGTGTGCGGTTACCAGCCATCAACTCACTCATGGTTGTTAGTGGAGAGCACACCACAAGGGAGTTTTTGTCCAAAACTTGATTTTGTATTTGACCTGATTCGAATCTGAGTTGTCAGAAATACAGTTGATCACTAAGTGCACTCGGCTATACGCTCCAATTTGACAATACTGACATTGACACATGTCAATAAATAATAATAATTTAGTTGTGATATTTTATTTTATTTTGCTGGTAACAAGTATTTAACATGATTTAGTCCCAATGATATTATAGTGGAATCCAATCACTTAGACCGATTCGTTTTGGTGCAGTCAGAATCTCAATCCGTGCGACCGGCCTTTGAAATTCAACGCGGCAACGGCGATATTCTTTTTGCATTCATATAAGATGATCTAGTGTTCAGCTTGAAGCATCCGAGTGCGATTTAATTGCAAGATGTTTTACATTCACACACTGCTGGCCGAGAGACTTGAACCACGGAACTCCGGGTTCGTACGTCGTCACATGCAGAGAGCTATGCTTAAACCCGCGCAGCTACTGCCTCGACAGTACTACTTTTAAGACGAGCAAGTGGTCAGCTAGAAGCATCCGAGTGCGATTTAACTGCAAGATGTTTAACAATCACACACTGCCGGCCGAGAGACTTGAACCACGGAACTCCGGGTTCGTACGTCATCACATGCAGAGAGCTATGCTTAAACCCGCGCAGCTACTGCCTCGACAGGACTACTTTTAAGACGAGCAAGTGGTCAGCTAGAAGCATCCGAGTGCGATTTAACTGCAAGATGTTTAACAATCACACACTGCCGGCCGAGAGACTTGAACCACGGAACTCCGGGTTCGTACGTCATCACATGCAGAGAGCTATGCTTAAACCCGCGCAGCTACTACCTCGACAGGACTACATTTAAGACGATCAAGTGGTCAGCTTCAGCTTGAAGCATCCGAGTGCGATTTAATTGCAAGATGTTTTACAATCACACACTGCCGGCCGAGAGACTTGAACCACGGAACTCCGGATTCGTACGTCATCACATGAAGAGATCTGTGCTTAAGGGGCTTTTATCACAGTAAAAAAGTATTTAACAAATTACTCCCAACTTATTAATCCTATAAATCTAAAAAAAATACCATATAAAGATAAAGGCAGTAAAAATCTAGCTACGTTGTCGAATTTTTTAAATTGTTATTATTATTATTTATAAACAATTAAATAACAATAATTCTAAGAAAAACTCTTTGTAAGTTTGATTGCATTGTAAATTTAAATGTTTATATCACATTAATATATAAAATTTTCAAATAGTAGTCGAGTAATTTGTTAAATAAATTTAAAACTTGTATGCGCGCTAGCCAATCAAATTGAGTATTTTCTAAACAAAAATGGAGCGAAACATTGCAATTAGATAAATAGAGACAACATGTGCTCATAAAACATAGGCTGTCAGCGCGGATACCTGAAATAACGAGGATTTGTGATTTAGCAGCGCTGAGCGATAAAACCCCCTTAAACCCGCGCAGCTACTGTCTCGGCAGGACTACATTTAAGACGATCAAGTGGTCAGCTTGAAGCATCCGAGTGCGATTTAGGCCCACAGCGCACTAGTGATTTATATCTTTGCTATCATGTTACTGGATAAAGGATAATTTGAAAAGATTCTCCTTTAACTTTGTATTTTTCTCTCTACTAATGATTGAATTTTTATAACAAGGATTTAATTTTCTCGTTTTCTTCTCTCCATCTAAAGTTTTATTGTTGATTGTTAAGAATCTAATTGATAAGTAAACAGAAAGGTATTAATGTAATGGAATTTTAATGTTGAATATCCATGTATTTTTACTTTTTCTGCAGTGTAATAAAATGTACATTAACGTGATTTCTCTAATGGTCTTTTACTTTCTTTTCAACACGACTATTTTCTCCATTTTACGGGAGAAGTTAGACAGACTGATTACATACAACTGTTGGTGAAATATATATGAAAGAAATGTGACATTAATAGATGTGTTGTGTTCATTCAATAGAACACATTCACTCAAATATTTTACGATAATTGATTACGAGACGGTAACCTTATACTTCCATGAGCAAAATGACTAACAGTTGTAGTTAATTTGTTTTATTTTTATTGTCTTCTGGCAATAGGCTAATCCTGTCGTGCAAGTCCTTAATACAACCCCAAGCCGGTGCCCGATACTTTGTGGTTGCCAAGTTAATTGTATCGTAACTTGGAATGATGACGCTGTGAAAATATTACACCTGAACCGGATTCGAACCCACAACCTTTGTGATTAGAGCCAAGCACTCTAACTCAATGTCGTTTTTACTTCCTTGTACGAAGTAAGGAAGTATTGTAATCGCGAAAAATTTCGGTTCTCAGATTTTGACGGAAATATCCGTTTTGACCTTTTCTGAATCCATTATGACTAGTTTCGACGTGACGTCTGTACGTACGTACGTACGTACGTACGTACGTACGTACGTACGTACGGACGTACGTACGTACGGACGGACGGACGTATGTGTGTCGCATAACTCAAATACGGTTAGACGTAGAAAGTTGAAATTTTGTATTTAGGACTGTTATAGCATCTAGTTGTGCACCTCCTATTTTTGGTTTCAGTCTACAAACCGGAAGTAGTACTTTTTAAAAATATTTCGATAAATATTTAATTTTAGACAATTTTTTTTATTTTAAATGAAAGATTATGTGATTATTACCTACAATCGGTATTTTATAAATATTTTTGTATCTGCTATCATTTAAAAATAATTAAAGTATATATTTATAATTTATAGTATTTCGGTATCTTGTAGTCCATGATCGATTAACATTTGTTACTACGTAAAATTTAAATGATTATGACATGACAGTGACAATAGTAAAATATGCTTTATATCTTCTTCTGCAGTTTAAATAAAATGACTAAAATATATTTGTGAGTATACTAGTATAATAAGTTAAAAGAATTTTTAATATTATTTTACATTTTAGTTATTAAGAAAAGTATGAACACACAAGGCGTACAAGGAAGTCATGTGGTGTCCACGTCAGATTTTTTACTTCCTTGTACGAAGTAAGGAAGTATTGTAATCGCGAAAAATTTCGATTCTCAGATTTTGACGGAAATATCCGTTTTGACCTTTTCTGAATCCATTATGACCAGTTTCGACGTGACGTCTGTACGTATGTACGTACGTACGGTATGTACGTACGTACGTACGGACGGACGTATGTGTGTCGCATAACTCAAATACGGTTAGATGTAGAAAGTTGAAATTTTGTATTTAGGACTGTTATAGCATCTAGTTGTGCACCTCCTATTTTTGGTTTCAGTCTACAAACCGGAAGTAGTAGTTTTAAAAAATATTTCGATAAATATTTAATTTTAGACAATTTTTTTTATTTTAAATGAAAGATTATGTGATTATTACCTACAATCGGTATTTTATAAATATTTTTGTATCTGCTATCATTTAAAAATAATTAAAGTATATATTTATAATTTATAGTATTTCGGTATCTTGTAGTCCATGATCGATCAACATTTGTTACTACGTAAAATTTAAATGATTATGACATGACAGTGACAATAGTAAAATATGCTTTATATCTTCTTCTGCAGTTTAAATAAAATGACTAAAATATATTTGTGAGTATACTAGTATAATAAGTTAAAAGAATTTTAATATTATTTTACATTTTAGTTATTAAGAAAAGTATGAACACACAAGGCGTACAAGGAAGTCATGTGGTGTCCACGTCAGATTTTTTTAAAAATACAAACGGATAGAATATAAAACAACAAATTATACATTTTCCAAATTTTAAAGTTCAAATAAAGCTGCCATAAAATATTGAATTATGTAACTTCTAATAATCTGATATCATTTGAGTGAATTTGCATGTAAAATTCGAGTAGAATATTTTATCTACATTTATATTGAATAATTAATTCATTTTATAAGGTAAATATGAAATGACAGCTGTTGAAATACTTCATTTTTAATATCTGTTTACTTTATCTAATAGATTATTATGTGTGGCTATACTATAGTATACGAGTTCTATTGGTCGGCGAGAAAAAAAACATAATACAAAAAGTTTTATTGGGTAAACTGTCAAAAGTCAATTGAAAATTTAAAAAAAAGTCACTATAATGTCGTAGGCTAAATTATAAAATCAGACGTTTTATAAAACGCCTAGTCTTTTTCTAAATGGCTCTGCATATGTCATAAAATTTTATTACACAATATGTTGGTAGAAACTCTGAACTGAACTAAATAAAAAACCCAATACCCTTCTTGAGTCTTAAATTCTCGTTTTGCTACAAACTCTGATTGAATTGAACTAAATAAATACCCTTCCTGAATCCCACATACTCGATTTTGGATTGGTACACGTTCTAATTACACTGAATTAAATAAAAAACCAATACACTTCTTGAGTCATAAATACTCGTTTTGCTACAAACTCTGATCAAACTGAACTAAATTAACAACCCAATACCCTTCGTAAGTCCCACATAATCAGTTTTGGTTGATTGAATTGAAGAACCTAATACCCTTTTTGATGTGATATTGTATTTTATAATATGCCTTGTAAAATTAAGCTTTTTAGAAAAAGCCTAATTTTACAATCTGCCTACGGCTTATGTTTCCCAGAAGTATTGAACGATTGTAGAAAAAAAATTGAAAATTTGGGAATCACTAAAAAGTCATAAAAACTACATTCTTAGATAGTGTAGAACTTCCATGCAACGAGCAGTTTTTTAAGGGACGGCCATCTCAACATTTTTAAATAGCAACTCCTGTCGAGTTTCACCTTATTTTAAGGTTAATGAAACACATCACCATAAACCAAAACCCGATATCTTAATTCTTTCAAGAATTTAATTTTAATGTTTCTTGCACGTTTATTACGATTTGTATAACAAATATTTAGTGATCCCCAAACTTTCAATTTTTTATTCACTCGTTCAAAACTTTTGGCAAACCATGTATATTACTTACTGGCAATAATATTATTTTACTTCTAGTTTACTATTTCAATATCTGTATTATTTATTGCACAATATAAATTAGCTTAGTTTGCATAAACTTAATTAATTCAATATAAAGTGCTTCAAATTACAAACTTAATAATTTCCGCCCTAACTTCACTGTTTAACATTTAAAGGATAACATTTGCTCCACCTAGTTAGCAGAATATCACCGAAATTCCGCGCAACTTAACTGAATCTCGAAACTTTCAAGACAAACACAAGTTTAAATGAACAACAAAGTTACTAGAACAAATATTTCCCTAGCTACGAAAACAAAAATCCCTAAAAGACAACACACTGCTAACTTCCCCTTCAAGGTCAGATGAAAGTCATTCTTACATCATCAAATAATCATTAGACACGGAATTGTGGCGATAACTTCACTGCAAAAAGTGAAAACGCCCCAGAAACCGTGCAATTAATACGTGAGAGATCCGCTATAAAAACAGGAGAAAGATAGAGTAATTATATGGAAATTAAACGCCATGAGATGATGTTATGAAATGGGTAATTTGGAGCAGTAATGATATGGCTTATGCATACTGCATACTTTAGATATTTGCTACTTTCGAATTGATTTTTTGCACTAGAAATAAAATTTTGAAATTTTGCTGTTTAACTTTTTGTCGATAGGTGTGATTGCGTTCATTTCTAACTAAATTATGACAAAATATATCTTCTACCAGAAATTGCTTTCTGCACTTACTAATAATAATAATAATAATAAGGCTTTATTTCTCAAGAGCCAAGATACACACGTATAGAAAACGTCAGAGTACAAATAGTATAGTATAAAAATGGAATTACATATTAGGATTCCAGAAATTCTTCTATCTTATAATAGTTTTCTGATAATAACATATTTTTTAAATTAGATTTAAAACTAGTTACAGCGGTTTTCTGTTTTAATGAATCATCTAGTTTGTTAAAAAGTCGTAACCTAAGAGTGTGAGGAGAATTTTTTCCCGAGTTGAACCTTGTAGAAGGAATTCTAAAAAGAGCTTTTTGCCTCGTGTTGATGCTATGGACATCTTCATTTGATCTAAAATTAGTTCTGTTAAGAAACACAAAAGTACATACTTCAAGAATAATAAATAAATACTGCTTACCAAAATCGATGACGACAGAACTAAATAAAAATTTTATAGGACATTTATCTGATAATAATACAATTTAATAGTTATTTATGATATAAGTGTTAAAAGTGACATTTTATTTTGTGAGACGGGAAGTTTAGGACACGACGCGAAGCGGAGTGGCGTAACCCTTCGAACAAAATAAAAGCACTTTTAACACGTATATCATACACTATTTTTTCTACAAACATCGTTTTATATTTTAATATAAGAAATAATGTATTTAATTATTTTTGACAGTTCAGTAACAAAAGATATTTATATAGTAATATAATGAAACACGTAGTCTATGAATTCAATAAAAATTGAGAGTAGTTTATTAAGAGATGAAATTTACTTTTAACGTGCGTTAAAAGTGATTGGCAGTTTACTTTTAACGCACGTTAAAAGTGATTGACAGTTCACTTTTAACACGGCGTCTTATAATATTGCATTTTTAACAGCAGTAGGCCGTGTTAAAAGTTTAATTTTTAATAGTGTTTGTAGAAAAAATAAATTATTGGGACAATCGTCAGTTTCGTTTGGTAACTATGGAGCTCTTTTACATTGCAAGCAGGAAGAGGTGACCAAACGATAGATTTTAACGAAAAACTAACACAATATTAATTGAATATAGATCAAGATTGTATTAACAACAGCATCAAAATGCAAACTAAACCTACATAACCAAAAATAAACATTATTTTTAAATTTATTGTATCAATCGGCGTTATGTGCATTCTGTACCGGTTGCGGATAATATTAGAAACTTCGAGTACGTCTTGGTCTTCAAACATTATCTTAAATCGGTAAACTGCACATACCGCCCTTGATACTTAATACTCGTATATACCATGTAGTATGTAGAGACGTGTGTAAATTATTGAAAATTGATTAGGTATTAGAATCCTCTTTATATAAAAATCTGAGTATACCTATCTGTTGCTATGATACCTATACTGAGACCTTTCATTAAAGGGACACATGGCCACGTGGTTTCGTGCATCCTGATTGGCTCTCACGCTACGATTGGTTTACGATGTTAGCACGTGCTCGAGGAACCAATCACGACGCTTCAAACAACATAAACTTGTACCCCTTTAATGAAAGGACTCGCAAAACAGAAACATAAACTAATAATTAGATTAAAATGTAAACCAACAACGTGACCGACAGTGGCTCTGACAACTTAAGTTCGAATCCAGTTAGGCGCACAGCATGCGGGGTTGCAACACCCACGAATTAATAGTAGGTACCAATCACGACGCTTCAAACAACATAAACTTGTACCCCTTTAATGAAAGGACTCGCAAAACAGAAACATAAACTAATAATTAGATTAAAATGTAAACCAACAACGTGACCGACAGTGGCTCTGACAACTTAAGTTCGAATCCAGTTAGGCGCACAGCATGCGGGGTTGCAACACCCACGAATTAATAGTAGGTAAGGTAAATTGAAAAAATTCCTGGTGATTTCCCTCTCTGGCCAGTGCCTGGCAACGCAGCATCAAAGACAAAACAAACACGAAACCATTTTAACTTTGTAATTAATTACGTTCCCTGGATAGCGGTAAGTTGTCGGGCATGCGCAGTGCGCGAGTGCGCCGGCGCATGCCACCGCCGCCGCTACATTAAAACTTCGCCGCACCAAATTGGAAAACTTTCCGTACGCGATTAATGTTTGAGAGATGTAATCGTCTCTCACGAGTTCAACTTACACAACAAAACAGACAAAAACGCCCTGGAATCTGTCAACAGAGGGGGGAGGGGGGTAGTTTAATAATGTTGAGGTAGTTCTGAACTCGTGCCGATTATTATAACTGGAAGTAAATTATGTTATTATTGTTACGGCCTGTAGTAGTAGACGGCTATTTTTATTAGTTTTTGAGTCGATAGTCGAAAGATTCCAATCAGGTACAAATTCTAGTTAACCTACAAATCAAAAGCGCTGGTAACCGCACGAAATTAAATGTATTTATCCTTCGACCATATACAGAGTGTTCCACAATTTACGACAAAAATTAAAGGGTATACGAGGTCTGGTTATTAAATTAAGGAGACTGCACGCGCAGAAGGCGTCCTAGAGGGACAGGAGGAAAAACGAATGCAGCGTTGGATAGCTGGAAGTGTCTACTATTCCGGTACGAAAACACGTTTTTGTCGCTGTTGTAGTATTTTTTCTATAAAGGTTAGAAACGAACGTGTTTTCTTCTCGTGCCGATAACATCAATGGATTTTGCACCAGGACAACGCATCTGCCCATAACGCGCTGTTTGTGAAGCGTTATTTAACCGCTAGAGGTACTCCAGTTCTCGAACACGCGTCGTACTCGCCTGATTTAGCACCCTGTGACTATTTTCTATTTCCGAAAATCAAGTCTGCCTTAAAAGGAACCCGGTTCGAGTCGATGGAAGAGGTGAAACGAAAATCGGCACGAGAAGAAAACACGTTCGTTTCTAACCTTTGTAGAAAAAATACTACTACAGCGACAAAAATGTGTTTGTACCGAAATAGTAGACACTTCCAGCTATCCAACGCTGCATTCGTTTCCCCTCCTGCCCCTCTGGGACGTCTTCTGCGCGCGCAGTCCGATATTTAATAGCCGGACCTCGTATACTATACGATGTACTGATCATGAAACAAAAAGAATTTTTTTAAATTCGCAATGTTGGTAGTTTAGGTACTTGACGTGTGTACATTTTAAGTATCACTGTTTTGATGGTATATTTGATAATTTGACATTTATTAATATTAGATATTATATGTAAACCATTATTTTCATTGTAGACGATTTGAAAAAAATTATTAAAAATAACTACCGACCAGTGGCAAAAAATGTTTGCTTGAAATACGATGCCATTTTTTTGCGAATTTTACAAAATTCTTTTTGTTTCATGATCAGCACGTCGTACGGTATATACACTTTAATTTTTTGTCCTAAGTTGTGGAACACCCTGAATAGGTATAGACAGATAACACTCAATGCTGTAGTATAGGATGTTGTGAAGGCTAGAAGTACGGTAGCGGGGAGCAGCAGCTATAGGCAGGGTAAGGAGGTGAATAACTCGGTAGAGTGTTGCACATTGCTGACTTCTGGTTTGTTGTAACAGCTGATGCAACTGCAACACTTCAAGCAGTTATGAAGGTCATACTCCTCTTCACACCGCTACGCTAGTTCTTTGCTTCACAACAAAGGCTTGCGTTGTTTGTCTATACCTATATATGGTCGAAGTGTATACCTATCTATATCGATGATTCAAATTATGTGAGACTGTCACAACCATGTTCAGGAAAAAGCGTGGTAGATATGAATGGGAATAGAAACTACGAATTAAGATTGTTTATTATAAACGAGTAAAATAGTTTGGCAATCCAAAATTCAACTAATCCTAATCTTCTATCATCATATTCACTTAAGTCGCGTTCACAGCTCGAAATTTGGTGTAATTCGTATCACTGAAATTTGAAGAAATTAATTTGACTGTTCACATTCACAGTTCGAAATTTGTGTGTTGGCTATTTATCTTGTAAGTGTCAGCTTGTTTTTGTTTATGAAAACGTAATAAAGAAAAATGAAAAAAGAATAATATTTTGTATTTTTAATTGTCAAATTTCCATGTTTGTACGAAAAAATAAATATATTTATTCTTAATTAATAGAACGAACCCTAAATTTACTACCTAGAGAAATTTGGTGTTTGGATACTTTTCTACGAATTGAAATTCGAGTGCACCAAATTTCAGTTTAATGAACGCAAGTAAAAAATGTCATATGATAAGCTTCCCAAATTTCACCGAATTTCAAGAAATTTCGAGCTGTGAACGCAGCTTGAAGCCTCATTCACATAATCATTTAGTTATATTTAAGTTTAAGAATCATAGCCTTCTCATAATAAACTTGAAATTACTTAAAGTTTGGTGCTATGAAACTTGTGAAAAATGCGGATGCTCGTATAGTTACATGATATTATACATTCTTAAACGCAAACATAAATGTAAACCTTAGAACTAAGTGCATATAAGTGAATGAGGCTTTTTAGTCAATAAAGTAAACATGTCCATGCACATTGAAGGTAGAAGCAAATAAAACATAATTGAAAATAATACATCACAAAGAAATTTAATTTCACGTGTGAAAAATCACTTCACTAGTGAAACAGAAATTATTTAACCGGAAATGAAAAAGTGCAGCCATCAAATTTAATAATTGACGGTAAGTGGTCGAAAACAAACGACCAACAGCACAAGGGAGGGGATAAAGAGTGGGGATGTTACGAGTTACGTCACTCTGGAGGTCGCAGACATTTATCGCAGGAAAAAAGGACAATAAAAAACAAAATCCTTTGAGAGAATAAAACGAGATGAATCACTGCAGTCAAATAACATGATCTGTCAACTGTCATACAGTTTTACTATCATCGTGTTTTATTTTAAGTAGGCTATTACAACTGTCACTTGACAACTGAAAGTTGACGTTTACTCAATAGGCGGCAAGCTTCGTACGAACAGAAAGTTAGTTTTCGACACAGGTAAAACCATATTTGGATAAGTCTAGAATTGAATAAAGGTAAATTCTAGATACTCCAGGTTTACTCAACTATTATAGGATTTAGCAGAAATGAATCCTGGATTCTCTGAGTATGCTAAACCCGGCTTAAGCTTGGTTTACAATGGATATATCGGTTACTTATTCTGTATTCTGTAAAGTATTATGTACGGTCCATAATGACACAGAAACGTAACTTTGAAATGCCTTCGTTCAACTGTAAGGCCTAGTTTATAATAATTGATGTACTTAATCGGTTATTTCTTCTGTACTCCGTAAGGTGTGTGATGTGAATGAGAAGTGTGTGGTTCATAATCATTTCAGTAATCTGTCAACTTGACGACATAACCTTTCTTGTAACTGTCAGAAATAAATCCGTTTGTTGATAGTTGCATAGTTGGATCTGCAATGTTTATATTGTAGCGAAATATAAAATAGTCATCAAAATGTAAACAAAGTTCAACAAAGAACAAAAGGGCTTGCTTGCTATTTGTTGGGAAAGAGTGAAGTGACTTTATACTGAGTATGGATGACTTCAGTAAAATTGTATAAAATTATGTGTTTGGTAATACATGACGAGTTTAAAAGTTAGATACTGAACTAATTTTTGGATATCGTATTGTTACAGTTAAATATTAATTAATTCCACATTTTTAGAGTATTGTTTGAAATAGCGCCTAAAGCCACACTCTTTATATATTAGTGAACTCTAGGAATCTTACTGTAACTGGTAAACATCAAATCCAGTGTCATTATAGCTCATGTTAACAGAACACAGTTACATCCATTATAAACCAGCCTTAAACTATCCTGCACACCACAAGGATCAAACTGGGGCTCTATCAACTACACGCGCACTATCACTATCCTACTTACATTTGTCACTCACTATTCCACTCGCCTGCCACTCACTCTCACAATCACTTTAGTCACTACACTATGATATTTGAGTTTCGTGCGTGATTTGTAGTAATCCGCAGCCGCGTAGGGTGGTGCAGAGTGTCTGAGTGTCGGACCGCGAGCCGCGCTGATCTGCGCATGCGCATGGCGGAGCCCTGGCTGGGACCCTCTGTGCCCCTCCGAGGGCAGAGAGAGACGGAGGGTGCGCGAGTGAGAGGTGTGATTGTAGGTGGATGGTTTATTTGATGGAGCAATTGTCGAAGAATGTGGTGATAGATTTACCGGCGACTGTTTGGTATGACTAGGTTAAGCGGCTCGTCTACGTTTTTACCGAATACTTAGAATACTCTCGATGTCTCGATTTTACTTTTTTCTTACTACTAGCGCTGCCTGAAACCAGCCCGAAACTCGTACTTTGACGCATCCTAGCTATGCAATGTCATTTTGAAGTTCAAAAATACTGTAATAGTATATTGTGTATCTAGTGCGCAAAGTAAGCAATTGCGCGAGGCGAGTTGCAGCCCGAGCAGTAGCGGCTCGAGGTCTACCGAGGCGAGCCGAGGTGGCCGAGGGTCGCTACGGCGAGGGCTGCAACGAAGCCAAGCGCAATTGCGCCTTTGCTCACGAGATGCACACGATATTTTTTGTCATTACTGCACAAAAAGTAACCTTTTGAGTGACCTTACTTATCAAAAGATAAAATGAATACTTTTAAAATGAATATGTATAAAATAAAAAAGTAACTAATATTTACCTACATGTAAAAGCATAAGAAACTAATTATTAACAGTAAAGAAAAGAACATTAAAATATAAGAATAAAATATTATTGTCCATTAGATCCAATGCACAATCTGCACAATAGTCCACAGTAGAAACTATGCATCAAGCTATGCATAGAGAAGTGGTACTACAGCTGTTCACGTGCTTGTAGTATTAGATTATCACGTGTGTGGCGCTAGTGTTACGCGCACATTTCGTGTCGGTAACTACAGAAAACTGTGTGAGTGTTCAATTTGCGTGCGCAAAGTGAAATTTTGCGCACGCTATTCCCGCACGCTTGTACTTTGCGCACGCATTTTTTGTCTAGTCTACGGAAAACAGGCACGAAAAAGGTTACTTTTTGTGCAGGTATGACAAAAAAGTGTTTTCGTTGCCAGTAAACTGTCAGATTATTATTGACTTCAGGATAATGCGTAACTGCCCCCACACAGAAACGCACCAACTCTGACTGCTTTCAAACCTATGCTTCAAACTCTGGCGCACAGCAATTTTCGGAATGAAAATATTTTTGATTTAAAATATTAAATAAATGTATTTCCTTTATGTGTTTTATTTTAGATTTATATTATATTTTATTGCATACATAGAATTTGGCATCCGTGTAAGCCAATACTTGCTCGTAATTTTACAGAAAAAATCTTAAGGCTCGGGTATACCTACTATAAAAGTGCCGTTCGTACTTTACTAATAACTTAATTCAGGTGCACTTTAGAGAAAAAATTTATTTACAAAAAATGTCTATAATTTTATGCTTAACATCGGATTGATTCAAAAATTTCAAAATTCCCAAAAAAACAAATTTCAAAATTTGATATTTTTTACCTCTCGCCACTCATATCTGTAAGAGAGGTATTGTAATCATGCTAAAATTTCGATAGTGAATTTTCAATGGATAAGCACGTTTTGAGGTCCCTAGAACACGATTTTGATAATTTCGCGATGATGTCTGTGTGTGTGTCAGGATGGATGTTGGAGGTACGATAACTCAAATACCACTGAATAAAAAAATTTGAAATTTGGTATACAATATTCTGACACCTTAGATTAGATCTGATTAGATTTTGGTGTTGATCGTGCAACCGGAAGTGGTAGTTTCTTGAAGATCTGAAGAGTTTTTCTGGAATATTCTCAAAATTTATGAATTAATAGGAATTTTTTTAATAACATTGTATACTAAATGTTACTATCTACAATATGTATTCAAAACGTTGTTTCTATCTAGCACCATTTTCCAATTACAAGAAGTAAAAAATTCTACAAATTTGTTACAATTTTGATTTATCTGCCTGCCTATGGAAACAAAAAATAAAATATTTGAGTGTTGATGTCATATGAATTTTTGACTTTTTGGCAAATTGAAATGGAAAATATGAAATGTCATTTAGTATTTATAAGGTCATAATAAACTTTAATAATATTATAAAAATCTGACGTGGCCATCACACAACCTTCCGCCATATCTAGACTTTAAACAGAAATGTATACGTACAATCCAGTGCCCATTTAAAATATACAAATAAAAATCTAAAATATTCAAACAGAAATTAGTATCGCCTGAATCAAAAGATTCATTCTCACGAAAACTCTTCTGTGTTGAAGCAATCCTCCGTTCAGTTACTACATTTAATAGCTTACTTATGACTTATATAGCGCTAGTATGCCAACTTGTCACCCGTCTCATCTGTCAATATTTTTTATGCAGAAACAAAAATCAACCGAACATGGATTACACGATTTCAACGTTTTATTTGATAAATTTATTTTTTAAATTTTACTGCAGTTCTTTAATGCTACCAGATAAAGACAATTTTTTTATAACGTAAATTGCAATTAACTTTTCCTCTTATTCTTATTACAAATAAATACTATATTTATCCAAATTTATAGAAATTTTTTACACTTAATCTTTTCATTCTTCAAAAAATATCACTTCCGGTGAAGATATTTGTACCAAAATCTAATGAGCTCTTCCTATTCGTATACAATTGTAAAATACCAAATATCAAAATTTTTGGGTAAATCGTATTTGAGTTATGTGACTAACACCCCTTGACCACATACATACCCACACACATACACACACACACATACATACATACATCATCGGGAAACTATCAAAAATGAGTTGTAAGGACCCTAATTCGTGCTCATCCACTAAAAAAAACTCACTACCCGATTTTTTGCATGATTCCAATACCTTCCTTTACAGGTAAGCGGAAGGTAAAAACTACAATTCCCGAATTCCCTTCTAGTACAATGGTATATTTGTGAGTAAGTACTACATAATATATACTTATATTAGAAAAATAAAAATAGTAGAGTATGGCGAGAGGTTATGTGTTGGCCACATCGGATTTTTTTAAATTAGAAATTGGGAATAGTTTTTGAAAAAATATTGACAATAGACAATCCGATGTTAAGATACTAATGTAGATTAGGTATGTGTATTTTTTTTGAAAAAGATATTTCAATCGTAGCATGAGTTATTAGTAAAGTACGATTTTTGATGTTTTTCTAGACTTTCCATTATTCAAAACACATGCGAAAAGTCAGAAAAGACAATACATATATTTAGTATACTGTAACCAAAATTTGGTTCATAAAGCACTCGAAATGCACGAGTAATTAATTTAATAAGGAATTACTACACGCTAACTATCATAGTAAAAAAGTATTTAACAAACTACTCCCAACCTATTAATCCTATAAATCTAAAAAAAATACCATATAAAGATAAAGGCAGTAAAAATCTAGCTACGTTGTCGAATTTTTTAAATTGTTATTATTATTATTTATAAACAATTAAATAACAATAATTCTGAGAAAAACTCTTCGTAAGTTTGATTGCATTGTAAATTTAAATGTTTATATCACATTATATAAAATTTTCAAATAGTAGTCGAGTAATTTGTTAAATAAATTTAAAAATTGTATGCGCGCTAGCCAATCAAATTGAGTATTTTCTAAACAAAAATGGAGCGAAACATAGCAATTAGATAAATATAGACAACATGTGCTCATAAAACATAGGCTATCAGCGCGGATACCTGAAATAACGAGGATTTGTGATTAAGCAGCGCTGAGCGATAAAACCCCCTTGTCCGTTAATCAAGTGAACACGTATCATATCTAGCCCGAACTACTGAACGAAGTTCTACGGACATGCCCGAGCGCATGAAATTCTTACATGCGAGGATGCAGAGTTTGAATGTGCTTCTAACGCTGAGTGTTGCAGTTTACAATATTTTACACCGGAATACTTTATGTGTAACGCATGTTGCTTGAAATACGAATGCAACATTTATATAAATTTAGAAAATTTTACTGTTTTAAAGGAAGATATTCAGTTTAATATTGAAACATTTTTAAAACTATAAAACACAAGGGAAGCAGTTCTTTCCTTGCTTCCATGAAAACCACGCCACTGTAATATCCTTATTACTTATTATGTAGTACAAAATATCCCACTTTGCAGTTTCCAATACCTTTTCACTCAATCCACCAATCCATTCATTCCATAAAGACTGAGTTCCAGAAGTTCCAGTTCAGTTGCAGCTCGCACATGCTCCCCTCTCTGTCTCTCTCTATCTCTCTCTCTTGTATCCTGACAAAGGAATGTGCTACACACACACACACACACTCACAGACAGACACCAGCACACGCTGAATTGAATGATGAATAGCACTACCATCGCGGTGTGCCATGCCCTGCTGAAGACAGAGGGTAGGGGAGGTACAAGGGGGTAGAGGATGACGTGGCAGCCAGACAAGTGCCGCTCGGGGAGCTCGCACAGGGGGGGATTAAGGAAATGTTGGAGATGAGGAGATGGATTGGTGTGCTTAGTGTTTAACCTAATTTTGAAGATGTGTACCGAGTATTAATTTTGGAGAGGTTTGAGAATTATGTGTACATACATCAATTAGACCTTTATCCCAATTTGGATAGGGCATACTCACATACTGTGTGTCATCATTATGCTTATCGACTACCGATTTCGCGCCAAATTCGTTTATTTCTTAAAACATTTAAAAAAATAAAGGTTTTTAAAGAAATCAAGGTTTTAGAGTTACTTTTAGATAATTGTTAATGAAATTCAGAAACCTCAAAAAGGCGCTTTTTATTACTTCCTTGTACGAAGTAAGGAAGTATTGTAATCGCGAAAAATTTCGGTTCTCAGATTTTGACGGAAATATCCGTTTTGACCTTTTCTGAATCCATTATGACTAGTTTCGACGTGACGTCTGTACGTACGTACGTACGGACGTATGTGTGTCGCATAACTCAAATACGGTTAGACGTAGAAAGTTGAAATTTTGTATTTAGGACTGTTATAGCATCTAGTTGTGCACCTCCTATTTTTGTTTTCAGTCTACAAACCGGAAGTAGTACTTTTTAAAAATATTTCGATAAATATTTAATTTTAGACAATTTTTTTTATTTTAAATGAAAGATTATGTGATTATTACTTACAATCGGTATTTTATAAATATTTTTGTATCTGCTATCATTTAAAAATAATTAAAGTATATATTTATAATTTATAGTATTTCGGTATCTTGTAGTCCATGATCGATTAACATTTGTTACTACGTAAAATTTAAATGATTATGACATGACAGTGACAATAGTAAAATATGCTTTATATCTTCTTCTGCAGTTTAAATAAAATGACTAAAATATATTTGTGAGTACTAGTATAATACTAGTATAATAAGTTAAAAGAATTTTTAATATTATTTTACATTTTAGTTATTAAGAAAAGTATGAACATACAAGGCGTACAAGGAAGTCATGTGGTGTCCACGTCAGATTTTTTCTCAAAAATTCATAACTTCGCGCCAAATCATCGTAGGTACTTGAAATTTTGCGGACCTTGAAGGAAAAAGTCTGATCTTTATTACCCTGTTGGCCAATAAGGTCCACGATTTTTTTGGCACTGCGTATGAGCTGCCAAAGTTGGACCTTTTTGGACATCAGGTGCATTTTTTTCTTAGAGGGCGGGAGGGGGTGGAGTGGATTTTTTGTCACATTGGCTATCATCACATTAAAGATAAGACTTCAACGTTTTCAGAACTTTTGCCATTTTTGGTGCATTTTCGAGTGGTGCGCTTTTTTTCCTCGAGTGTATTTAATGGTTGTGGTTCGCTTTCATAAGTTTCTGCTATGAAATAAATGATTAAATGTGCAAGAAATGTGACCATCTTTATGTATTCTGCTATAGGGTATAGATTTGTAAGAAATCGTAAGTATTGGCGGTTTTTCCAGGTACCCAGCTAAGAACTGAATTAGAAAATTTCGTAGTTACATTGGCATGCCTAGTTTTAAGGAGGTTGGGGACTCCTGCAGTGACGTACTCAGACATTAGCCTTGGGGGCGAATATGAAAATAAAAATATTTTTGATAATGTAAAACAAAATTCGCTCAACGCGTGATGGCTGATATCATTGCAATTCGTTCAGTTGCGGTGATATATTTTTACAATAATTTTAATTACTAATTCACTAATCAAAAAATCTGTTGTGGCCAGCACACGACCTCTCGCCTTAACACTGTAATTTATGTGAATTTGGTTTTAGTTAGGCTTTCTTAAATTATAATTTTGCAATAAATTTACAAACTTTTTAAAAATAATTTTATAGTTCTTAGTTCTTAATTAGCTCTTTATAGATAAAAATTTAACTTTATTATTACCTTATTACATTATGTTCAGTTAATAATATTTACATTTCTTTTAAAATGGTGCCACAAACATTTCAGATATTGTGCATACCTACGTCTGTTCATCTGTCACATTGACATATTCATTTTTGTTTTTAATTTTTTCCTATATTGTGATTTACAAATCGTGGTAGGTAAAATTATATATCTTTGAAAAATAATTTTCCTTTATTGGTTAGAGATATAGACAAGATGTTAAATAAATATTGTAAGATATAATTTGTTCTTTGAAATGTCGTATGACAAATTGTAATTATCGCAGAATTTTCTATATTTTTTTGCAAAAAATGTTAAAATGCTTCAAGAAAATACCATTTCCGGTTGGCAGATTTTTACCAAAATCTAATCAGCTCTTCATTAACATGTACAAATATATAATGCAAAATATTAGAATTTTATGTTCAATAGAATTTGAGATAATGAATAAGAACGAAAGAGCATAGTAGGCACACATACAGACTTTCATACACACACACACACACACACACACACACACACACACACACACACACACACACACACACACACACACACACACACACACACACACACACACACACACACACACACACACACACACACACACACACACACACACACACACACACACACACACACACACACACACACACACACACACACACACACACACACACACACACACACACACACACACACACACACACACACACACACACACACACACACACACACACACACACACACACACACACACACACACACACACACACACACACACACACACACACACACACACACACACACACACACACACACACACACACACACACACACACACACACACACACACACACACACACACACACACACACACACACACACACACACACACACACACACACACACACACACACACACACACACACACACACACACACACACACACACACACACACACACACACACACACACACACACACACACACACACACACACACACACACACACACACACACACACACACACACACACACACACACACACACACACACACACACACACACACACACACACACACACACACACACACACACACACACACACACACACACACACACACACACACACACACACACACACACACACACACACACACACACACACACACACACACACACACACACACACACACACACACACACACACACACACACACACACACACACACACACACACACACACACACACACACACACACACACACACACACACACACACACACACACACACACACACACACACACACACACACACACACACACACACACACACACACACACACACACACACACACACACACACACACACACACACACACACACACACACACACACACACACACACACACACACACACACACACACACACACACACACACACACACACACACACACACACACACACACACACACACACACACACACACACACACACACACACACACACACACACACACACACACACACACACACACACACACACACACACACACACACACACACACACACACACACACACACACACACACACACACACACACACACACACACACACACACACACACACACACACACACACACACACACACACACACACACACACACACACACACACACACACACACACACACACACACACACACACACACACACACACACACACACACACACACACACACACACACACACACACACACACACACACACACACACACACACACACACACACACACACACACACACACACACACACACACACACACACACACACACACACACACACACACACACACACACACACACACACACACACACACACACACACACACACACACACACACACACACACACACACACACACACACACACACACACACACACACACACACACACACACACACACACACACACACACACACACACACACACACACACACACACACACACACACACACACACACACACACACACACACACACACACACACACACACACACACACACACACACACACACACACACACACACACACACACACACACACACACACACACACACACACACACACACACACACACACACACACACACACACACACACACACACACACACACACACACACACACACACACACACACACACACACACACACACACACACACACACACACACACACACACACACACACACACACACACACACACACACACACACACACACACACACACACACACACACACACACACACACACACACACACACACACACACACACACACACACACACACACACACACACACACACACACACACACACACACACACACACACACACACACACACACACACACACACACACACACACACACACACACACACACACACACACACACAGACATCATCGTGAAAATAGTCAAAATTGGTTCTAAAGGTGCTAAAACGTGCTTATTGACAAAAATCTCGACATCGAATTTTTTCACGATCCCTATACCTCTCTAGGCGAGAGGTAAAAATGCTTGGCATGCTTAATTTTTTTTAAATAAATTGTAAATTATATGAAATTAAGTAAAATAATAAAAAATAAAAATAATAATGAGTTGACGGCACCAACTTTGTTTACATATATTTTTGCTGACCCTCAAAACTGATCAAACCATAAAATAATTCAAACGTCAACTTTTGAGCAGTTGGCTGTCTGCCCCATAAAAACAATAGATACATCATAGCATAACATAACATAAAATTTATCTACAATTCATACCTGCATTGTCAAATAATATAATATCATACATATTGGATACCACATACATGTAAGAGGATAAGTAAGATTACCTACTGGCTACTGCTATAATTTTAGTGGAAAGAGCTCGTATAAACGCGAACGAGGCAAAAGAAGTGTGTCAGGATAGAAATGTTTGGCTTGAATGTTTGAATAGATGCCAATCCTTTTGTAGGAAAATGGCATGTCTTTTGCGTACGTCATCATTTCAACATTTTCACTAGGTATGTGCACTTTTTCACCACCTCCCACACACTTTCTGCCTCTCTCTCTCTCTGTTCATCTCGTGAATTATGCAACAGCCACTTGGATCTCATTTCGCCGGAGGTAACCGCGCTTACGTAAACATTAATCGGTCAACTTTCCGGCGAGTCGAGCGAGCTTTGGCACACGATGTTGTCTTGTTCTTGTTGTATAGCGATGTTGATGTCTGTGTGTGTGTGCGAGGCAGGTGCTCTTGAGGAATTCTGCAGCCGGTTAGCAGCAGCTTGAGGAAGAGGTCGTAAATGAGGTGATGCTGGTAGGAGAAAAAGAGGAATTTATTGTAAATCTTATAAATGAAATAATCTAATTTTATCAATAGGTATATTGTGAAAATTTTAATAGCATCAACCTACCTATATCAGCTCTGTCACGTTACTGTTGCTGCCAACAGTGCAAACAATATTTTTGTCTTATAACCTATTAACTAAACGCTTCTGAAAGAAATTAAACTGGACATTTAATAACATTAAAATAAAAATGGTATACACAAAGATTGGCAACGACAATACTAAGAATAAAATCCCTAGAATTTCCTAAAATATTGTAGAAAATTAGAGCACGCTTTATTCCGTCAATAAATTCAATAATTTATTGGAAAAAAAAAATTGACGAAATTTTTTGTATTACACACAACAATAAATGGGACCGTTAGCGCAATATTTCTCCCGATAGGGCCGCTAGGGAGCTAATTACTTTTAACCTTCAAATGACTGAGAAACGTCAAACCTGTGTATATTATGCTGTGTATGAAACGAATCAACGAAAGTCAAAATGCGAGAATGCTGTATTGTAATGCAAAAGTAGGTAATTCGCGATTTAAAATCCCAAACGACCATAGGAGACAAATTTGGATAAACTCAATTGGAGAAAATAATAATATTTAAAAAAATAACTTAATATTTAAAAACAATTGAATTATGTATTAAAATAACTATTATAAAAATTAAATTTCAAGAAACCTTTCTATTAAATCTGTTTTTTGTCCCGATGTTTTGGCATCTCTTTGAAAGAATAGGTACATTTTTTAACTCTTCGGCTTTCCAACTTTGATAATATGACATGGTTATAATTATTGTAGTATTGTCACAGATATTGTTGTATAAACTTCAACAGAAAAGTCATAATTACTCGCAGTAACATTACATGTACGTCTTCTTATTTTTACCTTGCCTGTACTGTAAGTCAATTAAAATTAAATCCCTGACTGGATTCGAACCTGAGTTGCTCGAACCACAGACGGTAACATTGCGCACTCAGCTATATACCCAATTTTGATTCTTTGTTCCTCAGATAGAATTTGCGTAACTTAACTGGATTAAGTATCCTTTGATATGCATCTTTCGTATCTAATTTGCAACTGTTTACCCTCTGATGGTATCTTTGATTCTTGGCCATCATCTCAAATAATAAATGATCTTAATTGTTTTTTTTTGCCCGCCTCCTTTGCACAACAATCCCGTCTTTCGTCTTTTGTCGAGTGTAACTTCTAAACAAAACAGCGTCGTTTAGAAAAAAGCGAATCGTTGGCACGTCATTAATATTCCAGTGTATCGCTAGCGCCATTGCTGTCAAAAGTGAATAATGGCGGCTACCTGTGATTTATGTGTGCGTGCGAGAGGTGACTCACTCCGGTTTATTTAAGAATTTACTCCGCGCGCGCCTCTACACACTGGTGAAGATTAAGCGGCATGACCTACGTTATATGAAAGTTTATGCGCATTTTTATGTCTGCGTTTGTTTCTGTTTACTCGCTAACGGATGACTAATATGACTAACTTAGACGGGGTTATTTTTAAACGCAGAAGTAACGCATTTTGCTTCTTATTTACTTTCCTGGTAGTGGAACTGCGCCAAACTGAATTATGGCGACTACTTTTTATTTGACTGGATTCGAACTTGAATTATCAGAATCACAATCGTGTATCGAGTATCGGTAGCACGGTTAAAGAATATTTAGGACTGCCAACATGATCTTTTCTAGCGGTTAGAATGTGTTATGGATCTAAATATCTCTAAAATTGTAATTTAGATATATCTAACCGGCTATTTTCTACGAGAGAGATCCTCATTATAAATAAATAATTTCACAACATTTTGAACATAGTATCTTCATTTTTCAGTTTATAAACCATATCGATTTTCACACATTTCTCCTAAAATTACAATAACCTATATCTACATTGACAGTATTTTTTGAAACAATTCTTCCAACTTTTTCTTATTTATTTTGATTTACTCCGAATTAAAGGATGGTAGATGTTATTATAGTGGAATCCAACCAGTCGGACCCAAGTGCTATTATTGTCAGTTGTGCTAGGAATCGAACTGCTGAGTTAACCACAGCTATATTTATCTACGACTACTATGAAAAGTTTATATTTATGCTTTCAATTGTCAACAAAAAGTTGATTGTTACTGAGGACCAAGCAAAAAAATATTTTATTGTGCGTCTCCTATGGCAACGCGCAATAAAGTACTTTTTGATTACATAAAATAAAAGAAAATGACAGAATCAAACAATGTTTTTAAATTATTTATTTCGATATTATTGGAATCGTCATGGTTACGAATAAAACATAAATTGATTGAACGCAGATTGAACTAACTAAATACTATTATTATTATAACAAATAATTTTAGTCGTAGATAAAATTATGTGTGTATTACGAGCATAAAGTGTCTTTGTTCCTCTTGCACTATTGCAACTCTCGCCTTCGGCTCGCGCTGCAATCACCGTGCGCGAGTAACAAAGAGTCACTTTATGCTCTTAATACACAAATAACTATTACCTGTTATTTTATAATACAATAATAAGCTTACGTGTTCTTTATATTGTACATATATTTCAAATACTATATAACGCACAAATTATTAAATTTAAAAAATACTATTCAGTGGCAGCAAGTGACAGAATGACTTCGCATACGTAGTGACCAGCAGCAGCAGAGACACCTAGGAACACCTATGAACTATAATGGGAGCTTTCACGCAAAACTATTCTAGATGCAGCTTTGTGCCACCCACTTATGTCTCGAAGATTTACAGTGTAGACACTGTTATGGAAAATTACTAATATGAATATGTTATATTTTTATACTGTGCAAGACATTTTAGGATTATAAAATTTAAAAAAGTACGAAATTGATTACGGCCAATACACTTTATGCAATTTATTTTATGCATCTTAAAACACAACACTTCGGCATGATTTTCAATCGTATATTTTAGGAGGTTAGAAATCTGACATTCTATATTTCAAATCAATATAGGTCAATGAAGGGGCCAGAGGGGGTAGTTGTAGTTCCAAAAGTGCATGGAACACCAGCGCCTGAGAGCTACCATCACAACATCTGACCGGGTTGGCAATGAAAAACGTGTCCAGTCGGTAAACCTAATTATTTTTTACCGTGATATAGGTTAACTTATTCATGGTTGTCAGTGGAAATTAATACATTACATACAAGATTTTTGTGTAACTAATGGTGGAATTCTGTTCAAATCTGTAAGTTTTACAAATTTGTAAATCTTAAAATATTGAACAAAATCACATCAATATTTGTTGACAAATATAAAAATATTCATATGCTTATAAATTTCATTGCGATTTCGTTTCATATTTACAGTTTTATAGATCTGTAGCAACTACAGATTTGAACAGGATCCCACCTTAAACTGGAATATGTACCTGATTGGAATCGGACTAAAATTGCCAGAACCACAGTCGGTCACCATACTACTTCATCTCATTCCTAGACCGGAAGCCCCCCCCCCTGGCAATGAGGGCACTATGAGGCAGATGCAGCAGCTGACCGCATCATCGAGGTCTGAATTTGCGCCTCGGCTGTACAGACGAGGCACAGCGCAGCGCACATGGTCGATGGGCGGCCAGCCAACTTGTCATGTCCACCGGAGATTTGTGATTATTGCTTGGTGAGGATCAGGAAAGCCGACACCGTAGACAGAGAGCAGAGGAACGAAGATGGAAATGTGGAAAGAGGATGGTTTAACGAGAAGGTCATGGTGGGTTTTCGTAAATGGTTCTCAACTTTTTCTAGGGCTAAATGACCGATTTAGGCCCAATGGGGATTTCCAAGCCTACGGCTTTTAAAGAAATACTTATTGGATATCAATTTTCAGCATATATAAGTTATAGGATAGAAATGATTATTGTTAATTTTGATAGATTTATTACATTTTTATTGAAATAAAATTACAAGTCTTTATAGAAACGTGAATTAAAATGCGCATGTTCTCAGTGCGGATGACGTCACACGCGGCACATATTTTATTATTTTTTTCTGGCTTATTAGCAACTTGTCGACAAAAAGAAAAAATCTGACGTGGCCATCACACCTTGACACTGTAATATGTGAATTTGGATTTGGTTAGGCTACTTTTTGTAATTTTTGTTATAGTTCTTCAAACAAAGTACCGATTCCTATTGGAATTGAAATCAAATTAGCTCTTTGTAGATAAAATTTTTATTTTATTATTACCTTATATCCAGTTATAATAATAATAATGAATCGATGATACTTCTTGACTGAATACGTTTAATGGAAGGATGAAAACTTAATGGAATTCAGTCAGTTTTTAATTTATTATATTTCGGCTCCTATAGGTTCTAAGTTTCAACCCAGTTAATAATATATTTATATTTAAAAATGGAGTCACATAAATTTGAAACTGTGTATACGTCTGTTCATCTATCACATTGACATTTCATTTTTGTTTTTAAATTTTGTTCCTATATTATGATTTACAAATCGTGGTAGGTAAAATTACAAATTTTTGAAAATTAATTTTCCTTTATTGGTAAGAGATATAGAAACGATGTTAAATAAATATTGTAAAAGATCATTTGTTCTTTCAAATGTCGAATGACAAATTGTAACTATCGCAGTATTTCCTATATTTTTTGCAAAAAATGTTAAAATGCTTCAAGAAAATACCATTTCCGGTTGGCAGATTTTTACCAAAATCTTATCAGCTCTTCATTAACATATATAAATGTATATTGCAAAATATTAGAATTTTATGTTCAGTAGAATTTGAGATACTGAATCAGAACGAAAGACTATAGTAGGCGCACATACAAACTTCCATACATACACACACACAGACACACACACACACACACACACACACACACACACACAGACACACAGACATCATCGTGAAAATAGTCAAAATAGGTTCTAAAGGTGCTAAAACGTGCTTATTGACAAAAATCTCGACATCGAATTTTTTCACGATCCCTATACCTCTCTAGGCGAGAGGTAAAATACGGATATAATATTTAATATATAGATTAACATAAAAAAAACTAAAAACTCGTGACTCTCATTATTGCACGCGTTTAATAAATATTTTAATGGTAGTGCTCAACTCACTTATCACGAATTTTTTTCAAAAATCACAATTTTAGCTTCCAGTTTTTGGTCACAAAAATAAGGTTCAACTGAACTAAATTAACAACCCAATACCATTCCACATACTCGGTTTCGGTTTGACTACAACTTTTCTAGATTTGCATCTTTCTGTGTTTGTATTTTCCTATGTTGAGGCATATTTTTATGCAGACAAACTAGAATATTATGTATAGTACAAATACATTTCATCTACCTAATAATCATTAGCGTTTATTAGGGGGTTATTGCAGTCACACAATGGTCAAAACCACAAGCCTGAGATGCGCCAGGGCATACAATACAACCCTGGTAATAAGCTTCGAAAAACTTTTACTCTACCAGTGGAACACTGGGGATAAAATATACTCGGGTTAATAAATATGGCAAATACTGAACTGTTCGACTATATGTCTTATCTGCGGGCTAATCTTAAACGATTGCGGTTTTGGGCATTGTGTGACTGTAATATACATTTAACGATTTATTAGGTAGATATATATATATATATATACTGGCGGAAAAAAAAAATGAAACACTTTGAAATTCGTGAAATTTCGACCATTTTCAAACCGCTATAACTCGGCGTATTTTCAATCGATTTCGATGAATCTTTGTGGACGAAAAACTTTGAAGTGTCTACTTTAAAGTCATGCCTGCGAATTTTAGCGCAATCCCTTCCGCCCCCCTCCAGCACCCCGGTGAAAAATAATAAATTTTAATTTTAAAAATGTCCAACTTTGACAATGTCTATGGACTTTAAAATTTTTTTTTGACTTGATCCATCAAAAGGGCACTAAAATTCACTCAATTCCCTGTGCAGGACTCAAAGAACGAAGTTCCTACGATCATTTGGAACAAAGTTATGAATTTTTTTTAAAAAAGGGCATTTTTTGGTTTTTTGCACATAACTCAGCGACTTTTCAACCAAATTAGACGATTCCTTCGGGGAAAAACCAAATTGTGGGTGTACTTTAAGGGGATAATCTCAGATTAGGGTGATCTTTTTTCGTACCCTTTAAAACCCGAACAAAAAAACACGTTTTTTCGCAAAAAAACGTCTAACTTTGGCGATGTGTACCGAGTTGGAAAAAAATTTGTCGGCTCGATCCACAGAAAAGGCATTGAAACTTGTTCAATTACCTGTGCTGGGCTCAAAAAACGAAGTTCCTAGGACGATTTGGCACAAAGTTATGTCCGTTTGAAAAAAAGTGCATTTTTTTATTTTTTGACTCATAAGTCGGAAGTTTTTCGAAGAAATTGTTTGTTTTTTTCACGAATGAAATTTTCCTTCAAAATTTCTAATTTTTTAGACAATTTGAGTTGCACAAAATTTTCAATTTTTTTTAAAAATTTTCTCGATATTACAGGTTTGCTTATGCCCATGGCATGAAGCACGGTGCTCGATGTGGCATTTTGCTTCGTACAAAGCTGTCAAAAGGATGTTACACCGGTATAGCAAAATGCCATACGAAAATTTGTATATTGCTTATTGCTATGTTCACTTCGTACTTTGAAGGTTTTTGAAAATTATTTTTGACAGCTGAGAATTAAAATTCATCAATTCTTTGTGTTAATTAAATCAATAATTAGTTTATTAAAGGGTTATATTCTTATTATAATTACTACTAATTATTGATTTAATTAACACAAAGATTTGATGAATTTTAATTCTCAGCTGTCAAAAATAATTTTCAAAAACCTTCAAAGTACGAAGTGAACATAGCAATAAGCAATATACAAATTTTCGTATGGCATTTTGCTATACCGGTGTAACATCCTTTTGACAGCTTTGTACGAAGCAAAATGCCACATCGAGCACCGTGCTTCATGCCATGGGCATAAGCAAACCTGTAATATCGAGAAAATTTAAAAAAAAAATTGAAAATTTTGTGCAACTCAAATTGTCTAAAAAATTAGAAATTTTGAAGTAAAATTTCATTCGTGAAAAAAACAAACAATTTCGCCGAAAAACTTCCGACTTATGAGTCAAAAAATAAAAAAATGCACTTTTTTTCAAACGGCCATAACTTTGTGCCAAATCGTCCTAGGAACTTCGTTTTTTGAGCCCAGCACAGGTAATTGAACAAGTTTCAATGCCTTTTCTGTGGATCGAACCGACAAATTTTTTTCCAACTCGGTACACATCGCCAAAGTTAGACGTTTTTTTGCGAAAAAGCGTGTTTTTTTGTTCGGGTTTTAAAGGGTACGAAAAAAGATCACCCTAATCTGAGATTATCCCCTTAAAGTACACCCACAATTTGGTTTTTCCCCGAAAGAATCGTCTAATTTGGTTGAAAAGTCGCTGAGTTATGTGCAAAAAACCAAAAAATGCCCTTTTTTTAAAAAAATTCATAACTTTGTTCCAAATGATCGTAGGAACTTCGTTCTTTGAGTCCTGCACAGGGAATTGAGTGAATTTTAGTGCCCTTTTTATGGATCAAGTCAAAAAAAAATTTTAAAGTCCATAGACATCGTCAAAGTTGGACATTTTTAAAATTAAAATTTATTATTTTTCACCGGGGTGCTGGAGGGGGGCGGAAGGGGTTGCGCTAAAATTCGCAGGCATGACTTTAAAGTAGACACTTCAAAGTTTTTCGTCCACAAAGATTCATCGAAATCGATTGAAAATACGCCTAGTTATAGCGGTTTGAAAATGGTCGAAATTTCACGAATTTCAAAGTGTTTCATTTTTTTTTTCCGCCAGTGTATATATATATATATATATATATATATATATATATATATATATATATATATATATATATATATATATATATATTTATGCAGACAGTCGGTCACCTAACGTGCCCCTCTATTATTGGGATATAGAATCCTGTTACATAGTTATTCGCACCATAAGTAAAATAAACTCAGATCTCAAACAGAATGATTGTACCTACATCAGTATCTAGACAGCATTAACAAATCAAATCAAGACGACGCATTGATAATTTAATCACCGTCCATATAATCTCGTTTTCATTGATCTCGCGCTATTCTGAACCCGACATCAAAGTCCAACTTCAACACTACACGTCTGAAACCATTGAATTGCATTGAGATTGAGACTATTTTGAGGCCACTTCCACGTCGCTTCTCACAGTGGCGTAGCTATGGTAGGGCAGTTCAGGCAGTTGTGTATGTTACAATAAAGAATAAATATTAGAACAAATCTATTTTATTAATTTGTATGTAACAATTTGTATGAATATATCAAAACAATAGTTATTTGTATCACGAGGCCAGAAACTGACCTTTTGCAAGAGCGAGTATTTTTGACACGCTGAGCCACAGGCGAGGCTTGCAAATTACGAGCACTAGCATAACAGTTTCTGGACGTGTAATACACAATATTTTATGTGCCGATTTCATTACAAAAATATAAAATAATTATACATAACCTAAAAAATTGTGCACTGAATACTTGCATTTGAGCTTAAAATATATTTATTTCAGTTTCTATTAACGATTTACGTCTAAAATTTGTCAAAATCTTGTTAATTCTTGTATAAAAATATTCAACGCATAAAATTGACATCTGCTTGACAACTGTAGTAATGTCAAGATGCCAACCTATAACTTCCGGTTGTTTACCGGCCTAGGCTGGCAACAAAGAGTTTCTGGCGGATTTTGAGATATGGAAAACTAGCGATGCCGACCGGAGGCATATAAAAACTATTTTATTCTCGTTACTAACAACAACTTCATTTATTCAAAACTAGCAACTCGATCTATGAACCCAATTAATTTTATAATGGTAAATAGATTGAGTTGCTACAGTTGCCCGAGAGATTCAGGGACCCCGAGGTTTTGCAAATTTACACAAGAAATTTTAGCATTGAATTAAAAAATTACTTTCTTTGCAAAATTAATAAGGTGAACAATTCTTCAATAAACTATTTAAAAATTCGTAGAAATTCTGCCTAAAGTGTTACATACATGAAACTACGGTTATTTACTAACAAAACTATACGAGGAATCCAATGGTGCAATCAGATTTTCAATTTTACGATTAGTTCAGCTTGTACATGACTTTTTTATTTTTATCTTGTATTATTAATTGCAGGGCCTTGAAATTTCTTCCACGATTCAATGAGGTTCTTAGACACATACTACACATAGTTTTGTAAATTTATATCGCGAAATAACTACAGACTTGAGTAAATAAAGCACTACGAAATCACCACGCGTTGCTTGTTATAATCATTGATGTCTTTACTGGTTTATGTTTTGCACATTCTTTATAGAGATGGCGCCAGTTTCGATTCATATTTGAATATTTACATGTTTTAAATGATATTCTGGTAAATTTATGTTTCTTTTTTGTTTAGATAATGTAAATTTGGTAACTAAGTAATTATGAATGAAGAGAACATGCTTTATTAGTGCTTTGTATTTCGGGTTGCAAATATTTCAGGATTTGTTATTATTAAA
Organism: Agonum fuliginosum; assembly: GCA_947534325.1. Taxonomy (NCBI): domain Eukaryota; kingdom Metazoa; phylum Arthropoda; class Insecta; order Coleoptera; family Carabidae; genus Agonum; species Agonum fuliginosum. The sequence goes on along the minus strand of OX384033.1, from coordinate 30,942,524 downwards.
AAAATCTGGTCTTGGGCTTCCCAAATTATTTTGTCCCAGGGCCTCTAGACACCTAGCTACGTCACTGGCTTCTCGTATTCAGTTAGCAGTTCAATACAGCAATACACAGTACACACACAGACACACACACTCACAAGAGAGAAGAGAGTTCCAGTTTTTGCTGAGATCATCAACCTCTCGACCAATGTGCGTTTCGTTTCAATAAGGTTTCAATATTTTACATCAGAGATCGGATATCGTGTGTATACTTTGTAATTTCGAGAACGCAAGTAAAACGTCATTAATTTGATATAATATATGACAGGAGTGGACACTCGGGCGGATGAAGTGTGACCTTTCTGTATACCTTTTAGAGGGAGACAGAAAATACAGGCCAGCTCGAAGCGTGTATTCTATGACAATAAACAACGGTAACGCACGGGCCCAGTAGTGATCTTTCTCTCTCGCACAGGGTAAACAAAAATGCCACGAATCTACAGTATTGGTAAGATACGGCGTGTCCTATAATATTAAATAAATTTTATACTTTTCAGAGATGGGGATTTACAAGTCGGTTAAATTTTTTTTATTTAATTTTTTTTATGTATCTAATCACATCTAGACCATTTGTCCAATCCTCACGAAATTTTACATGCAGTCTCTTTTGACCTGGGTCATATTTGAAGGTATGACTTCGATCAGACCATTAGGGGTGGAAATAAAAATTAAAAATCACTCTGACGGACGCAATTTTTGTTTCTTTTGCACCGAAACTCGGTATATACCATTGAAATAAAATAAGAAAGTTTTTTTAAATCGGTTTGTTCGGTCTGATCTTCATGAAATTTTGCATACAGGTCAACCAAAGTCGAATTTTAAGGTATATTTTAATTCAATGGGAATGGGGGTTAAAATGTAGAATTTAGACCTTTTGTTCCGATTCTTAAGCCCTGTTCTCAGGAGGATTCTTTGAAAATTCTACCAAGATTCTGAATTCTTTCTAGTGAGAATTACCTGTTAAATTGCGGTGCCGCTAAATTGAATCTTCCCTGAGTCTCGGAAAAGAAGAATTTATAATTTATTGATTGCTTCAAAACCATGAATTTTTTTTCAAGATTCTTAATTTTTAAACTTCTTCTTTTCCAGTATTCAGAATGTTAGGATCTTCAAAGAATCCTCGTGCAAACATGAAATTTTACATGAAGGTCAGTTTTGACGCCGGGTACACACTTCAGCTATAGTTCATTATAAACAAACTGAAACAATATATCGAAACGTACCCATAGTTTACTAAATCTAGAACAAAATTATAAGAAAGTTGTGTTTTAACCCTTTGGAACACCAACAATAAAAAAGCAATCCATTTCTTTATCAAAAAAAAACTCCAGCGCAATTATTTCTACATTTCCCGCATCTTCCAGCAATTACTTAACTTTAACTTAACCTCCAAATAGCATTGCAACTTTCGCTTGTCAGCCGTCAAAACAGAAAAAAACATCCGCTAATAAAAAGCATCGCATCACGACATCGGCTCTCTCTGATTGGTTCCCGGGGCCGATGTTCAACTGTTAACGAACAGCGGACGATCGCCGGGGTCCGTGAACTTAACCGGGTAATTTTATAAATATTAAAGCGGTTTCTAATGGGCGGTTGGGAGGCTTAACCTCGGCTTTAACCGCTGGGCGTGGCGGAGAAATATGTAGCAAAACGGCCGGGTAAAAACGATGGTATGACCGGTTACGGAACGGACCGGATTCTGTAACCTGGTTACGAGGAGGGCATGAGGTTTTTACGAGGTGAAGTTCTGGATTATTATCTACACATTTATGCTAGGAAAATTCATAAACATTGCATGTAACTTCCAACAAACGAATCCATTTCTGACAATTATATAAGAAAGGTTATGTCGTCAAGTTAGCAGATTATAGAAATTATTATGAATCAGGGCTGATGTATAATGGATGTAATTGGATATTTATTCTGTATTCTGTAAATGTGTGGTTCATAATCATTTCAGTAATCTGCTAACTTGACGACATAAGCTTTCTTATAACTGTCAGAAATGGATCCGTTTGTTGAAAGTTACGTAGGTAGTTGGATCTGCAATGTTTATATTGTAGCGAAATATAAAATACTCATCAAAATGTAAACAAAAATCAAAAAATCAACAAAGAACAAATAGGACTTGCTTCCTATTTGTTGGTAAAGAGTTTAAATATGTAATACACTGACTTTATACTGAGTATGGCTGAATTCAGTAAAATTGTATTTGAATCAAATAATATGTTTGGTAATACATGAAGAGTTTAATAGTTAGATACTGAACTAATTTTTGGATATCATATTGTTACAGTTAAACAATAATTAATTCTACATTTTTTTTGAGTATGAAACTGAAACTATGGAAACTTATTTACAATATAGCGTCTATGGCCACACTCTTTGATACTCTAAGAAGTTTTCTTAAAAGTTGGAGATCCTTACTGGTACATACAGTATAGGTAAACGTCAAATCCAGTGTCATTATGAACGGTAACATAGAAATATCTATAGCTCATGTTAACAGAACACAGAAAGAAGTCACCAGTTCATCCATTATAAACCAGCCTTAAGGGGCTAGTATAGTTGCGTGTAGTAGTTCCTTATTAAATTAATTACTCGTGCATTTCGAGTGCTTTATGAACCAAATTTTGGTTACAGTATACTAAATATATGTATTGTCTTTTCTGACTTTTCGCATTTGTTTTGAATAATGGAAAGTCTAGAAAAACATCAAAAATCGTAATTTACTAATAACTCATGCTACGATTGAAATATCTTTTTCAAAAAAATTACACATAATCTACATTAGTATCTTAACATCGGATTGTCAATATTTTTTCAAAAATTATTCCCAATTTCGAATTAAAAAAAAATCAAATTTTGAAATTTGTTTTTTTGAGAATTTTGAAATTTTTGAATCAATCCGATGTTAAGCATAAAATTATAGACATTTTTTGTAAATATATTTTTTTCTAAAGTGCACCTGTATTAAGTTATTAGTAAAGTACGAACGACACTTTTATAGTAGCTATACCCGAGCCTTAAGAATGGTTATGTCGTCAAGTTAGCAGATTATTGAAATGATTATGAATCACACAGTTCTCATTCATATCACACATACAAAATACAGAACAAGTAAACGATTACATCCATTATAAAGCAACCAAAATACAAAAAAATTTATTTATTAAATTACTGAAGTATCTTTTTAACTCAGTTCCTCAGTAACAGTAAACTCTTATCAATTGAATCTAATTCTTCCAACCACTCTCCTATAATTCCGTAATAACCACCCTGACCACACGGTAACCATAACAACTCTCTTCTTCTGTCTGTGTTTATCTGTCTTTCTCTTCCGACCGTAACGAATGTGAGTCTGGTTCTAACAGCTCTAGGTAGTTAATGATCTCGGATATAATTACGTCTGGTATCGTTATGTTGCGACCGAGCTGCTAACCGGTACTGGTACCGGTAAGCGGTAAATGTAAGCGGCACTCAAGGCGGTTACTGAGTGCTCGAGGGTTTGTTCTTAGACCTGGACCATGTAGTTCCAGTATAAAACTAGACACTGAGTGTAAGTACCTAACCACTAGTGATTGAAAAGTATCCAATGGATTTGAGATGATGGCAGAAAACAGTCAAAAATATTGATTGCGCACGCTATTCTATAGCGTTTATTGTTTTGTTAAACAAAAAATCTGATGTGGTCAGCACAAGACCTCCCGCCATACTACTTTCTTCTTTTTATGTAAAATACAAACAGGGTGTTTTTATACCTTTGCACGAAACTTTAATAGATAATATAAATTGATATACTGATTATAGATAAAAAAGATTTTTTTCAAAAATCGCAAAAATAAGGGTAGTAAATTTGGTCGAAAATGGATAAATCTTGGAGTTCTGACAAGTTTGAAGTTTCCTCTTTAAGGTTATGTAAGTTATTTTGACGCCAAGTTCATTTCACCCTCTGCCACCCTCCTTAAAAAAATGTTTTTGATGTCAAAAAATATCAAACTTTGACAACTTTTTACAGGTGCAAAAAAATCGTGGACTCAATCTACTACCAAGGCGATAGAGTTAATTAATTTTCGTTCGTTAAGTTACGAATTTTTGAAAAAAATTGCATTTTTATTTAGACCTTTGAACATTTATCGAAATTGTCTACTAATGTATACGAAGTATATTTCAAGTCACGAATTTTCTTTTTCTTTTCGATTTTTCGTGTTAATTTATAATGCACCTCCTCGTGCAAACTCAATGACTGCAACAATTGAAAGTCTGAAGTTAGTTGCAAGTTACAAACTCGGTATCCTCTCCACAATACTGATAAATATTCATAGTTTGTTTTAGTAGATCCTCTGCCGCTTCGTAACATTGTGTTCTTGCTAAGAGCAACTCTTGCTCTTGCTCTTGCTCTTGCTCAATGCCCATTCAACTGAACACAACGAACAGAAACAAACTACATGGAGTGGTGAACTAGCCATAAGTAGGAGTTATACATATTTATAATGGGATATTTACAATGTTAATAAGCAGAGATGATGTTTTTGTAACAAAATATAATTTATTTTTATTTCATTATTCAGCGATGTAATGATGGAAAAATAATATTCCACATTTGTAATAAAAAATTCTTCTTTACAGCCTAGGCCTAGATCACGAAGTACAATATATGATAGGAGTGGTAACTAGGGCGGTTGAAGTGTGGTTTTTCTGTTTGCCTTTTAGAGAGAGAAATATAATACGGGCCAGCTCGGAACATGTATGACGATAAACAACGGTAACGGTGGTAACGCACGGACCCATTAGTGATCTCTCCCGCACAGGGTAAACAGAAATGCTACAAATCTACAGTTGCTAAGATACGGAGTGTGATTATTTGTTAAATAATTGTTGATTTATTTACATTAAATATTTCATAATAAGTGAAATATTATACACAAATACAAATTTCTTCAAAAAAAGTTAAGTACCTACCCCATTATTTTGAATGCTTTATTTTTGTTTTATTTTGATGGTAACCGCATTCAACAGGAATACCTTCCAATGATGGTATTTTTATGTTATTGTAATTTTTTACCTTCCGCTTACCTGTAAAGGAAGGTATTGGAATCATGCAAAAAATCGGGTAGTGAGTTTTTAGTGGATGAGCACGAATTAGGGTCCTTACAACTCATTTTTGATAGTTTCCCGATGATGTCTGTATGTATGTGTGTGTGTGTGTGTGCGCGTGTGTGTGTGTGTGTGTGTATGTGTGTGGTCCGGGCCGATGCCGTCTGTCGTATAACTCAAATACGAATTACCCAAAAATTTTGATATTTGGTATTTTACAATTGTATACAAATAGGAAGAGCTCATTAGATTTTGTTACAAATATCTTCACCGGAAGTGATATTTTTTGAAGATTGAAAAGATTAAGTGTCAAAAATTTCTATAAATTTGGATAAATATAGTATTTATTTGTAATAAGAATAAGAGGAAAAGTAATTTGCAATCTACGTTATAAAAAAATTGTCTTTATCTGGTAGCATTAAAGAACTGCAGTAAAATTTAAAAAATAAATTGAAATCTTGTAATCCATGTTCGGTTGATTTTTGTTTCTGCATAAAAAATATTGACAGATGAGACGGGTGACAAGTTGGCATACTAGCGCTATATAGGTCATAACTAAGCTATTAAATGTAGTAACTGAACGGAGGATTGCTTCAACACAGAAGAGTTTTCGTGTGAATGAATCTTTTGATTCAGGTGATACTAATTTCTGTGTTTGAATATTTTAGATTTTTATTTGTATATTTTAAATGGGCACCAGATTGTACGTATACATTTCTGTTTAAAGTCTAGATATGGCGGAAGGTTGTGTGATGGCCACGTCAGATTTTTTTAATTTTGAGAAAATAGGCCACTCAACGACAATGTCCCAATAACAGAATAAAAATAATAAATCAAGTTATAGATAGAAGAACCAAAAATGTGAAAATTATAGTGGAATCCAATCACTCAAACCCAATAAAATTTTCTTTGGTTGCTAGCATCGAACTCAGGACCGCTAGAATGCAGACTACAACTCAAATATTGAGCTAACCACTCCGGTATAAAATACGAGCATTTAAAATAAGATTTTTTTAAAGGAACGTCATATTATTGAAAACGAAAATTGCAGCAATAAAAACGCAAAGTTGTTTGAAGTTCTCCGGTTTAATTTGATTTCCCGCATCATGGAAACCTCTAACTTTCTATCGATCTTTGTGAATACGTGCGACATTTGTCCAAGTACAACTTCAACTTGGAGTTCGTGAAGTAAATACATTAAAAGTTCGCAACAACTTCTCCAACCGCCAACAAACTTTAAATTATTCTAAAACGTGAATTATGAACAGTGTTTCTGCGCAGACTTTTCTATTTATTTTTAACGACATAATAGAGTTGGAAATTTTTGCTCGTTATGAAATTTATAATACGATACTCTTTTACCGCTATTACGTTATTGTTTTTGTTAGGTTAAGTTACAGCGCTCTTTTACTAGTACAATAAATAGTTATTTATATACCTAAACTATAAAGTAATTCTTATAAAGCCTAAACATAGATTCTACGTCTACGCGACGTTATAATATAACGTTAAATATGACTAAAATACAGTGTCGATTTTTAGTTTAGTCTATGTTACTTGGGTTACGTCTGTGCGACGTCAAAATAAAACGTTAAATCATGACATAAATATGACTAAAATGCAACGTTTATTTTTGGTTTACGGTCAGTCATTGTTACTTGGGATGTTTTTATTCAACTATAGTGTGCAGTCCCACATGATTGTTAAGGCGCTACGCTTGCCACGGTAGTAACATCAGAATTTCATCAATTCTGGCTTTATTGTTCAAAAATTATACAATATATTGTTGCGACAACAATTAGAGAAAATAAGAGTAAATTTTTGCAATTTAATATTCAAGATTCTTAGTTAATTAATTGAATTTTGTTTGATATGATATAACCGATTCCTTACGATGTTCTGAAGAGTGCTACAAGAAGTTTTTGTTAACTTCAAACAATAAGTTAAAAAATATTTTAAAATTGACGAAATTGATTGATTTCACCGGTTTTCACTAATTAATTACCAGCAGACTATTAGGTATTTCAAGAAAATCGTCATGTGGCACCCTAGGGACAGTCTTTATAAAATTACATTTCATAGATTTCAAAAACAAAGTCACAATCTCGAATATTGTAGCACCCTATTTTGCTCTGAATTTCATAGCAAGTGTGTAGCCTTAATATAAGGGCGAAGTAAGAAAAACCTCTCGTCTCGAATCGTCCCCAATAGTTTATTTTTTCTTGACATTCATAGCTGCTTTGATTGGCGATTTCTCGTCTATTGTCCAACTCCAAAGCACAGAGGTCAATTTTAAATCATTATCGAATAATTATAATTAATAAGACGCGAATGTTAAATTGATATTGTGTACAAAACAATCAACTTCTAGTCTGACTGGTCAATGACGCACAGTTGAAAGGTCAAAGACGAAGAAGATGAGACAGAGATCAAGATAAATTGTTTCCATTGCGTAACATTCAAACACGAAAGTAAAGAACATCTTACAGAATTATTATCAGTTGTTTTAAAATTATTATTTATAATAACTGTCCGTCATTTTGTTATTGAAATGGTTCAAGTCGTCTATAGCCTAACTGGAAATATACTTAATAGTTTAAAAAAGGTTTCATCTTAACCGGTTTAACCGTTTTCGACTGATTCGAAAACATACAAATATAATAGAGAAACATAATATCTTCTTTTTTGAGAAAAGATGTAAAAATAAAGACTTACCGATGGCGGTGTGTGATGGTGTGTGTGGACCAAGGCCGACCGCGATCTTCTCGGCGTAATTCCTACATTTTCTCCCCGCATTATCGACTCGACAACTGAAACAAAACAAAAAAATTATTAGTATACAAAATACAGGTAGGGTATGATTGGGGATCCATAACTCCAAAACTAATAAAAATAATTGAGATTTGAGTTCAGAATTGGATTCCGGGTAGAATTTTATATAGATACACAAATTTTTATTCAACTATTTGCAGTAATATTGGTTTGACAAACGGCAAAATTTTGAAGACTAAAATTATTTCAACACTGCATATTGAAGATAGGGAAGGTAACTAAAAAGTAAAGTAAAGAAATTTTGTGTTCTGATATGAATTCCAGTCTCAAAAACTAGTAAAGCCATGCCAATTTTGATGGAAAATATGGATTCTTGGTACAATTTTTTATAAGAGAACATATTTTTACCTTCCGCTTACCTGTAAAGGAAGGTATTGGAATCATGCAAAAAATCGGGTGGTGAATTTTTAGTGGATGAGCACGAATTAGGGTCCTTACAACTCATTTTTGATAGTTTCACGATGATGTCTGTGTGTATGTGTGTGTGTATGTGTGTGTGTGTGTGTATGTGTGTGTGTATGTGTGTGTGTATGTGTGTGTGTATGTGTGTGTGTGTGTGTGTGTGTGTGTGTGTGTGTGTGTGTGTGTGTGTGTGTGTGTGTGTGTGTGTGTGTGTGTGTGTGTGTGTGTGTGTGTGTGTGTGTGTGTGTGTGTGTGTGTGTGTGTGTGTGTGTGTGTGTGTGTGTGTGTGTGTGTGTGTGTGTGTGTGTGTGTGGTCAAGGGTTGTTAGTCGCATAACTCAAATACGAATTACCCGAAAATTTTGATATTTGGTATTTAACATTTGTATATAAATTGGAAGAGCTCCCTAGATTTTGGTACAAATATCTTCATCGGAAGTGATATTTTTTGAAGATTGAAAAGGTTAATTGTCAAAATTGTATATAAATTTGGAAAAATATAGTATTTATTTGTAATGAGAATAAGAGGAAAAGTTATTTGCAACTTACGTTATAAAAAAATTGTCTTTATCTGGTAGCATTAAAGAACTGCAGTAAAATTTAAAAAATAAATTTATCAAATAAAACGTTGATATCTTGTAATCCATGATCGGTTGATTTTTGTTTCTGCGTAAAAAATATTGACAGGTGAGACGGGTGACAAGTTGGCATACTAGCGCTATATAAGTCCTAAGTAAGATATTAAATGTAGTAATTGAACGGAGGATGGCTTCAATACAGCAGAGTTTTCCTGTGAATGAATCTTTTTATTCAGGTGATGCAAATTTCTGTGTTTGAATATTTGAGATTTTTATTTGTATATTTTAAATGGGCACCGGATTGCACGTATACATTTCTGTTTAAAATCTAGATATGGCGGAAGGTTGTGTGATGGCCACGTCAGATTTTTATCATTTACATTTACATTTACATTTAATTTTCATTTAATTTAATTTAAAAGATAAATGTGTGCAACTCAATGGAGCCATGTATGCTGCACCATTCTCATTTACGTTTTAAAATGAAAACATAAATGATAATGGTGCATGCATGGCTCCATTATGTTTTAAAATGAAAACCTAAATGAGAATGGTGCATGCATGGCTCCATTGAGTTATAGTCCAGTCAACGAAAAGGTATAGAGGGAAATGCTTGGAACACAATTTTTGACTTCGTAACTTTGTTTGGACTAGTTAGGAGGTGGACATATCAAAAGTCCCCGCCCGTAGCCCTTAAGCCGAGGTGAGGCGGAGGGTTTGAAAGTCTTATTTTTCGGTTTTTTGCTTATATCTCGGAAGCTATGCGTCCTACCGACATGACCACTCTATACAATGAAAACTGATTAAATTTGCAACAATTTAAGCCCGCAGCTCTGTACGTCCTTTAGTTTCTGAGATATGACATTTCAAAAATTAGCAATTTTTTCAAAAAAATGAAAGTTGAGAAATTTTAACTTTTTTCATTATTTTTGTGTTTAATTAACTGTAACTTCTGAATGAATAAAAATATTATCTTCCGGTTTCTTGCATTAAATTTTACGAACATTTCTCCATAAGATACAGTATCTTTTTTGGGTATTCATTAGGAAAAAAACACCAAATGATGACCGAGAGAAAATTGAGAAATTTTTTATTTATTATAAAAACATTTGATATTTTGGCGCAATGAACACCTAAAATTTTTTAGAATAATGTATCTTATAGAGAAATGGTCGTAGAATTTAATAAAAGCAACCGGAAGTCATTTTTTTATCCGTTGAACACAATAAATATTAAAAATTTAAAAAATGATCAATTTTCTCTCGGAAAAACATTTTGTGTTTTGTCTTAATAAATACCCAAAAAAGATTTTAAAATACTGCATCTTATGGAGAAATGTTCGTAGAATTTAATGCAGGAAACCGGATGTCGATAACTTTATCCGTTCAGAAGTTACAGCTCATTAAACACGATAAACACAAAATATTTGAATACTTCTGTCGAAAAAAAAATTGATATTTTGGCTTAATGAACGCCCTAAAAAGTTTTTAAAATAACGTATTTTATAGAGAAATGTTCGTGAAATTTAATGAAAGAAACCGGAAGACAATATTTTTATTCATTCAGAAGTTACAGTTAATTAAACACAAAAATAACGAAAAAAGTTAAAATTTCTCAACTTTCATTTTTTTGAAAAAATTGCTAATTTTTGAAATGTCATATCTCAGAAACTAAAGGACGTACAGAGCTGCGCTTAAATTGTTGCAAATTTAATCAGTTTTCATTGTATAGAGTGGTCATGTCGGTAGGACGCATAGCTTCCGAGATATAAACAAAAAACCAAAAACTGAGACTTTCAAACCCTCCGCCACACCTCGGCTTAAGGGCTACGGGCGGGGACTTTTGATATGTTCACCTCCTAACTAGTCCAAACAAAGTTACGAAGTCAAAAAATGTGTTCCAAGCATTTCCCTATATACATTTTTTTGAGCATTCGTTGCCTGAACTATTACACACATTTATCTTTTAAATTAAATTAAATAAAAATTAAATGTAAATATAAATGGCTGCATAAATCCGCCTTAAATTATTTGTAGTTATAAAAAATTTATTGATAAAATGTACTAGGTACTCGAAATATGGTTGAAGGCCGACTTTGGCATTGGATTCGGCAGGTTCAACTACCTATTATTAGCTCATTTATACAATATTTTGTCACGGTAATAATACAATTTTAATGATTTTCACCGTGACCTTTGCTTGAATCTGTCGCCCAGCCCACATAAATGTTTTAATTCTTCACCTGGTAATTTTAACACGGCCCACATGCCGCAAATCGATGATCATTAATAACAGAACACACCGAACTACATCATGAATGATTCAAATCACTTACACAGACACGGGACGAAAATAACCGAACCGGTTCGGGTTCAGTTACAGCAAAAACTTGTACTTGCACATCAGTTGTCGTATAAGAAATGACACTGTTAATTTGTTCAAATAGGAAACAATTGTCTATAACGGATAAATTCGCACTCAGTATATTACTGTATTAATTCAAAATCAAGGATTTAAGACAAAATGATGTTGAATGTAATGTAGGGTCACATAAATCTTTAGTTTGTCTTGCGGTGTTTATTATAATACAGGGCTTTAAAATATAGTACACTTACTGCACTATTGCACTGGAAGCGTATTTTTTCCGATTTTTTGACATGCCTAACTCATTTTTTACCTCTCGCCTCATATTCTATAAGAGAGGTATTGTAATGGGTCAAAATTTTCGAGTATGAGTTTTTGGTGGCTAAGCACGTTTCAGGGTCTCTAGAATACGAATTTAATATTTTCACGATGATGTCTGTGTGTGTATGTGTGCGTATGGATGTATGGATGTATGGACGTATGGACGTATGTGACGATTTTTCGTCCACGATAACTTAAAAGGTATCAAACCTTTAATAACCAAATTTCATATTTAAGGTTTTAATAAGGATCTTAACACCGGATAAGATTTTGGTAGAAATCCGCAAACCGGAAGTAGTACTTTTTGGAACTTGATATAGTTTTTCCTAAATAAATTGGTACATTATTTATTTATGACAATTTTTGCAATTAAAAATAAAAGATAATATAATTATCTATGGGTACAGTTAATTTTAAATACAATTTGCTGAATCTGGTAGTATTTAGCAATAAAATAAAGTGCAACTAAGTACCAGTATCTTGTTGTCCATGATATGAAATTTGTTTCTACTCAAAATTTGAATGATTATGACAGTGACAGTACAGTTGACATCTTTTGCTTGCATCTTGGTTTACATTATCGTTTACATAATTATTACATGAACATGAAACTATTAAAATGTAAGTAAAACTATTTATTAGATTAGTAAAATAAACAGAATTAGGCGAGAGGTCTTGTACTGGCCACAGCAGATTTTTTTACTTACTACTACTATAATGTTCTGAGAGTGCGAATTACTGCGTTTTTACCTTCCGCCTCATATTTTATATGGGACATTGTGATAGGTCAAAATTTTCGTGTTTGAGTTTTTAGTGGATGAGCACGTTTTAGGATCCATAGAATACGAATAAAGTATTTTCGAGATGATGTCTGTGTGTATGTACGTGTGTAGTATGTACTATTTTTTCCGGATTCTATAACTCGAAAAGTTATTAACATTTTACAACCAAATTTTATATGTAACTTTTTAATACAAATCTTAAGAACCCAGTTATATTTTGGAAGCAATCCCCAAACCGGAAGTAGTACTTTTTTAAATATTTTGATAAATAATTAATTTATCGCAATATTTTTATTTCAAATGAACGATAATATTATTGTCTATAATTTTTAGCATTTTATAAATTGTTCTGTCTTAGTAGGTAGGTATTTTAGGAATTTAAGTAGGTATTATTTATAATTTAGAGTATGAAACTTCAGTATTTTGTTGTCCCATATGATGAGATATTTTGTAAGTACCTACAAATTTAATTTTTTGCTGTTTGTACAATTATTATTACATTAATGTAATTATTTTTTAATTACGCTAATATTTAAATGTGACAACCAGTGGTACCCAAAATGATATTGTTATGCAAACTATTAATAATTTTTACGAATTTCAATAATAGTATATTATTTAACGAGTAAATAATGTAGGCTATAATTAATGAGGATGAAAGTTTGTTCACGAGCCGAAGGTGAGTGTATAAATCATCTGAGTTAATTATAGTCATTATTTTCGAGTTAAATACGACGTTTTATCTACAACTTTTTAAATAAAACAACATTTTCTTACTACAAATTTGTATTGATATTAACTTAACCTCAAACTTTGGTGTGATGACAATTTATCCGAGTAATTTAGAACTATTATGGGCTAGTCATATACATACAGCGTTTTACAAATTTTTATTATTTTTACTGTTTCTGCTTACAACGTCAAAATGATAACTTGATGTAACACTAATATTAAAACAGATGTGATGGCAGTTTGACAGTTCGAGAGAATAAAGTACTCATTATTTAACAGTGTGAAATAATGAATTCATTATTTCATAATGTGTCCTTATGGAGGGGTTTATTATTCTACTTTCACGTATATAATGAATACATTATTCTATTGTTGTAGATAAAATTATTTTATACAACCTTAAATTTTGTTACACAGGTTGAGTTACACTCTGTATATTTATAGTAGTATAAAGAGTAGGGTATTATCCATTTATGATTCACTTTTCAGGTACATGGTAATATACAATATAAAATCCAGAAAACTATAGTTTGTTTCTGTCATCTTCCCGTGTTTGCATCTTCCTATGCTTGCATTTATGCCGAATCTAAAATTCTAGATTTGAATTTTCCTGTAAATGAAACTTTTAATGTAGATATTTTACCACGCATATATTTTCTAGATTTGAATTTTCCTGAGCTTGCATTTTCTCGAGCATTCATGAAAATTCTAGAATTTTATTTTCTGGTGTTGATCAAGAAAACAAATAAGATAGTCATAATTAAACAAGATATCGCTGCCCCACTCTTACATAATCCCCCCTCCCCTTGCACCGGAAGTGATAATCTCTGTCTACACCTGCCAGCAAAAACAAGCGACAAGCGGCAGATAACAGCGCTAAAAATAACCGTGTCAAACGCGGCGCCCGCCCAATGGGTGGGGGAGGGGGAGAGGGCGCTGACCTACATTGCCCCCCTGCCGCCCCCGCACACCATCGCGGCCGCCTACGATGCGAAATTCGCAGGAAAATTCGCTCTATTGAAATATGGACGCGAGTTTGCAAGAATTTATATTGGAGGGAATTTTTTGATGTTTTAAGGATTCTTTATGAAGGATAGTGGGCGGTGGAATGGTTTCATGTGTTTGTTTGTGTTTACATGAAGTAGATAAATAGATAGATAATGTTTTCCTTTGAATTGATAAATTGCGTGGACAGTAGTTATTATAGTCCATTTTACATTGAGCAATATTGCAGATGCAAGTGCAACTTTTGACAAATTAATCTAATATTGCATGAGTGTAATACAGAAATTGCACGCTCAACAGGCAGAAGTAATCTTGAAGCAACCTTGAGGCAACGGTTGCATGGAATAGAACATGTTCTTATTTTTGTAAGGCTTGCAGGCAATTCACAATTATTTCTAGTTATTTTTAGTTCGTTATAATGCTACCAACTGAACATACCCGTCAAAAGGGTTAATTTGTGTTTGAAAGTTAGTGCGTTAGTGGTTATACAGCCATTCTATCCTTACTTTCCAACAATATACAATACAACAAATCCAAGAGGTTAAGTTGACATAATATAATAACAAAATATTGGTAAATTTATTAATAAAGTTATCCATTAAATAAGGAGTTGCATGTTGCTGATGTTGCTCAGTGTTGCGCTTGCTCAATGAAAAATGGGCTTTACATTATATTATAAGTTCACAACGCGAGGTTCTATATTAAAGTAAGACGCGAAGCGGAGTGCTTTAATAAAACCGAGCGATATACATACCTAAAGCCCTATTTACACACACATGCGACACACTGGCAACAAAAGCACAATGAAAAACATGTGGAACGTTTGTGGCCTCAAAATTGATTTTTTCCTTATTTACATAGAAGCCACAAAATAGCGGCGCCTCTACTTCACAAGCAACACACAGAATTTTTTACTGTTGCGTGTGTGTGTCTTCTATGTGTCCATGTGTGAACAGGGCATAACGCACACATTATGTGGTATATCGTATTTTCTTTGAGATTAAGTGATTTAAAATTTGCACAAAATTTCCTTCTGTCAAGTAGCCTTCAAACAGTAAGTGTCACATTTAAAATTAATCTGCTTTATTTATTTCAGACTCTATTCAACAATAAATTGTGTAAAGTAGCGTTTTTGTAGGCTCTCTTTTTTATTACAAACCAACTTTTTTAAATATGCGATAAAGTCATATATAGCATATAATAAAATTGAAACTACAATAGATGTCAACGATGTGTAATTGCTATGCTTACACTTCAGAAAGCCAAAAACAATATTTTAGTTTAGTCATTTCTAAAGCTATAATAAAATAAATTGATCCTTTTTCGGATAGTAAGATCATAAACTCAGCGAAACAAAATAGTTTTGCAAATTTAACACGAGAATAACACGAGTCGCAAACTATATTATATTAAATTATTTATTTTTTTTATAACATAAAAATATAATAGGAGTAGGGTAGATGAAATAGTTTTATAAATAATTTTATATTAAATCAGTTTAGGTAGGTACAGCTATTTATTTAAAAATTATGATTCCAGCAATCGGCAAATTTCTCGAATTTATTAGCATATAAATGATCGTGTTACATTCACATGTGTCTTGTAGAACGAAAGTTAAAGTTTCCTTATAAAAAAACGAGTTTAGATTCTAGACAAGTTGTTAAATCGGTGATTCCCACATATCTTGGTTTCTATGCGAACATATTATTACCATACATTTACATCGCATTATTGGAAATTTAAATAAATAACGATTTTTTAATCGCTTGTCATTGTACAAAAAAAATATAAATATTCACACATATAATTATAAAATCAAATAATGACTAATAACAAACAGAACATTTTAAATTCTAGTTAGGTAAATATTGTTTGATTAAAAAACCTGTAAATTAAAATTTCCAATCTTGAAAAAATTCTTTCAGTTCCATACTCAATAAAGGCTGAAATATATTATACTTTTTTCGTCTAGGTTCATGTCAGATTTCTAGTTCAATTCTCATCCGAGATTCCAAACTATTCGTATTCAATCGGAAATCTTCGACCTTCGAGTTTGTACGAGCAAAAACATTTTGATTTGATTTGATTGGCCAAACTGACGGCAAAAACAGGGCGAAGCGCGCATTTTCGATAAAAAATGACCTGAAATTTGAATTCAGCGATCCAAAAAACCTAAATATACTATGGCAAAAGAGCTATATTCTGTTTTTTGCTAATTTAAGGGTGAAGCGCGCATTTCCCATGCGCGATTTTCCGAAATTTGAATTTAGCGACCCAAAAACATATACTATGGCTAAATTAAGGCTCACAGTGAGAATATAGCAAAAACACTCCCTTTCAGGGGTGTTTTTTGCTAATTTAAGGGTGAAGCGCGCATTTCCCACGGGCGATTTTCCGAAATTTGGATTCAGCGACCCAAAAAACCTATACTAGACCAAATCTGGTGGTGGTCCGGAATTATACAACCAAACCCGTGACTGGACTAGAAATGGCTATACCTAGTTGAAATTTTTTTGCAGAGGAGTCACGTCACCAAAACATTACAAAATTAAAAATAACTGTAGTAATGACCTAGTGATGTTAAATGAATAAAATAAATACTACTTTTTTGCATAGGTACTATAAGAATAGTGTATTTTCATTAAATTTACAATAATTTTAAAGCCGAACATAATGTTTTTAATGCATTTTTAATTTATTTCAAATAATTGTAGTTTGTTTTTTCACCACACATTGGCATTACTGAATTAAGAATTGTGTTTCGTGTTGTACGTTTACATGACACTCTGTAACGCTATAGAGTTCTAACTGGAAATATATTAAATTTTACAATGATATTTAAATATTAATCGTCTAATAATTCAATTAAATTGATCGAAAAATAAACGTCGCATGTAAATTCAGTAATGCAACACACATTACATAATATTTTAAATTTAAATTAGTATACTATGTAAATCTAGTATTCCGTGACGTCATTATCTGGTTGCGTGACGTCATTATCTAGTGACCAACATTGATGACGTGACTCCTCTCCAAAAAAAAATTTACTATAGGAACTTTTTGGATGAATCTCGAACTAGTATCTTGACGAAAAAAGTATAATGTACCTAATTCAGCCTTAAGTGAGTTACGATGATTATGCCATTAAAAAAATGCACGAAGTTGTGAATCAACCTGTATATTTCGAAAATAACAACGAAATTATGGCCTTAAAATGTCATTAAATAAATATCTTTTCCGTAATAGAAATTCCAATTAAATTGTAATGAATTTCATGAAACATGTCATGTAGGTACTTTAATTGTGTATAAATAATTAAAAATTCTGAAAACTCGATTTGCCGTCATGAATAAAATGAAGTTTATATCGAATCAAAATTGTAATTATTTGTGTATATTTATAGATGAACCGACAGGCAATTAACATTTTAATTGTCGCGCAAATATCTGTAACATGTACAAAAAGAGGCGTTTATTTTGAATGCTATCTGCAGTTAATTCTGCGTCAAGTTGCATCACAAATACCCTCATTGACCTTTGTATTCAGTCAACTCCTGACCTTTCACCTCTGACCTATTAAGTACGAAAACACTACACTCTCATCAGAGGAAAGAAAACACAAAAACAACAGCGCTCTTCAAGAACAAAAACATAAAAAACAAAGCTTATTAAAACAAACGAATTTTTCATTTGCTCTCCAGGCAATTTTCCTTTCAATTGAGTAGAAATATCTGAAGTTCTGAAGATCATTTTCAATTTGCTTTAATTTTCTACTAAGCAAGAAGATTCGTCTACTTGCCGTTTTCAATTTAAAGGCTAACCGGAGAGCTTCAAATATGTCGACTTTCACTTATAATATCACATGTGCATTTATTCTTCCCGGATTTTTTTAGTGCTTTCCAGCAACCACTCCAGCTAATTACGTTGTTGGAATGCACGATAAAAAATTTCTATACATGAATTAATGCACGAGTGCATATTCGGTAAGAAAATCTCAATGAATTATGTTTACTATAGAAACTTGAAATATTTACTAAATTTGTATTTAACGTTAATAAATATGTATTATTTACCTTATTAATTGCTTATTTACTTTCAAAATGATAATTTAAACAATCTTTAATTAATGTAAAACTGACATATGACAGTAAAGTTTATAGGTTTATTAATTTCAGTAGCTGCGTTCAATGAACTTAGCAAATCTATCGAATTTCTTTTCGTTGATTGGTGTAAAAGTAAAAATTTGACAGTTTTACTACCAAAATATGTCAACAGTGCTAGCAAAAAAAACTGTTGCTTTTGCTGCGCTAGCGATATTAAAAAAGATAGACAAACCATAGTAACATTATTAAATTTACATTGTTGCACCAATCAGCATAAAGAAACTTGCTAGCTTCATTGAACGCTACTTAAGGTGATCCTCTACCCCTGGTAGTAAACATTCAAAAACATTGATTCCGCACGCTTATAGCGTTTATTGTTTTGTTAAACATAATAATAACAATTAATTTATGATTGAGGGGAAAAAATTATTTATAGGCCCATATTTGTATAAAAACTGCAATATTTTTAAAAAATGAGGTTTTCGTGCGCCACTGTACAGCTTTTATTTATAAGTTAACTAACTTCAAATTGTAATATGTTGTCAACAAAGCTTGGATCTGCGAAACAACCGATCAAATTTTTTAAATTCGTTCTAAAATAGAATATATTTGTGTTCAAAAAATAACAAAAATTGTCAAAATTCAAATTAACATATTTCGATTTTAAAGCAAAATTTTACAATTCTGCATCTTGCATTTTGTAGATTGTACTTTTATCCTCAACAATATCTTTAGATTATTATATTTAACAAAACAATAAACGCTGTGGAGTGGCGCGCGAAATCCATGTTTTTGGCTGTTTTCTGGCACGGTAGAGGATCGTCTTAAGTTCCTCAAGCTACTAGCAAAAATTTCCATGGTTGTTACTATTATTGTAATAAATTTTTCCATTGGCTGTTATTTATGTCATGCGATTTTCACTGGAAATTTCTAACGGTGCTGTTCTCAAAAAAATGTATTGAAGTTTTTTTAAATTAATTGCTAACATCAAAATATGGAAATATATCAGTTTTTTTAATATCGTCAATAATAATCAATATACGAGTATAATAACATTTTTATTAACGTTATTAAGGAAAAAAACTGATAAATTTCAATATTTTGATGTTGGAGGTTGGGGACTCCTGCAGTGGCGTACCCAAACATTAGCCTTGAGGGCGGATATGAAAATAAAAATATTTTTGATAATGTAAAACAAAATTCGCTCAAAGCGTGTTGGCTGACATTGACATCATTGCAATTCGATCAGTCGCGATGATATATTTTTACAATAATTACTAATTCACTAATCAAAAAATGCTTGGCATGCTTACATTTTTTTAAATAATTTGCAAATAGTTTAGAAAAGTACACAAAATCTTCACGAACTTATTTTTAAAGGTTTACAGAAATTATGAATACAAGTTCTATGAAGTTTTCATCATTTTATCACATAGTTTAAAGCATGCAAAACAAAAGTTCGCAAAAGTTTAGTGAATTGCCATGAAATTGGCACTAATTTGAAATATTTCTAAACATTTTTTTTATATGAAAGATTAAAGCCCAGGCTATGTCCGCTTAGTTTCACTTTTTTAATTTTCACTTTAGTTTTTAAATATTTTATATTCAAAGTTCTTCAAATTTTACTAACTTTGGAGCTTAAACAAACATGTACAAATTTAAAATAAAAAAATATGGCACTAGACAGACCTAGAGACATCTTTTATCTTTATTAAAAAAGAGCAAACAAATCGGACCAAAATTAGAGTCAATTTCATGTCCCCAACGAGAACATATTTTTACTTTATTTTGTAGGGGTGGGCATTCCTCTTAATATATGGTCAGTAACCTCCTTAAGACTAACTAGGTCACACACTCTGTATATTCTCCAAGCCAGCAAGTAATGCAGTTCTCTGCATTGCGTGGTAAGTGATAATGTAGAACATGTTTTCTTTTCTTATCGCAGCCCAGAGGCAAATGCATGCGTGTCCGAGGACCTACAACTGTTTTCTTGACCTTCAGAAAGGAAAGACGAGATTGTGCAGATTGGAGAGCAGTTAGCGACTTTGTTATGCAAATTATACGGGGAATTTTCAAGGAATATAATTTATACGCATTGGAAAATGTAAACGGATTGTTTATTTTTCATATTCATAGGTGAGACATCGTTCTAGTAGATTTAACGATTTCAACACGATTACCTACATGCGTTTTATTATAATAATTTTATAATTTATTTATCAAGAAGAAAAGTGTTTGAAAAATTGCAAATAATTGAAAATCAAAATGCAAAAATACTGAATATATACTCACCTACATTTTTTTATAACACAATAAAATAGGTATGTGATTATTTATTCCAGAGAACATATTTTTCAGAAAATCGCAAGACACAAATAACAGGCAATGGATGAATTGATTACCTACAATAATAGTAACCACGATTATATACAAATTTAGCGGAATTTTTTTACTATTAGCTTATTATTATTTTGAGTATAAATAAGCAATTAATAAGGTAAATAATACATATTTATTAATGTTAAATACAAATTTAGTAAATATTTCAAGTTTCTGTTGTAAAAAGAATTCAAAAATAGAGCGGTGGCGGTGTCATTGAAATTTTCTTACCAAATATGCACTCGTGCATTCATTCATGTCCAGGAAATTTTTTATCGTGCATTCCAACGTCTTAATTAGCTCGAGTGGTACCTACACTCAAATACATTTCCGGAAAGAATTAATGCACATGTGATATTATAAGTGATAATTTAGAAACTATCGTAAAAACAGTGTTTTGAGTTGATGTTTACGTTTTGTTGAAATAAACATTATAAAAAAATTACAATATATTATTTTAGTCATTAAAATATAACTGAAAATGTACGAAATGATCTAAAATTGTCAAATTTTAATTTATTACTACAAGAATGAAAGCACATTTAAGTTAAGAGGGTTCTCTCACAGCAAAAAAAGTATTTAACAAATTACTCCCAACCTATTAAACCTATAAATCGAAAATAAAATACCATAAATAAAGACAAAGGCAGTAAAAAACTAGCTACAATGTCGAATTTTAAAAATTGTTATTATTTTAATTTATAAACAATTGAAAAATAATAATTCTGAGAAAAACTCTTTGTAACTCTGAATTGTAAATAAAAATGTTTGTATCACATTATCATAAAATTTTCAAATAGTAGTCGAGTAATTTGTAATAAATTTAAAAATAGCATGCGCGCTAGCCAATCAAATTGAGTATTTTCTAAACAAGAACAGAGCGAAACATAGCAATTAGATAAATAGTATGGGTATATATATATATATATATATATATATATATATATATATATATATATATATATATATATATATATATATATATATATATATATATATATATATATATATATATATATATATATATATATATATAGACTGTCAGCGCGGGTACCTGAAATGGCGGTGATTTGTGAGCTAGCAGCGCTGAGCGTTAAAACCCTCTTTAAGTTAGGGTTTTGAGTGACCCCACTAAGTTACGTTTGTTAAAAGTACCGTACCAGGGTTAACAGCATGTGGTCAGACATGGGTGATTTGTGTGCAGTTAAATTAAATGTGTACCTGAAACCTGACTGAATTCAAGTTGTCAGAATCACAGTCGCCAGTCGGTCACATGACGCACTAACAATTTATTGTAATTTAAAATCTCGATGTAATTATGTAAAGTAGCTAACTGTTTCTTACTAAGTAGGAATTTAATTTCTTGCTTATCAACTTAACAAGAAAATTTACTCCTGCGTAATTTATACAATCTTTTACTTTCATCGTTTAAATATATTTTAATTTTTAATTTAAAATTTTAATTGCTACTTTATATGAATTCATATAAAGTAAAGTAAAAGTAAAGTTATATCTCTTATATCATAGTAATTTAAATACGAAAAAATAAAACCATTTAAGTAGGATACCGTTAACACGAATGCTTAATGTTAAAAATTATTTCAAATAAAGCTGCAAAAAATATTTAATATACAGGCTGTTTCTATACCTCTGCACGCAACTTTAATAGGTTATATAATTTGATAGTACCTATAATATCTACTGATTACAGAAATTTGTTTTTCAAAATTCTCAAAAATAAGGGTAGGTACAGGTAGTGAACATATAAGTTCCATTGGTTTGAAAGTCCATTTAAATGTTTATTTATTAATTATTACATAAGAAGTGACTATTTGTAGGTAGTCAGATGAAGTGTGGCCTTTCTGTTTATCTTTTAGAGAGAGACAGAAAATACGGGCCAGCTTGGAGCACGAATTCTATGACGATAAACAACGATAACGATGGTATTGGTAACACACGATCTTTCTCGCACAGGCTGAACAAAAATGCCAGAAATCTACACTAAAGATACGGGGTGTCCACGCCTGTATTTATATTATATTTCGTATTTATTATAATTATAATTACAACAAGAGTATGAAATCTAACTGAATACGCCTCTTACCTCCGTCGCCGATGAGTCTCATTTGTACAAGTGACGGATCTTCATTATGCTCCTCGAGCACAGTGTCGTCCGTGACAGTCAGGTCCTGGGGGCAAAAAAAACACACCGTCAATAAATAAACAAGCAACAAAAACACTGCGCACAGACAGTGCCGACAAGGCAAAAAATGTCCCTACAGGGAGAGAGAGAAAAACTAATTGCTTATGTTTACAAATTAGGAGGAAAGGAAAATAGTAGGCAATTTATAAGAAGGAATAAAAGACGACAAAATAAATTTATTCAAGTACGTTTTTGATCAAAAGCCAAATTTTTTCTTAAATAAAATAATACATTATTCAACGATAGTAATTACTCAATGTTTCTGAAAGAAACAAACAAAATAGGTACCTACCTATACCACTAATTTTTTTCAGTAAAGAATTTTAAAAAGTGTCAAACTAAATTTAAGTGGTATATTATACCTTATGATGATTATATTAAATGATTTTTTACAGGTGAATTTGAAACGAAAGTCGCAACACAAATAACAGCCAATAAAAAAATTACTTACAATAATGGTTACATTATTATTAGTCAGTTTGACATTATTAAAAATTAGTTGAGTTGTCACTTTGAGTGTAAATGCTCAATCAGGAATGTAAATAATACACGTTCATTAATTTAAATACACATTTAGTGATTTAGTCTATACAAGATGTTTCTATACCTCTGCACACAACTTTAATAGGTTATATAATTTGATAATATACTGATTACAGAAAAGATTATTTTTTTCAAAATTCGCAAAAATAAGGGTAGTGAAAATATTAGTTCAATTGGTTTGAACGTCCATTTAACTGTATATTTATTATATTATTTATAAAATAAAATTATAAATAGTATCGGACTAGTGTTGCCACTAGACGAGACGAGACGAGATAATTACCTGTCTCGTCTCGTCTCGAAATACCGAGATAAAACCTTGCCGAGACGAGACGAGATACGACCGAGACGAGACGAGATACTCTCTGTCTCGTCTCGTCTCGTTTTATCTCGTTTTTAAAGATCTAAATATTTTGTTGAACAATATACATTCATACATACATAAATTTACACCATTTGAACAATACAATAATATCTAAACTCGTAAAGATAACTCGATTCGATAAGTTTGAGCCGGTTTTTAAGAATAATAATCATGTTTGCTACAAAAGTTTAATTCACTGCCACTAGATGTTTCTGGGACTGGTTCGCGGTGTCTCATATTCAATTTTTGTGCTTCCCCTTCATGTCTATGTTATGTTGTTACAAGTGTAGGTAGGTACTACATAATGTTTGTTACTGTTACTCATACTTTTATGATCCACAGTACCTTCACAACAATTTGCTACTGTACTTCTCGTAAATAAACATTTAATATTCATAATTTGCATATGAAAAAAATACGTACCTAGGTACATATATATATATTTTATATTATATTTGTCACACTAACTGTTGTGTAAGCCTAGGCATTACAATAATTTTATTGCCTTGGCACCTAAAGTTGCACTTCACAGACTGCCAGCTGTCAATCTGCAAAAGATTATTTTTTTACAATAATAATCCAAATTAAAACAGATATAATTCTGCATTTTATTTTAGTGTTTACCTTTCAAACAAACATAAATGTGCTTCAGTTCTCCAAAATTTTTTGTATTAAAAAATAAATAATTTGCAGAAACAAAATCCTATACTTTTGCTTGCTTGCAAGTTCCAGTACGTAAGCACATGTCTAATATAGCACATACACACATCACACATTATGGACCTAGCACATTCAAATACATGGACATCTAATTAATCTACTTAATTTATTATCATAATCGAGACATTCGAGACGTCTCGTCCTCTCGTCTCGTTTCGTCTCGTCTCGTCTCGACCCTATCTCGGCTTCTTTTATCTCGTCTCGTCTCGTCTCGAAAATCGAGATAAAATATCGCCGAGGCGAGATAAACAGTAGGCGAGACGAGACGAGACATCTCGTTTGTCTCGTCTCGTGGCAACACTATATCAGACTATCTACAAATAGTCACTTTTTATATAATAATTAATAAATAAACAGTTAAATTGACTTGCAAACCAGTGGCACAAAAATTTTCACTGCCCTTATTTTTGCAAATTTTGAAAAAAAAATCTTTCTTTTCTGTAACCAGTATAGGTATAAAATTATATAACCTATTAAAATTGCGTGCAGAAGTATAGAAACACCCTGCATATACATATTTCCGGTTTCTATTGTAAAAAGAATTCAAAAATTGAACGGCGGTGTTATTAAATTTTTTATCATGCACTCCAACAACGTAATCAGCTCTCGTGTACCACTTGAGCCGAATAAGACGTTGTTGGAAAGCACTCAAAAATATCGGAAAGAATTAATGCACATGTAAGATTATAAGTGAAAACAAAAATAGATTACGATAGCCTGGATTCAAACAATTGCCTACCTGATATTAAAAATAAATTTAATTAACGCCTACATAGAATGAGATTATTTTGTTCATTATACAAATTTAATTAAATCAT
The DNA here is from genome assembly GCA_947534325.1 of Agonum fuliginosum. Classification (NCBI taxonomy): domain Eukaryota; kingdom Metazoa; phylum Arthropoda; class Insecta; order Coleoptera; family Carabidae; genus Agonum; species Agonum fuliginosum. Next base: position 30,917,244 of record OX384033.1, on the reverse strand, counting down.
TAAAATAATGCTAAAAATAATTATCAATCCAGTGGCAATACTACACATGTTCCCATGTTCGTAAAAAGTTGTAAAAAATATTTCCACCCACTGAATTTCAGATCGTCCCACATGTTTTCAACCAAAACTAATAAATTTTCTCTTGTCAAGATCCAAGTAAAATCATTTTAAAAATAGTTAATATGAATCGCATACATTCTAAAACCCGACATCCATCCAAATACCCCCCTCCCCCCCCTTCTCTTTTCATTTTAGATGTTGTCAAAACATTGTATGACATTTCACACAGCTGCTTATTATTTTTAGCGGTAAAAATACGCGTTCCAGGAAATCTCGCTTGGGCGACATCCAAAAGTCGGTCATTATAAAAATGCAGAAATAATTAGGCGTGCTAATCGGCCTTGAGAAGATAAATGGCCATTGTGTTATGCAATTTAGACGTGGATATAATTAAGTTATTTTCATATAGGTTGATGACATCTGTTTTCAGGATTTTATGGCGTTCAAGCAATTTTTATGTTTATACAGAATGTTCGACAACTTAGGACAAAAAATTAAAGAATATACAGGTGTCCTATGAAACTGTTTAAGCATGGGAATCTCAAGACCCATAAGAGATACGAAGTTGGTTAAATTGGACAAAACTTGCCCCATTACAGGCCCCATTTAGAAATGCATAGATGACTAGATATACGCAAAAATGTAAATTTTAGCAATTTCGTTTTTCACCTATAACTTTTTTGTTTGATTTAGTACAAGTTTCTAATTTGCACGTTCTATAGGCAGTTTTTATCGAGGAATTCACATCAGTCCTCAAATTTTTTTTATCTCCTACGGATTTTAAGAAATTCAAACAAAATTCAAATTTTCATATGGAGCCCATAGTTGGTTATGGCCCGTCTTAAGAGGCCCGTCTGCTACTTAAAATCCAGCATAAAATGTACTAACGTAGCGAGTGTTTTGTGACCAGTACAAGAATGGTAAAAATTTATTTCAACAAGGATTTAATAGAGAAAGAATGGATCTACAGATGTGCCTTTTTAAAATTTTGATTCTAGGAATTCGTTAAAAATGTAGACGAGCCGCTTAATAGAGATTTTTTTCTCTTTTCAACGATATAAAACATTGTAATTAAAATGAAGGCAGAAATTACACAATAATATTTTTTTAACTGTTGTTTCAAGTCTAGGTGGGAGGTCAAGTGCTGGCCACATCTGATTTTTTCTAGCATTTAGAAGCATGAAAGAATCTTCAAAGAATCCTCGTGTGAACAAGGAATAATAGTATAAAATAAAATATTATTTTTGAAAAAACATGACTTTTACATTTTAGACTAAAGTTTTAAACTTCTAACTACTTAACTAGTTACTTGTTGCAATGCAACGAGCAAGTGAATATCTCGGAAATTAATTCATCATTTTCGTTCTATTTATTTCATTAAGAACTTCAACTTGCATGTTAGTTTTTTTAATAGCAAAACTTCCCGAATTCATTACGAAGTTTCTTGCAAGTTTGAAAGTTTGTTGTTTCCTCGCGCCAAACTAACACAACTTTCTTCTATAAACTTAGTTTAATGGAGATAGTTCCCGACTCGATCGCCGATCAGGGCTGCACTAGAGGGGCAGGGGAACTTGGAAGATTATGCGATATTTTTCTCTTTATTGGTTTGCGGTAGGGCAGAGGCGGCCTTGGGAGTTCGGAAGTTTTTGATTAAATTTGGCAGTTGCGTGGAAGCAGAAATAAATATTTTATCACGAGAGCGAAGTTTGGGATTTAATGTGATATGTGGTTTACTTTTAGACCTTTCATGACTTTTATTGACATTTATTATTTTTTAATTCTATGGGGGAAATATCTATCTACTAAAAGTAAAAACAAAAAGTAGGTATCAATGATTTAAAGACAGCAATCGTGGCACACATTTTTATTTCGAGACATATTATATCTATCTTCTATAAGGTTAAGCCGAGGGTTAAGCGAATTGCATTTGACATTTGCACTAAAATTGCCTTCTGTCAGTTAGTCTTCGGAACTGCTGAGAGATGGCGCCAGCAAATTTTCAAATTTAAAATTAATGTTTTATTTATTTTAGACTATATTGACCAATAAATTAAAGTAGACCCTCTTTTTCAAGAAAAGCGACAAAGCGATTTAAAAATATAGTACCTTAAAGCTTACAAATTAAGAGTTGCTTTACCGCATATGCAATGTGGTAAAATCATGACCATGGTGTAAAATCACAATGGGCTACTTGCATGATTTTTTTACTTGAATATTTTTGAAGAAGGGATAAAATCTTGGAACCCGTATTTTTATTTTTACAAAAAAATTAACGAGCCCAAAAATAATTAATGAAAATTGATTAATATGTCCAATACAAAAGAGTGCCGTCACAGCAAAATTTCTTTCTCAATTTACTAAAAACATAATTTCTTAAAATAAAATTTGTATTTATACCAGTGTATTAGAGCTAACATTAGGTGCATAGTGTTAAAAATCTCATTTTCAGTACCATGCAAGTACCCCACTACCATAGACGTCAACGATGTTATGTTTACAATTTAGGAGGCAAAAAGAATTATTTTTGCGCAACTATAAAAAAAAGTTGACATTGACGTCCGTAATTCAGGCCACCAAGAAAATCATTTATGTACCATACATTTCGCGGCCGCGTTGCTATTAGTAACGGCTGCAAAGTAAATTTTTTGAGTTGTATATGTCAATGTCAGATATTTTGACAGTTGTTATGCATTGCAGATGCACAAAAATAATGTGTATAACTCGTCTGCGAAATATACTTAGTGTCCTCGAGAATTTTTTATCCTCGGCCAAAAATTCTATCGGCCGCTAAACAGACATTTCGCGGCCTAGGTATACAAATAACTAGTTTGATTCGCGATCAACTGGTTATAGTGGAGGTAGGTATCTAATATTATCAGCCATTAATTAATTCCTAAAAATTGGGAAACCTATTTAATAGTCGTAAAGCCTCATTCACATAATTACAATTATGTTTACGTTTAAGAAAGTTTAAATTCATATACTTAAATACAAACATTCACACTTTCAAGCACTGTTAATACTCATATTTAGATGTATTCAAACTTTCTTAAACGTAAACATAAATATAAACCTTATAATTAGATGCTTATATGTGAATGAGGTTTAAATATTTTATCATTTTTAAAAGTGAAAATTGGTGTGTTCCTGTTTTTGTATGCAAAACAGGTACCTACATCAAACTTTTCTCGTTTTTATCGCGTGGAAATTCATCCTTGAATTTTACTACAAAACTTTTTTACTTCTTTCTGGAAGAAATCGAGTCTTTCTTCTTGTTTATCGGATTAAAAGTGCGACGTTTTTATCTGTTTTGCTACTTTATCTCGATGGACGAAATTTCTGCTTCGATGTTTGACTAAAAAACTATCAAGTGTTCGTAAAGAAAAAGAACTATTAAATTTTTACTCGCGCGGGAAGCTCAGCAAAGTAAAGTGGAGAAAATAGATCGTAAAATCTGAGGACTGAGGAACTATTACTGGTCTTGTTTTATTTTCACTCTTTGAGAAGATGGAGGAAAATTCTTTGCAAGATTTTGCTATTGAGAAAGTTCTTTTATTCTGTTTTTATAGTTCCAAGTTAGCAATTCTAAACAAAACTCAAATGAAGGTAAATTAAATAAACAATACCTTCAGTTAATTTGTGTCCAATTTAGTAATTTGGTCATTTAACGTAATAAAACTTCTTGTATTATCCAAACATAATAGTCTGTTCAAATTAAATCAAATTGCAAAAATGATTAAATTTGTGACAATCGGAACAAACGTAACCCTTATTCAAAATTTTCCTTGAAAATGAACAATATTTAAAATAGTCGTAGATTAAATAAACTGTTTTCTTAAATTTAATACCTAATTATTTATTCGAATGATAATGATACACCCTTCTGCGACTTGTGCGCAGTAAACTCTTGTTAAAATATTTTGTTCTTGTTTATTTGGTTACTAATAGAATCCTATCGCAAATGCTGTTTTATAAAGTGACATACAAAAATATTAAACAATATTTAACGCTATTAACATTAGCATTTCATGCTTTTGAATAATATAAAAACCGTTTTGAAGCAATTAATGAATTAGACTTTTTTTACAAGACTCATTGAAGATTCAACTTAGCAACGCCGTTATTTAACATCAGGATTATTTTTTCAAAATTCAGAAACATAAAAGAATCCTTGCGTGAACAGGGCTTAAGAAGTAAAAATCACCTTGAAATTATAATTTAATATAGTCGTAGATAAAGGACCTATAGTATATTCTACTCGAGTTAAATATGACAATAATTTATTATAATCCATTATTCAGTTAACACAATGCATTCCGTTTTACACTCCCCCATTCTATTAGTTCAAACTTTGTAGCAAACTAAAAAAAACGAATCCGTAAAAACAAAGTTTTTCACAATAAATTCTTTATATATGAGACACGATCGATATTTATTTAAATTTTTGTTTTTGAACCAGATCGGCGCTGTACATTTTGAGATAGCTAGCTGCCATTTTGTTTCAAGATGGCGGACTATCATTTTAATATACTTATGTTTCAAGAAAAGATACTTAGCTATTACTGTACCAAATTTGAACGCAATAGTTACAGTACATTTTGAGATATCTGTCCGCCATTTTGTTTCAAGGTGGCGGACTGACACTTTAATATATCTATATCATAAGTTAGATCCTTGGCTATTACTGTACCAAATTTGACCGAAATCGGTGCAGTACATTTTGAGATAGCTAGCCGCCATTTCGTTTCAAGATGGCGGAGAATCTGAAATTTTGCCAAAATGCATTGTTAGGTGACAAAAGTCTATTTGCAAAATTGCAGCTCGATAGGATTCCGGGAAGTGGGTCTTTTTGACTTTTGTTTTTTGACGTAGACAGACAGAGTGAGCGATGACGGACGGTGAAGTTTATATAAAGGATTAAAAAGTAATCTTGTGAATGTAAAATGTCATCTATAAAATAAGAAGAAACACACGTGGTTTTACTATATTCAGCTTAAGAACACTTGAAATGGCAATCGAAAACAGAAATAAAAACGCGAGTCAAATTCAAGGATACTATCAGCTCTACCTTATCCTGCGCTATTTTCTAAACTGAAATGAACTATATAGGTACCTACTTATTTAAATAATAACGACTCTAGCCTATTTTATAAAAATACTGGTCTTCTCAAATAAAAATCGTCAATCTTCTCTTCATTAAATATTTAATTGGTCCGTTTTTCTTGCACATTAAGCTTCATCTGTGCTACTGGTCGTTATCAAACATAAATTATATTTTTAATTGGCCTGGTGTCTAAAGCCCTGTTTGCAGCTCCACGTTAGCCCCAAGCGAAGAAATATCATGAATACGACTTTTGAATAATGACCGAGGTGTCCTAAAAACGTTAATTATTACTGAAGACACGGAGCCCGCTTCACACTGGGCAAGAGGCTTAATACCAGAAGCTGCGGGTTTATTGATGACTTAATTATCCGTAAATGGAACGAGAATAATCACCGAAATTATCGTAAATTGTAACGAAATTGAGAAAACTAAATTAATCCAGAAATAAATATTATTTTAATTTTAATAAGGTGCTTTTACACAGGTGTGGCAGCCTCACATTATGTGATTCATCGGCGCCGTCAAGGGGGAGCAAGAAGGGGCAGTTGCCCTCCCTCCTGGAAAATGACAGAAAATATAAAAGATCTGGAAGTATTATTGGAAAAAATTGACTGTGATCGAGAAAAATTTATTGGAGATGTTATAAACAACTAAAAATTTTGTTTTCTTAGAAATTTTGTATTGTCTTTTTCAAAAACTTGAACTGTACAAAAAACGGTTCAGGTTCGGTTCATTGTTTACTGTGCATTAGGGATCGGTTTGGTTCCGGTTCTACTATTTCTGCTCGAAATTAACCGGTAACCGATATTCAATAAAGCGGTTCAAATGCCAATATCGGTTCAAAAATTTATTACGCAGCCTATGATAAATTTCTAAAATCAAATAAAATTTGACTAAACTAAAGAAAATACATATAACAATTTTCATTAAAATATTGATAGAATTTTAAAGAAAATCGCATTTGTTCCTGGAAATATTGTCTAGTAGTGAAATTGACATACAAACAACAATGCAAAAATTTTCGGATAATAATCCTTGCACTTGGTAAATTACAAGTGAAAAATGTTTAATTTTAATGAATGTTAAATGGTTTGAAAAATTTCGAACCGGTTCAGAACTATTGGTTTGGTTTCGGTTATGGGTTTTTATATTTTACAACGGTTCAGGTTTGGTTTCCGATTTATTAAAATAGCTGCGGTTAGTTCCGGTTCGATTCGAATTTCTGGCTTTTCTATTAATTAAGTACTCTAGAATTTTGTATTCTTATTTCTTTAGAATTTATTATTTGTTTCCTATTTTCAATAAAAGGTAAAATAAAATTTTTATTCTCCTCCCTTGGAAAATTTTCTGACGGCGCCCATGACTCGTCTTCGGCTCGTGCATAAACTTTAATCCTCTTGAATTATAGCCCACATTATGTGCTCGTTAAATAATAATACTATTATTTTCAATCCAATTAATAATTATATTTCATAATTAAATAACTCTGAACACATCTTACGGTATACCTAACCAAATAAATATTATTCCTCGCTAAAAATATCCTCAATATAAACAAACTAAAGTCCAACCAACTTATTTTTACTCGAAGAAATTAACCCAGAAACCAGCAGCAGCGTTCACAACATAAAACATCTCCGTGTATCTAATAAATCGCGTTGGCCATGCAAGTGAAAATAAATGACGGCGCAGGTCTCCGCGCAGTAAAAGTTGACAGTCTGAGGGGCGGGGCGGCGGTAGATTCGCAGCTGTTTCTCGGCGGGAGCGTCAAATAGATTACAGATAATTATTTTGATAGAGCATGGATTACTTTGTGAGTGTGTGAGTGAGACACGGAGGTCAACTACATTTGAGAGTGACTGAGTGAGGTACTATTTAATTTATACCGTTGTAGAGCAGTGGAACTCAAAAGTTTCACTTGTACAAAATACATTTGTCATATTACACTCTCCATTTTTATATCATTATTTTAATATTATCGTAAATATCGCAACAATTAATTAGGAACATTATGAGAATTTTAGGAAAATCTGTCAGTTAAGAAATAAATTTCTATACTTATTATTGATTACAATATTCCGTATGAGTGTATTTTTTATTGTACTTAATATGAAAATATCGCAGCAATTATTTATCAACAAAATAATTAATAACTTATGAGAATCTTAAGAAAATCTATGTCACTTAAGAAATAAATTTTAATTTCTACACCTGAGTCCCTGAATTTTTAAACAAGTTATAGATTAAAATATTCCGTATGTGTGTACATTTTATTGTACTAAAGATATTATTAATTTATTACGAAATAAAATGTATTTGAAATGACAGCTGTGAGATTACGATTGACCCAATTGTCTTTAAGCCCTGTTCGCACGAGAATTCTTTGAAGATTCTACCAAGATTCTGAATCCTGGAAAAGGAATTTTCTTCTTTCTAGTGAGAATTACCTGTTAAATTGCGGTGCCGCTAAATTGAATCTTCAATGAGTTTTGGAAAAGAAGAATTAATAATTAAATGAATTTTTTTAAAGATTCAGAATCTTGAAATTTTATCTTTTCCAGGATTCTGAATCTTCAAAAAAAGCTCGTGCGAACACGGCTTTACATAGTTACAGTGTTACATATGTTTCGATATTCTTACAGATTGTGTCCGAGTTTGTAGAATTGAAATCACATATCGTCTTTGCAGGAGCGGTAAAAAACTGTTTTTAGGTTAGGTTTATTATAGGTTAACATCTAATATTTCGTATATTAATACAATACACTTGTTACTTGCATCTTTTCAGCACAACTAATGTTCAATTATCTTATTGTGTAGTTCGTAGTTCTTACATAACACTGTTCACATAAATAAATCACAATAAGATAGGAGGTTCTGTCAGCAATTTTTACTAAATTATAAGATAGGAGATATTGTTTTAAACGAAATATTTGCCGCTTATATTTATTTTTCTTTTAGAAGATATTGCCATGACAATAAATCTGTGCATAGTATGCGCAAAAAAACTGATTTTTGACAAAAAGTGGAGTTAGAAGGTATTGTCACATCACCGACGATATAATAATAATGATATTTTTTAGTTTTTCATTATTTTCATTTTATCAATTACGTTTGTAATTAAAGCTTGAAAAACATCGCATAAAATGGCTGGCTTTGAAAAGATCAAGCGACCTCGTCAACAGTAAACAAATGAAAAACGAAATAATAGCAAGAGAAAAAGCACAGTGAACCGTATAATAAATCAGTCTGGCTTCAATTAAAATCGACACATAAATTTACGTCCGTTATGTTGGCAACAGCGAGCGACAGAGAGAGCCAGACGATGTTATTTGCAACATTTCACTCATTTGAGGGAATTTAAATACGAAAATTACACGTCAATCAGTTCAATCGGAGCGGAAAACATGTCAACCAGCTATGAAAATTCTAATTTGCTAAATAAATTCGTAAATGCTGACTCGAACAACCAAATGCAAAAATTTCCTAAATCAATGTTAATCACAGCGATGTGTTCAAGTTGCCCTTGTAATGGCCGTTTTACACTACGCTAAATATTGAACAAGAAATTGCGCAACAAATTGAACAATATCTTGAGCAATAAATTGCTTTATTTTTAATGAACTCTGTTTTATACTGAGACAATTTTATATACCTACCTACAATATTTTGTTTGTGATTCTGCGCAATTCGCATATAATAATAATTTAACAGCCACGCTTATCTATTTTTTCAAACAATGCGATATTTCACACAATTTACTGTATGATACTACGCAATTTAGATTGTTTCAAAAATTGAACAATATATTGTTCAAGATTTAGTGTAATGTAAAACGGGTTTAAGTCTTGCGATATAGCCGTTCTGTTGAGATGCAACGATTAGTAAATGTGTCGAATACCGAATAACGAATATAATGCAGGACTGTCCGAATTCGGCGAATATTCTGCGCCAAATAATAAACTATAACAAGGAAGAAACTAAAATTTAAAATTTGCATTCCAGAGATTAGCAAAAAAAATTAAATGTCAAATCGTTTCGGGACAAAAAATTAATCTTGATTTAAAAACACGAAAAACCACGAATAATTATTCTAATCGATCTGCAGCAGTGTCAAATTTTGCTTACTCCGGCATTAGAAAATATTTAATAATAAAAATATTAAGACTATCCAGCGTAAGTTCGATTAGTTTATATTTTATGTCTGTTTATTTGGGAAATAGTCTAATAAAATATATCTCGGTCTTATTATTTTGCAGGTAAAATTATTTCTTAAGTTTATTAGGTAACATTCCTCGACCAATTGAATGATAAAATCCCTCGCCTTCAGCTCAGGATTTTGATCATGTCATTTGTCTCGAAATGTTACCAAGCAACAATCTTTTGAAATAAATTTTTCCAGAAAAATAATGGTTCCTTGATATATTACTATTGATAATAATTTATCTAACTACTCTAGATCGAATTAAATCATGCATATGTAGCAGGCTAATTATAAAATCATTAGTTTTATAAATAACTCGCCATAATAATGTCATATCGCATTTTATTTTTACCTTCCGCTTACCTGTAAAGGAAGGTATTGGAATCATGCAAAAAATCGGATAGTGAGTTTTTAGTGGATGAGCACGAATTAGGATCCTTACAACTCATTTTTGATAGTTTCCCGATGATGTCTGTATGTATGTGTGTATGTGTGTGCGTGTGTGTGTGTGTGTATGTGTGTGGTCCAGGCCGATGCCGGATGTCGCATAACTCAAATACGAATTACCCAAAAATTTTGATATTTGGTATTTTACAATTGTATACGAATAGGAAGAGCTTATTAGATTTTGGTACAAATATCTTCACCGGAAGTGATATTTTTTGAAGATTGAAAAGATTAAGTGTCAAAAATTTCTATAAATTTGGATAAATATAGTATTTATTTGTAATAAGAATAAGAGGAAAAGTTATTTGCAATTTACGTTATAAAAAAATTGTCTTCATCTGGTAGCATTAAAGAACTGCAGTAAAATTTAAAAAATAAATTTATCAAATAAAACGTTGAAATCTTGTAATCCATGTTCGGTTGATTTTTGTTTCTGAATAAAAAATATTGACAGGTGAGACGGGTGACAAGTTGGCATACTAGCGCTATATAAGTCATAAAGTAAACTATTAAATGTAGTAACTGAACGGAGTTTTCGTGTGAATGAATCTTTTGATTTAGGTGATACTAATTTCTGTTTGAATGTTTTAGATTATAATTTGTATATTTTAAATGGGCACCGGATTGTACGTATACATTTCTGTTTAAAGTCTAGATATGGCGGAAGGTTGTGTGATGGCCACGTCAGATTTTTTTATTACATAATATGCCGTAGCTTTTGGTAGAATCTCTGAACAAAACTAAACAAACAACTCATAACCCTTCATGAATCCTACAGACTCGGTTTTGCTAGACACTCTGATTGCACTGAATTAAATTTTAAAAATAATACCCTTCTTTAGTCTTTAATACATGTTTTTGGTACAAACTCTGACTGAACTTAACTAAATAACAACCCAATACCCTTCGTGAGTCCCAGATATTCAGAAAAACTGAAACTACCTAAATAAAGAACTTCTTGAATGAAATAAAACGATGTGACATTGTGTTTTATAATATGCTTACTCGTCTTTTTATAAAAAGTCTAATTTTACAATATGCCTACGACATGTCACATCAATTTAACTGCACAATAATCCTCCCTGTGGGGTACATTACACGATCAACTATGAGTCAATTCGTCAGTTCAATTATCTATTGTTGAACCTTGATTTCATGTTTTATTTTATAAATAAACTATAAATCTATAAATATAACTGCATAGAATTCGTTTTTATAATGAACCTTGACTCGTTCTTGTTCTTATAAAACATTTTTTCGTGAATTCAGAGCAAGTGAAACAACTTGGCATTTGAATCTGTGTCACAAGTCACATAACTTTCTATCAAACAAAATCCTATACTTCAAACTCCGCAGCCACGGCAGCAGTAGAGGAGCAGGAAATAAAAAAAACTTCCTCTGCGTTCGTCGTTTTTATAAAGTTTTTTCTTCTTGTTGAGGATGGGTCAACGGTTTTTATTAAATCCGGCGTTAATTAAGGATTTAATTATGGGCGAAATAAATTAGTTTCTCTCGTAAAAAATTATGCTTCGAATGAAATCAACGAAGATGGAAGGAGGCTTTAATGTCACCCGTAAAATGAAAATTACGGTTTGGTTATTAAAAGAAACGCTCCGACATTAATTTCATTTCTTTCTCGTTTTCTTTATATTAAAATTGCTGAAATTCAAATTTCATAAACATCTCAATTCTGCATAGGTACTGTCTTTTTGGACTTTACTTGGTTACTCAAAAATGAATAATTGCTAACCAATGCTTATTTGCGGACCTCTGCTTATAAAACTTTTATATTATTTATTTTGCTGGTACCTAACTACTCAACCAAATTAACTCATAATTATAGAATAGTAGATGTTACTATAGTGGAATCCAACCACCTCGACCGATTCGGCTCGGCGCAGTCAAAATCTCAATCCGTGCGACGAGCTTTGAAACTCAAAGCGGCATCGGAGATATTCTTATGCAAGCATGACTATATTTAAGACGATCAAGTGGTCAGCTTGAAGCATCCGAGAGCGATTTAATTGCAAGATGTTTTACAATCACACACTGCCGGCCGGGAGACTTGAACCGCGGAACTCCGGGTTCGTACGTCGTTACATGCAGAGAGCTGTGCTTAAACCCGCGCAACTAATGCCTTGACAGGACTACATTTAAGCCGATCAAGTGGTCAGCTTGATTTAATTGCAAGATGTTTTACAATCACACACTGCCGGCCGGGAGACTTGAACCGCGGAACTCCGGGTTCGTACGTCGTTACATGCAGAGAGCTGTGCTTAAACCCGCGCAGCTACTGCCTCGACAGGACTACATTTAAGACGATCAAGTGGTCAGCTTGATTTAATTGCAAGATGTTTTACAATCACACACTGCCGGCCGGGAGACTTGAACCGCGGAACTCCGGGTTCGTACGTCGTTACATGCAGAGAGCTGTGCTTAAACCCGCGCAACTAATGCCTTGACAGGACTACATTTAAGCCGATCAAGTGGTCAGCTTGATTTAATTGCAAGATGTTTTACAATCACACACTGCCGGCCGGGAGACTTGAACCGCGGAACTCCGGGTTCGTACGTCATCACATGCAGAGAGCTAAGCTTCAACCCGCGCAGCTACTGCCTCGACAGGACTACATTTAAGACGATCAAGTGGTCAGCTTGATTTAATTGCAAGATGTTTTACAATCACACACTGCCGGCCGGGAGACTTGAACCGCGGAACTCCGGGTTCGTACATCGTTACATGCAGAGAGCTGTGCTTAAACCCGTGCAGCTACTGCCTCGACAGGACTACATTTAAGACGATCAAGTGGTCAGCTTGATTTAATTGCAAGATGTTTTACAATCACACACTGCCGGCCGGGAGACTTGAACCGCGGAACTCCGGGTTCGTACGTCGTTACATGCAGAGAGCTGTGCTTAAACCCGCGCAGCTACTGCCTCGACAGGACTACATTTAAGACGATCAAGTGGTCAGCTTGATTTAATTGCAAGATGTTTTACAATCACACACTGCCGGCCGGGAGACTTGAACCGCGGAACTCCGGGTTCGTACGTCGTTACATGCAGAGAGCTGTGCTTAAACCCGCGCAGCTACTGCCTCGACAGGACTACATTTAAGACGATCAAGTGGTCAGCTTGATTTAATTGCAAGATGTTTTACAATCACACACTGCCGGCCGGGAGACTTGAACCGCGGAACTCCGGGTTCGTACGTCGTTACATGCAGAGAGCTGTGCTTAAACCCGCGCAGCTACTGCCTCGACAGGACTACATTTAAGACGATCAAGTGGTCAGCTTGATTTAATTGCAAGATGTTTTACAATCACACACTGCCGGCCGGGAGACTTGAACCGCGGAACTCCGGGTTCGTACGTCGTTACATGCAGATAGCTAAGCTTCAACCCGCGCAGCTACTGCCTCGACAGGACTACATTTAAGACGATCAAGTGGTCAGCTTGATTTAATTGCAAGATGTTTTACAATCACACACTGCCGGCCGGGAGACTTGAACCGCGGAACTCCGGGTTCGTACGTCGTTACATGCAGAGAGCTGTGCTTAAACCCGCGCAGCTACTGCCTCGACAGGACTACATTTAAGACGATCAAGTGGTCAGCTTGATTTAATTGCAAGATGTTTTACAATCACACACTGCCGGCCGGGAGACTTGAACCGCGGAACTCCGGGTTCGTACGTCGTTACATGCAGAGAGCTGTGCTTAAACCCGCGCAGCTACTGCCTCGACAGGACTACATTTAAGACGATCAAGTGGCCAGCTTGATTTAATTGCAAGATGTTTTACAATCACACACTGCCGGCCGGGAGACTTGAACCGCGGAACTCCGGGTTCGTACGTCGTTACATGCAGAGAGCTGTGCTTAAACCCGCGCAGCTACTGTCTCGACAGGACTACATTTAAGACGATCAAGTGGTCAGCTTGATTTAATTGCAAGATGTTTTACAATCACACACTGCCGGCCGGGAGACTTGAACCGCGGAACTCCGGGTTCGTATAGTCTGGCGGCTTAGTGAAACTATTATGCACTTCGAGCCAAAAGCAATTTCAATTTTTTTCTCATTTTATAGACTATTTTAAGGGGTGGAGAAATTACCGGAAGTGTCTGCGTTAGTCATCATTTTTTGTTTATTTCGTTCATCTTGCAAACTGTTTACATTACGAAGAAGCTGTTAAACTGAAATGTAAAGCACAAAATTATCTACAAGATAGTAAATGGCACTATTGGCATTGGCTAGAAAATCGAGAAAATGTATTTTGCACATTTTCAAACTATTTTTATAAAGTTTTTTTGTCACATCGCAAGAAAATGGCTGTAATATTTTATCAGATAAAGATAGCGACTTCCGCTTTTAAGCATTCGATTTCTGAAACATTTTTCTATGAAAAACATAATTTTCAAAATTTTGGGCTCTGGTGTAGCCACAATTTAATTATATTCCACGAGAAAACAAAATAAATATAAGTCATTTTTGTGTTTATTCTTCTGTCATTTATAAACGGAAAATAATATCGACTTCCGGTTTTCAGCATTCGATTTGTCGAACTTTTTTCTTTTCGATGCATTATTTCAAAAATTTAAGAAGGCATTTTAGTTTAGTCTACGAAGGATCATTTTGGGCAAATGACGGTTCAAAATCCGAAAGTTTTGAAAAATTGTAGCATTGTTCGGGAAGGTCTAGTAATGAATATAACAAAAGTCCTGACCCGTTGGTGATGAGCGGGGGCGGGAGGACCACAAAATGGCTGTCAAAATCTGTTTTTTAAAATAATATCTCGTTATTGCTGCATTGTAGAGCACAATTACTTTCTACAAAGTTGTAGAGAATAAAATTTACTACAATTTTGATATAAAACAATTTTATCTTAGATCAATGGTTCGCAAGTTATGATAAAGACAAGCGGAACGCTTTGTTAAATTTTCCCTAATGCAACTGTAACTTTCTAATAGATGAATATATCGACTTCCGGTTATAATATTAAATTTAACAGACATTTTTCTATCCAAATTAAAAATTTCAGATTTTGGCGACCCTTGTATAGCAACATTTTAAAAAAAGAATAAAAGATCAGGACTTTTGATATAGTCATTACTAGACCTTTCCGAACAATGCTACAAAATTTCAAAACTTTCGGATTTTAAACCGTAATTGTTCCTATTTTGACTGGACTATTTGTTGTTGAGATATATTAACTCACCCTCGTAGCTTCGTTGTATCCGACGATGACGGCGGTGTACCACTGCGTGGTGCCCTCGGCGCGGTAGACCTCGACGCGGTAGCCCACGAGGACGGACGGCGTCGTCAGCAGGATGCGCTGCCCGTCCTGCAGCTCCGCCCAGCGCCGCACCTCGGCCCGCAGGTCCCCGTAGTCCCTGCAACGGCTGCCGTCCCATTCCTGCAACAAACATAACCACATTCACTTCTGCTATGTTAACAAGGTTCATAATGAAATGACACTGGAGTTGACGTTTATCTATACTGGAACAGTAAGGTTCGACAACTTTTCAGAAAACTTCCTAGGGTGTTTCCTTTAAAACAACCAGCGCTTTTTGGGCGAACTAATGACTTTAAAGAAAAATGTTATACCTACACAAAAAATGACCAACAAAAGCGGTTTCATTTAATATTTAATAGGAATAAGACACAAAAAATCAACCAGTGGTTCTCAAACAGCAAAAATATTTTTTTAAATAGTAACCTATATAAATTTTTAGTGCATTAGATAGATAGTTGTATAACAAGTATTTTGAAAAAAATGGTATTAAAATGGTATTATAATTTTACAATATTATTTTACTATTAATACGACTATTGCCTAGATTACATTACGAGTAGTATTTTTTACCTCTCGCCTCATATTCTATAAGAGAGGTATTGTAATGGGTCAAAATTTTCGAGTATGAGTTTTTGGTGGATAAGCACGTTTCAGGGTCTCTAGAATACGAATTTACTATTTTCACGATGATGTCTGTGTGTGTGTGTGTGTGTGTGTGTTTGTATGAACCGATGATTTTTCGTCCACGATAACTTAAAAAGTATCAAACCGTTTATAACCAAATTTCATATTTAAGGTTTTAATAAGTATCTTAACACCGGATAAGATTTTGGTAGAAATCCGCAAACCGGAAGTAGTACTTTTAGAAGTTTGAAAAAGTTTTCCTTAAATATATTGGTACATTATTTATTTATGACAATTTTTGCAATTAAAAATAAAAGAAATTGTGATTATCTATGTGTTCAGTTAATTATAAATACAAATTGCTGAATCTGGAAGTATTTAACAATAGAATAAAGTACAATTAATATTATATTTTTTTGAAATTCCAGTATCTTGTTGTCCATGATATGAAATTTGTTTCTACATAAAATTTGAATTATTATGACAGTGACAGTACAGTTGACATCTTTTGCTTGCATATTGGTTTACATTAGCATTTACATATTACATGAACATGAAACTATTAAAATGTAAGTAAAACTATTTATTAGATTAGTAGAATAAGCAGAATTAGGCGAGAGGTCGTGTGGTGGCCACAGCAGATTTTTTAAATATCTAAAATAACGTGTTTTGCTAAAAACAAAAAAGCGCTGGTTGTTTTAAAGGACACACCCTGTATACATATAAAGTGTGTGGCAAACAAATAGCCATGGTTTCATACTCTAAAAGATGTGGAATTAATTAATGTCTAACTGTAACAATATATCTAAAAATAAGTTCAGTATCTAACTTTTAAACTATTCATGTATTACCCAACATATTGTTTTATTCAAATACAATTTTACTGAAGTCAGCCATACTCAGTATAAAGCCACTCTGTTACATACTTCACTCTTCACTGTTTCCCAACAAATAGCAAGCAAGTCCTATTTGTTCTTTGTTGATCTTTGTTTATATTTTGATGAGTATTTTATATTTCGCTACAATATAAACATTGCAGATCCAACTATGTAACTTTCAACAAACGGATGCATTTCTGACATTAATAAGAAAGGTTATGTCGTCAAGTTAGCAGATTACAGAAATGATTATGAAGCATACACTTCTCATTCACATCACACATCTTACAGAATACAGAAGAAGTATCCAATTACATCCATTATAAACCAGCCCTTAGTCAGGGGAGATATCAAAGAAGAGAGGAAAATGCACAAGAATATGCAAATCTAGGAAACTTATAAACCTGTATCAAATGATTCATTCACCCAGGCACAGGAAAATTCAAATCTAGAATTATAAATTTGGCGTTATGGTATTGGGTTATTCATTTTGTTCAGTTCAACTTACATTTTGCACTTTCTTGTGAGAAAAATTTCCTGTGTTTACATCTCGTAGGTATAGGTATATTATGCAAAATATGCAAAATATGCAAAACAATTATACCATATTTTGATCTATTGTTGTATGAAATACAAACATTTGTAAAAAAACTACTAATATGCACAATAATATAATATATGCAAATGCATAATATACTTAATCTGCACACTATTCATAATATCTAGTAGGTAAACTATACGACCCCCATTCTGCTAGCGGTGCCAACTCACAAAAAAAACAAAAAACCTATGGAAAATTATAGGCTAATTAAATGCCTCATCCCCCAATTTTAGGCTCTTAAATTTTTTTTGCAATAAAAAGTTCCGCTAGCGGATGGGGCATTCAGTGCCGGATTAATGATTTATGGGGCCCTGGGCAGTAATGATTTTGGGGCCCTCCTCTCCTAGTTTAGGTTATTAGTTTTTTTTTGCAGGAATTATTTTTGTTATTAAAACATAAATAAAATGAAAAGATGAATATTCGACCGGAGAAGTGATGTGGATAAGAAATATTCGGGGATACAGTCAACAAATCTTTATTTCCTACAACGCCGACGTTTCGACACCACTTGTGTCTTCTTCAAGGCTAGTGGTGTCGAAACGTCGGCGTTGTAGGAAATAAAGATTTGTTGACTGTATCCCCGAATATTTCTTATCCACATAAATAAAATGTAAAATAAAAAATATATAAATAACATAATATAAATTTGGTAACAAAATAAAAAGTACCTACCTAACATACTAAATAGGGGCGGCGATTTAAATTTTTTTTTGCGTGACTTTAGAGCAAATCTCTGATATATTCAGAGAGGGTAATTACAAAAAATGAAAGAAATGCGCCGCAGGCGAAAATTTTGTTTAGTTTAAGGTTAAGTATAGGTAGCTATCTTAAAATTAAATTTTTTGACATGAAAAACGCCATTTACATCTCTAAGATCGAGTCTCGAGGAATCGCATAAAATTTTGTGTCATGCTTAAGGAGGTTCCCTAGACATGCAGTGGCGTATACTCAGACATCAGCCTTGGGGGCGGATATGAAAATAAAAATATTTTTATTAATGTAAAACAAAATTCGGTCAACGGGTGTTAGTTGATATTGCAATTCGTTCAGTTGCGGTGATATATTTTTACAATAATTTCTAATTCACTAATCAAAAAATGTTTGAATATTTTTTTTTCAATCGACAATATTGTTACAACTATGTGGTCAACCTTCTTCAAATTTTGGGAAATTAATGTCCGTGCTTGCATACGTTTATATACCAAAAATTAAGTAAATAGAACATTTCTAACATCTTTTTTTTAAATCAATTAATGGAAAGCCATAAGAGCCCATGTAAAATATTAAAATTTAACAATTAATTTCGTTCAAACTACGTGGTCAAAAATTTCCAAAAACTTCAGGTATCATTTTTATGACACAGACAACATAAATTCAAAGTTTGGTTGCATTAGAACATTTTTTTAAATGTCTAGGGAACCTTCTTAAAATAAAACAAAATAAAAAAATTATTATATGATTTTATATGCCTTAATAATTTTTCATTATATTGAATATATGTTTTCAGATTTAATTTGCATGGGTGTAGTGCACCCATTAAATAGACTTGCATAGGTAGGTACACGAGCCTCGTTAAATCGCCGCCCTTGGATACATAATAAATCGTCATTATAAAAATAACTCTTACCAATATCGGGACATCGAAAATATTACTCGTTCTTATCAAAACATTTTCTGGCTTCTATTTATTAAAATACTGATTCAAGAGGTTTTTATCAAAAAAAATTAATAATTCCTAGTTTTTTGCAAAATTTAAAATTTTTCCATGAAAAATTCTATTGAATTCGTAAATTGTGAAGAAGTTAAAACTAATAATTTTATTGTTATATTAAAATTAGTTTTGTTCTTCCGGGGCCCCTGAACGTCGGGGCCCTGGGCAGCTGCCCATAATGCCCATGGGTTAATCCGGCACTGGGGGCATTTAATTAGCCTATAATTAGCCTATTATTTTCCATATTTTTTTTTTGTGAGTACTATTGAATTAAAAATCTAATATTGGGAATCAAACTGTAGGTATCATTACTAATTCCTATAAATAATAGTGTAGGTATTTTTGTTATTATAAATAGAGCTAAATTTAATTCAATGATTAAATTGACACAACATACAATCGTAGGTAACAAATTGTATACAACTAACTGATAACCTAAAATAAAAATAAACTTGCTTTGAAAAACAACTTACTTATTTACAAACAAATAATATATTTCTCAATATCCTGTAAAATGCACTTCTCCAATAACTATATTTTCAAGTCAACAAATAATGTAATAACAATAATTTAACTATTTTAACAACAACAAAATAATCAATATCAACTAAAATGTCAAATATTAAATTATTACTGCGCATTGTATACTGTGCACTTCAAAACCAGTGACCGTCAATAAGTTTATGATGAGGATAGCTGGGCGCGTTTGACAAATTCAGGTTTGAATCCAGCCTGGTACGAATTACATTTTAACTGCATAAGAATCTCTCCTGTAATGTCGTTCCACTGACAACCATAGTGAGTTGACGGCTGATAACCGCACACACTCACAGAATGTGAGTGTTATTTTTAAATAATACATTCCCCTATAAAAGTAAAGTAATAAATGTTCCCAACTTCCAACCTACAAACTTCAAGTTTAATTTACGTTAGTTTTATTTCATTTAATGTAACTTCCATAGAATGGTACATAAAATCTGCAGCAATGTCGAGTCCAGGATTACAAAACTAACATAAAATTTTATTTCAACAACTAAATTGAAAAGATAAATGTACTTGGAAGTTATACGAGATCTTATGCGGGCAGTACATCGATAAGATGATAAGTTACTTTTATTTTAAAGTAATAAAGCGGCGAAGAGAACAATTTTATACCATATCACCTGCCAAATATAACATTTAAAAATATAGCTGAGTGCACGAAATCACCGACTGTGGTTCTGTAACTCAGGACCGAATCCAGTCAGGAACACATTCCAGTTTAACTGCATGAAAAGCTCCCCTGTGGTGTACTCTCTAGTACAACCTTAACCACACATACGGTATAATATCATAAATTTCTAAAAAAAAATAAAACCTTGATTAGACTTTAAAAAATAGAAGAATAGAACAATTTTCATAAAAGTTGAATACAATTTTGACGAAAAAACGTTAATTTCAATAGACCTTTTGCACTGAGACAGTGACATCTATTGTAAATTTTTGAAACTTCATATAGTATTTTCACTAAAGAGATCCCTACATGTTACGATAATATATCCAAACCATTTTCCAAAACGTTAAAACAAAACAAAGTTGTAACAAATTGCACGACAATATCAGAAAATAAAATTCTACAATTTTCATACACAGAAAAAAGCAAGCAAAGGAGGTTCAAAACTAGAAAATATATGCGGCATAAAATAAAATCAAAAAATTCAAGAAATTTCAAATCTAGAATTTTAGATTCGGCATAAATGTAAACACAGGCAGTTGCAAATCGAGACAATCAAATCAAAACCGAGTATGTGGGACTCAAAATTGGGTTGTTCATTTAGATCAGTTCAACCTAATGTATCTCCTTCTTGTGTTGAAGCCAAATCTAAAATTCTAGATTTGAATTTATATATTTTATTACGCATACATATATTTTCTAGATTTGAATCTTTCTATTCATGCATGTTACCCGCAAACTAGTTTTCTAGATTTGCATCGTCTTGTGTTTGCATCTTCATATGTTTGCATTTATGCCGAATCTAAAATTCTAGATTTGAGTCTTCCTGTGCATGCATTTTCTAGTGTATGAAAATTCTAGAATTTTATTTTCTGGTGTTGAATGGTTACCCGCAAACTAGTTTTCTAGATTTGCATCGTCCTGTGTCTTCTTATCTTTGCATTTATGCCGAATCTAAAATTCTAGATCTGAATGTTCCTAGAAAATGAATTTTTTGATGTAGATATATTATATTTTTTAGATTTGAATCTTCTTGTGCTTGCATTTGGTGTGTATGAAAATTCAAAGAATTTTATTATCTGGCATTGAATGTCTAGCCTCAAAACAGTGAATTTCTTATTTTCAGGATTCAGAAGCATAAAACAATCCTGAAAGAATCCATGTGTGAACAGGGCTTTAAATTGGATAAAAGGCATGACAAATATAAAATTACGTTCAATACTACTAAAAAAATTCCCCTCCTCTAATATCGATGTTGATGTGTCCACCCTATTTGTCTCCCTTTATTAATTCAGCAGACAGAAAAAAAACAGTTTGATATTAATCACAGCAAAAACAACGGAATAATACGTCAGCCATTAGCAAAAAATTTATGATCCATAAAACGCGAGTAGCAAAGCCCGTTTCGCTCTCATGTGCGAAACCATTCAAATCCTATTTATTGCGTAATCCGCTCAAACTGCAAAAAATACATCCGCTCTAGAAAATATCACAAAGAAAGAGAAGTATTCGTTGTGAAAGAAATCGAGAATGATGCGAAAGAAAGTGAAACTAAAGGGAAAATAGATATAAGATGTTTTTTCTGCTTTGACTTTTATTATTCATGGATTGTTTGAAGTATTCGACTCTTTGAAAATAAAAAAAATAGTATTTATATTTATTAAACAAAAGTACAACAAAATTATTGGGTAAATTACGAAATAATTATTACCTAGAATTTTTTTTACCGTAAATGACCAAAGAAATTACGGATAAATTATCAAAAATTTAATAAATTACGTATGACTATTTCCCTCATAAAATTTAAGCCAATCAGAAGTCTGACATTTCTGAATGTCGTCTAATCAACGTAGAATTACACGATAATTTTGTACTAGTGCAAATTATCGTATTTGGATACGGCGTGGCAATGTGATTCTGATTTGCTGTAAAAGGAAGTTTTTAAATTTTGCTTTATTTTTCAAGAGAAAAACGGCGTTTGGCTAAATTTTAATCGGGAAATAGTCCTTCGAATATCCCTCGTGCATGTAATTGTCGATAATTTGACATGCACTTGGGATATTATATTTATATATGAAAATGTTTAGCGCGCTGCGCTGTGTTGTATTTGTATTCTTGTATTACTTATTGAAAAAGTTGACAAATGTTATTTTCTATCTGGTATACTAATATGTACCTAGGTATAATGATGTTTTTTGTTAGAATTATATTTTCATTAATAATTATAGTACATTCACATTTAAGGATAAAATTTTGTTGACATGTCTAATGTGTTTTATTTTTATTTTTCTATTTGTAATTTTGTATTCACTAAATAATTCGTTCTTGCATATTATTCATGGTTTTAAATTAATAATAAAGCTATTGTATTAGTTTATGCAAATAACAAACCCTGTTCACCCAAGAATATGTACTTTGAGGATTCTTTTATGCTTCTATTGAGAAAAATAATTATATTGCCTTCAAATAGCGGCGCCGTTAAATTAAATCTTCAATCGGTGTGGCATTAACTGAACAAACACTGCGGCGTTTAGACGCCCGTCCCGAGGAGACTGGCTCAACACGGGACAGTAGTAGACGTAAAAAGAAACTTTATTGTTACAATGACCAGAAGAGTAAATTTATTATTTTTTTCAGGATAAGTTGTTGCTAAAGTAGCGTATATAATAAAAAATAAAATATGAACTGAAGAAAACAGATTAGTTAATGTGACAGTAGGTACGTTATAGGATAGATTTTTGTGCAGTCAGACAACTGGATTACATAGCACACTCGGCTATCCTCATAATCTCATAAATTTAATAAACGGTACTGTATATTGGAAGTACAAGTTTCTCTTTATTTTATTTGTCAAACTTTGCTTTAAAAATACTTTGTACAAGGTTCAAAATTTACTTTGAAATGTTTTAGGGAAACTTAGGTAATAAGATAATTTCATTTCTGTTTCCAGGAATTCAGTATTCAGGTAGTTCTAAAAGTTATTACACTTAATTCCAGCGACGTCAAAGACACTTACCCTCCCCTCCCCCAACTGGCTTTCCCGTCAAGTATTCTTCAATACAAACAGAGCAAAGTTTCCCTTTTCGGCAACTAATAACTAGAAAACTTCAGACATAAAGCAGGCAAACTTTTCAAATTATCATCCGAGGTACTGAATTTATTTAATAAAAAAGTTAGCGCCGTTCTGTCATGCCGTGTATTGTCTCCCGGGTGATTTTACTAGGGGAGGGGGTAATGTTGTTATGAATTATTCAACGCTAAGAGACAAAGTGTCACTTGAAAGATGTTAATACGAACGGTGATAAGCGCGTAAGTGAATTAGAACGTAAAAGCAAGAAGATCTTAATCTTAGACTGAGTTCTGAGTTTCTGTCTATATACTGAAGTTTTTGTCACCTTCATTCACAAAATGGTTTAAGCGACCCGTCTACGTTTTTTCCTAATTCCCAGAATACTCTCGATTTAATTTTTTTTTCTATTCCACTCCTTCCCTACTACTACGATGGCCTACAACCAGCCAGAAACTCGTACTTTACCGCACCCTAGTAATAGCAATGCAATATCATTTTGAAACGTAAGTCTTTTTCTTGCGAGTAAATTGTTGGTTTATTATTGACTTGAAGGTAATGTTTTTATAAACATTTAATAGATGGATGTATCTACAGATGTACCTTTTTAAATAAATTTCTATATCAGGAGATATAACCGTGTAAAGTTTGCGTAAATTGGAAATTTTTTATAACAATTTAAATTAGATTCATAGCATAAAAGAAAAATCTGCTGTGTCCACCACAGTACTTCCCCGACTTTAAGTTTTAATAACTTATTTCGTAACGCCTTTAATTTTATGCTTTATTCAGCAAAATTTAAATAAATTTATCTTTTTCCCTAAACTATTTAAGTTGATACCAACTTGATTGAATATCGCAGAAATGTCATTTTTTACATTTTTACTAAATTCGTCTCCCTGAGAGCTTTAAATTGACACCAAACTCGGTATAATTTGAATAAGGAATTTAAAAAAAATGACGATCGGTTAAATGTTATTTTTATCTTTCTACTAGAATTATTTTTCCGAGAGCTTTAATTTGATACCACACACGATAGTATTTTAAAAAAAATAAAATAAGTTATGTTTATTAAGTTGGTACCACTGGTTGAATAAAAAAATTAGAATAATTTTTTGAGAAACAATTCACAATCGCATAAATGTCATTTTTTACATTTTACTAAACTTATGTCCCCAAGCGCTTTAAATTGACACAAAACTCGATATAATTTGAATAATTTATAATTAAAAACAATTTACGATCGTTTAATGTTATTTTTGTTTTTCTACTAGAATTCTTTTCCCGAGAGCTTTAATTTGATACCACATACGATAGTATTTTAATAATAAAAAAAAAGTTATGTTTATAAAGTTGGTACCACTGGTTGAATAAAGCTCATTAACGAACTTGAAGTCAGAATTTGGCTCAAGATCTTAAATATAAAATTTCAGTCCATAATTCCAACGCGTTTTTAAGTTATGCAACATCCAGACAGACCGACAGACCCACAGACCGACTTTTTTTAAAATTATGTTTTTCGGCGATTGACATTAAAAGTGCTGTTTTTTGACAGTTGACAGTCAGCAAAGTGTCACTTTTGTTGCCTAGGCAGCAAAAATAGTAAAAAAGCCTAGGCAGCAAAAATAATTGTTACTATGGTGAATCAACAAATTTGACATTTATAAAATTCATCAACATACCTAACCTATTTTGTTTTTTCATAGCAACTGTCAACATATACACATAGCAACATAATTTGATTGCGATACCGATCAATATATTTAAAATAATCACTAAATTAATATTAATTAATAACAATCGCCGAAAAAATAATGTGTTTAACATGGCAAAAAAACAGATTTGCTGCCTAAGCTAGATTCATAGCCTCGGCTGCGCCTCGTCTATGAAACTCTAGCCGCGGAAGCAAATCTAATATTTTTTTGCCTAGTTAGACAAATAACTATTTTTGGGTTCAGTATGCTCTAAAACGTGAAGATTCACCAAAATCTCGAACTGTCAAAAAATCACGATTACAATACTTCCCTCTATTACATAGGTCGGGGAAGTAAAAATATGAGCATTTATTTATAAAATAATAAGAATAATAACAAAACTATATTATCTCAACATTAAATATTAACTACTTTCACAATTCATTCATACTACTACAAATAATAATATCATCGACCTTGATAAAACAATTTTCCAAGAACTTAATGCATAACAATAATTGATGTCATTTACATAAAATACAAATGAAAACTCAATTAATTCTTGTATCCTTAAAGAAAAACAAAAAGAAATGATGTTTGTTTACTTGTTATTAAATTCTTCAAAATGATTTCGATTTCTCATAAACAACTGCAGCTGGTGCGCGGAAAAAACGTTTTATTTATGTAATAAAGCATGATTCACAATGATTTATAAAACTTTCACAATAATTTTAGCCTTGGCATTAAAAATAAACACTGTGTGATGATAAAATAATGACGGAGGATTAACTGCTGTATGAAATTTAAACAGCGGTTTGACATACTTTACTTTTTCAAGCTCAAATCTTGCAGTAAGGAATTTCACATGCTTTCTTGGAAAATGATTTTAGTTTTAACGAGTTTTGTGGCCAGTACAAGAATGGTCAAATAGTATTTCAACATGGATTTTATACTGAACGGATCAATTAACAGGTGTGCATTTTTAAAATTTTAATTAAATAAATTGTACATGATTATACAAATTCCGAAAAATTTCCAATTTACGTAAACTTTACAGGCACATCTGTAGATCAATTCTTTCTCTATTAAATTTTTATAACCTTGAAGTCAATAATAAACTAACAGTTTACTCACAACGAAGACACTTTTACAGTATTTTTTAACTTCAAAATGACATTGCATTGCTAGGATGCGGTGCGGTAAAGTACGAGTTTCGGGATGGTTTTAGGCAGTTGTAGTTGTGATGAAAAGAATGATATAAAAAAGGTAAAATCGAGAGTATTGTAGGAATTTGGATATCTGTAAGATAAGTAATAGATATTTATACACCAAGTGAGATACATGAATGTTTATTCAAGAGAAGAAAGTTTAGCCCCCGAGCCCGAAGGGCGAGTGGGATAATTTCTTACAATATTTTATTCAATTTTGACGAAATTATTTCAAATATATGAATTATAAATTTATTTTGACATAACAAAAAAAAATCAAAGTAGTCGTTAGTGGCAAGTTGTCATTGTTTTTATGCATTTTTGAAGTAATAATAACAGTTTAAAACGTCAGAGTGATTTAAAAATGTGTTGAGTGATTTAAAAAAAAATTAATTCACTTGTGAATAAACATTTATTTAAAGTTGTTGCTATGGAGTTAATAATAGCAGTTTAAAACGTCAAAATTGAATAATAGATATTTATACACCAAGTGAGATACATGAATGTTTATTCAAGAGAAGAAAGTTTAGCCCCCGAGCCCGAAGGGCGAGTGGGATAATTTCTTCGAGTGAATAAACATTCGTATCTCACGTGGTTTATACAATATTTTATTCAATTTTGACGAAATTACTTCAAATATATGAATTGTAAATTTATTTTGACATAACAAACAAGGAAGTAAAAAAATAATCATAGTAGTCGTTAGTGGCAAGATGTCATTGTTTTTATGCATTTTTGTCGTAATAATAACAGTTTAAAACGTCAGAGTGATTTAAAAATGTGTTGAGTGATTTAAAAAAAATTTAATTCACTTGTGAAATAAACAGTTGTTTAAAGTTGTTGCTATGGAGTTAATAATAACTGTTTAAAACGTCAAAATTGAATAAAAAATATTACATAGCTGTGATGCTGTAATAAAGAAACAAAATTTGTATAATTTAATTTATTTCTTTATTGCAACTGGCGTCTTATGTCATCGCGACTTTGATATTAGTAAAGTAAACAGATGTAAAATACATGTAGATGAACCATGAATCGCTATACTCCTCAAGAAAATGTTTTTGACAAAATCGGTCGATGATTATGATTACGATTCAACGTAAATTTCGTCATCGATTCCTTGGTTGTGTGGCATTAACTGGACACACACTGCAGTGTTTAGACACTCGCTCCGAGGAGACTGGCACAACACGGGACAGTAGCAGACGTGGTCGGTCCCGGAGCAGCCATTTGGTCGCGAATATCGCTGCTGTGGCAACACTGTTACTGTGACTGGTGTATAGATAAAAGAAAGGACTGGTGAGCGCTACAGAACCGTAATTAACGGATTCTTACTGCCGCAAATTGACGGTGCAACCGCACACACAGCTGAAGTAAGCGTTTCCCGGCCGCTTGATTGCTCGTGTTGGCGATTTGCACTGACCCGTCCAATTTGTCCGTTCTATACTTCATTCTTTGGGGTTTTTTTGAAATCACGGGTCCATACGAACCTTAACGTCCTTAAAGGAGATTAACCGACAAGAAATGCAGAATTTATCGCCAGAAGTTTTGATACATGTCATGGAAAATGCTGTGAAACGAGCCCGAGTGTGCATCAACTGTGGCGGAGGACACTTGACCGATATGATCTTGGCGACTTAATAGGAAAAAAATTACATGTATAAATTATCATAATCAGCAAACAGAACCAATTTTTTATTTATCGCCAAAATAACTGACTTGAGAAAATGGCTGATTACTTTTGCCTTGTACAATTATAGCAATTAATATAACAATTATAGCTATTAATATAACAAGAATATTATGCGATTTATAATACCGAGGATGATGCTAAGCGACGAGGTGAAACCGAGTCTCTTTTAACATCCAAGGGGGCTTAAATCGCATATATTCAAAGCTTAATCGTATTATCAACGACAGCGATGTTAAAACAAATCAACAATTTAAGGAAGGTTTTGATAATATTATGGTTGTATCTAACGTATTCAGTTCGTAACTAATGAATTATAAGTATCTAACGTACTTATTATAAGTAGGTAACTAACGTATTATGTTGTTTATAATTATCAATAAATGTTGCGTATTAAAAGGTAATAACAGTTGATTATACGATTAAATTAATAATTTGTTCTTTTCTCCGTGAAAAATATTCAGAAAGTGAATCTTTTTCACACACACGAACATATCCGCTATTTGATAAATAAAACATGTGCACATCGACCATAACAATGCGACAACGTACAGCGTAACTTGATCAACATTCCTGTCTTGTCACTCGTGAATCGTGCACGTCCGTAAGCACTCGCGTATGTTCGTCACGTACGTCTTGTCCTATCCAGCGCGTTTATTGTGTCGAACAGTTGAACACGACTTGGTAACTAGATTTCTCTAGCTGTAAACCGTGTAAACAAAACACAGATTGAGCTTCGCAATTGTCTCCACTCTGTTGATAAGGAGGGGACAGGATAATTGAGTAATTGAATGATTAAAAGGATTATAGATAATAAGAAGGAACGATAATTTAGCACAGCTACCTAGGTATTTGTTCTTGCTCTGTCTCAGAAAACAATTAATAAATTAGATTATTTTTGTTCCTAAATCCCTGTTCACACATAGACACCCAGAAGACACACATATGCGACACACAGGCAACAAAAGAAAAATGAAGAACGTAGCCTCAAAATTGATTTTTTCTTTACTTACATAGAAACCACAAAATAGCGGCGCCTCTATTTCACAAGCAACACACACAGTATTTTTTACTGTTACGTGTGTGTGTGTCTTCTATGTGTCCATGTATGAACAGGGCATAACAGAACTATGATAACAAATTTTTAAATCCTTTATATTAACTTCATCGTCTTGCTTGTCTGTCTCTCTATCTGTCTGTCTGTCTACATACGGCAAAAAAACAAAAGTCAAAAATGACCCACTTACACTTACCGGGATCCTATCGAGCTGAAATTTTGCAAAATTTCAGATTCTCCGCCATCTTGAAACTAGTTAGCTATCTCAAAATGTACTGCTCCGATTGCGGTCAAATTTGGTACAGTAATAGCCAACTTATAATATAGATATATTAAAATGTCAGTCCGCCATCTTGAAATAAAATGGCGGACAGATATCTCAAAATGTACTGTAACTATTGCGTTCAAATTTGGTACAGTAATAGCTAAGAATCTGTCTTGAATCATAGGTATATTAAATGTTAGTCCGCCATTTTGAAACAAAATGGCAGCTACCTATCTCAAAATGTACTGCACCGATCTGGTTCAAAAACAAAAATTTAAATAAATATCGATCGAGTCTCATATATAAAGGATTTATAGTGAAAAACATTGTTTTACGGGTTCTGTTTTTGTGCAGTTAAACTAGTATCTGACTGGATTCAAACTTGAGTTATCAGAACCTCAGTTGGTCACGCGGCTACTTTTGCTCCATTATAATTTTATTTTACTCATCGCCTAATAATTGGTCATAACAATTCAATTAATTTTGTCAACATGATTAACTCCCAATGGCATCAGAATGGTAGATGTTATTGCTATTAAAGTGGAATCCAACCATTTGGATCCAGAGATATTTATTGTTGTCTGTATCGGTCACATAACGCACTCGGCTATCCACCCAACAAAGATATCATATAAATAATATTCCTCTCTCCAATGTATCATAATCACCCCTCAACTTAAATAATTTCATCCCCTAAGAATAATTTCATCCCCCGATCAGTGTCATCTCCAATTTCTTTAATTAATGTTCTAGATTTATAATCTCTCTGGTCGTGGCAAGCCGTGAACGTCCTACCGCACACACCCGACAGTCGCTTGTTTTATAACAGGACCTTGGCCGTCGTCATGACAACGCGCGATCCACGTTCCAGGCGAAATATCAGACAATCGTTCGAGGTGAAACTCCTGCGATATTGCGATGAAATTGTGTTGACAATGTGAGTGGTCTCAAAGGAAGGCCTTGGACATTCATTAAGGAAGATTCATTTGTTATTAAGGGTGAAACGTCAGAAAGGTTCTTTTTAAGTTTTGTTCCTTCACAGAAATGGATTCATAATAAATTAAATACTCTCTTAGGAGAAGCACCGGTTTCATTGACCATTTGGTCAACTCGCAGTCTACAAGTAAACTAGAGAATAATTTGAATTCTTGTGTAACATCCAGAGATCTGGATCGCATTTATTTGTAGTTCAGGTTGGGTTACAAAAAAATCTGATGTGGACACCACATGACTTCCTTGTACGACTATTAAACTGTTCATACTTTTCTTAATAACTAAAATGTAGAATAATATAAACATATAATAACCGTGGTTGATTTATGAGGAAAATACCAAAAAATACCTAGAGTAAAGTGCACCTTTGGCACGGTCATCGCAACCAAAAATAGGAGGTGCATAACTAGATGCTATAAAAGTCCTAAATACAAAATTTCAACTTTCTACATCTAACCCTATTTGAGTTATGCGACATACACACGTCCGTACGTCCGTCCGTACATTCATCCGTACGTACAGACGTACAGAAACTAGTGATAATGGATTTATAAACGGATATTTTCGTCAAAATCTGAACCGAAGTTTTTCGTGATTACAATACTTCCTTTACTCCGTACAAGGAAGTAAAAAACGAATCAGGTTTGAATTTAGGTTCAACAGGTTTAAAATATAAGGGTTTAAAAACCGCTATTATTTCAGGTTTTTTCAGGTTTCGGTTCAAAAATAATAATTATTAAAGTAAGTTGTTTACTTGACAAAATAATGTTTTATTGTAAAAAGGAAATCCTACAAAAATTTACTTATCTTCTTTAGAAGGGAAAAGGAGTATCGTGATTTTGGTAAAGCGAGCTGTCAATTCTTTCCCGTGATCTACATTCGCTGTCACGCAACGGTGTCTCCCGGGCAATGTCATGGCAATCCGCGATGAACAGAGCAAGGTCGCGGATAATGCGTACTTATGTACATACCGCCGTATCGTGTTCGTGTGAATTCCACAAAAACAATACCAGGAAACGATACACACACACACACTGTGTCATTGTGTGCGGTGGAAGTCATGGTGTTTCATAATCAGCGGATGAAGAAAATTGTTGACATTTGTCGGTCAACGATCTGGGAATTATAGAAATGAAATAGTTGTACAACCTTCCTTATATGGATTTATAATTAACCATGTTAATCGAAATCCTAAGCTATTACCACCTCAGTTGAACGTAATTAAATTTTAAGGTATTTAACTTTGAACCCAAAAATTTTCTCACCTGCGGCGCATTTATTTCATACTTATAACAACACCCCCAGTGGCCTACGGCATATTTTTACTTATTTTTAAGTTCATAAACGGCCCGCTCATTTGAGGAAATATTCTAGCTACGCTCATGATACCATACCAAATTTGAACCCAATTGGTGCACTACATTTTGAGTTAGCTAGCCGCCATCTTGTTTGAAAATGGTGGACTGATATTTGAATATGCCCATGTCATAAGTTCGATCCTAAGATATTACCATGCCAAATTTGAACCCAATCAGAACAGTATATTTTGAGTTAACTAACTAATTGCCATTTTGTTTCAAGATGGTGGATTGACATTTTATTGTACTCACTTCATATGTTAGATCTTAAGTTAGTACCACAGCAAAATTGAAGCCAATCGGTGCAGTACATTTTGAGTTAGATAGCCGTCATTTTATTCCAAGATGGCGGAGAGACATTTTAATATCCTCATGTTATAAGTTAGATCTTAAACTATTACCATACCAAATTTGAAGCCAATCGGTGTAGTACATTTTGAGTTAGCTAGCCACCATTTTGTTCCAAGATGGCGAATTGACATTGTACTAAGTCAGAAACCTTCGCGGGTTTCACCAAAGTTTCATCACAATCGGATGAATGGTATAGGAACGCATAGAGGAAAAACAGACGAACACTTTAGAAATTAAATAATTATTTAAAATTTAGAGTATGATACTTCAGTATCTTGTTGTTTATGATTGTTTATTTGTTACTACGAAAAATTTAATTGATTAGGACACTGACATAGAGTGACAGTGACATATACATATCTTCTTCTACAGTTGACTAAATAACTAAAATCTATTTGCAAATACCTGTATACCTATTTATATAAGTAGTTCAAAGTGTAGGATATGGCGAGAGGTCGTGTGCTAGCAACATCAGATTTTTTCAGTAGATACTCTGTTGGGACGCCACTGTCTTCAGCTGTGGTCCAAGGAGCATCTTCGACAGCTAGCGCAGTCTATCGAGCGCGTCACGACTTAGTTTTTAATAATTTAATTATTTTTCTCTCTAGTTTGTAGTCATTATTAGTTTATTGTTCAACGCTATCGCACGTATTTGATTTTGCACATTTTTCTCCGCTTTAACCTTAACGCTTTTACGACCACATGGTCTCACAGTTTAGTAATTTTTAAAGTTTATAAATCTAAACAATTTTCGCATTCTTGATTTAACTTTTAGTGCTGCATAATCATATACTTTTACTTTTTAGCTACAAACTAGAGTTAAAAACGCATCACATTTATATTTTGAAACCACATGTTTTTCCATTGTTGGATATTGGACAATAATTCTCAATAATCGAAGTTTGTATTTTATATACCGCATTTATTATTTATTCTGCATACTTGTAAGTAACCTGCACATTTTTATTTCATTTGTACACTTATTTTGCTCTCGTATTTCTGCTTTATTTAGTTTATTAATTATTATTCTTTACTATTTGGTTCATATTTTGGTGTATTATTGTTGTATGGTTTTTCGCTAAATTTGGTGTTAATTAATTAAATATTGGTTGAAATTTACTAAGTTTTTTTTGATTATATTTTACGTAATTTTGCTATATTTAAGTTTAATGCTTTGGGTTTATTTGTTGTACTCTGATTTAATTTATTTCATTATTAAATTGTATAAGTACTGTTGTTGCGATATCACTTCAATCCCTACACCATTTTGCATCGTTTATTCAGCCCTTCCGGCACTACACTTGTATAGTTTGCTATTCTGCTACACGTTTCAGTATTTAGTTCAAACACTATTGACATTACACTTGTTTAATTTTTTATATAAATACACACGTGCACTTTTCATTTATTCAGCGCCACTTTGTTTAATTCTAACTCGCAGTGTTGCTTATTTTCTAACTCTTTGTTGCGTAGGGCGTCAACTTATTAGATTTACGAATTTCCTTAAACTTATTTGTGGGCCCATTACCTGTTTCTTCCCATCTTCCGTCATCAAAGAGCGACATTGCTGTGTTAAGTCTCTCAGAACAGCTCCTGAGAGTGAAGAGTGTCCAACCCTTCCCGTCCATTGTTGCACTTTTCTAGAATTCTATTTGTTCACGCTACAAGTCGTGTTTCGGCACGCATTTTATTTTTCTTTTGTAATTCCGCATTTTATTTACTCGCAAAACGACCTCTCGGTCGCACATTTGGTCCTTCGAGCCGGATCGTAGCGGGCCGCTGGAAACTTTCACGCTTTTCGCATCAAATTGGCATTACATTTGTACTTTATTGCAAAACTGTATTCAATTCTTTTTGTATTACTTCAAGTCCCATCGGCGAGTGCTACGCTCTGTTTAATCGCATCACTTTCGTATGCTGTCAAAACGTTCTCAACAATCTTGTTGTCAGAACACGCAACCAACTTATTTGGTTATTCTCTCGCTCGAACATTTGATTCTTCGAGAACCGGATGTGACAGGTCGCGTGAAAATTCATTTGTTACTTATTTTCAATTATTTTCCACGGGCGTATGTCACTCCATTTTTTAATATTTTCTCTAGTACGCTTACGCAGTCTCCACCAATATTTCACAATTATTCTCATTAATTTGGTATTGGCCGGCAGTTTTGCTTTAACACGTTCTCAACTATCTCGTTGTCAGAATACGCAATCAAGTCCTTTTTTGACTACTTTTGCATAAACATATTCTCGTTGTTTACTACACGTTATTGTCTTTATTGTAATTTCCTGCATATCGTACATCGTCATCATGACAGAAGCAATACTTACAAAACTTCGCCGAGAATTTTGTATTCGCTTTGTTGACACTCTAAACGACCTTTTAGACCAAGCAGACAATAATCCAGCTAAATTAATCGAAGCTCGACTTCAATATGGATTACTACCTGATCGTATTCGCGATTTTGAAACGCATCACGCTAAGATCATGGCTCTTCCTGAAAATGAATCTAAACAAAATGATTTATTTATTGAATATGATGATTTCAATGCTAAGGCACGGGAAATACAAGTTAAGTTTGCAAATCCACCATTTAGCAATGAACCGCATCAGCCACAACCAACTCAATCATTAAATACTGCTTTCAATTCACAAATTTCGTCACAGTCTCAGTCTTATGCCAGGCTTCCTAA
This sequence comes from Agonum fuliginosum, assembly GCA_947534325.1. NCBI lineage: Eukaryota > Metazoa > Arthropoda > Insecta > Coleoptera > Carabidae > Agonum > Agonum fuliginosum. Next base: position 30,882,737 of record OX384033.1, on the reverse strand, counting down.
ACTGGACCTACCCACGTTTACCGGAGAAATCTCAAACTGGAACTCATATTATGATCTTTTCAACAGCGCCATTCATGATAATGATACTCTTAAATCTGTACAAAAATTCCAGTATTTAAAATTAACATTAAAAGGCGAACCGTTAGCATTAGTGAAGAATCTAATTCTCACTGACGATAATTATTCTATAGCCCGCAAATTATTGGAAGATCGTTATGCCAACAAGAGGCTTATCTCATCACACCACCTGCAATTATTAATAGATCTGCCGAAGCTCACTCCACTAACATATAAAAATGCCACACAATTTGTCTCTTCAATCAATGAGCATACTGAAGCTCTTAAGTCTAACCAAGAACCAGTAGAATCATGGAGCTCATTACTGGCTTTCATATTTATCACTAAACTAGACACAGACACTCGTAACAGGTTTGAATGCAGACTTAGTAGAGACAAACTTCCGACACTTAATGAATTACTCGATTTTTTAAATAAATTCATTCAATCTCAACAGTGGCAGTCTGTTAATCAGGTTCAAACGCTCGCTATCAGAGAAAAACTCACACAATTTAAGCCAAAATTCGTAACTTCTAGTCCAAAACAATCGCCTCGCACTTCTACATTCGTATCCACGACCACTTCGCACAAATGCGCTGCATGCTCTCAAAATCATAAAGTCATGCAATGTGCCAAATTCCAAGCCATGGATGTGTCAGCACGCTTGAACCTTGCTCGCGCAAAGCATTTATGTCGCAACTGCTTAAGCTCAATACATGCAACCATTGAATGTCAATCAAAAACAAATTGTAGACAGTGTAATAAGCGACATAACACCATGCTTCATTTCCCGAATAATACTGCTGCGGCAAATTCCTCAACCATGCAAAGGGCTGCTGATCAAGCCACTTGTAGTGATTCTTCCACTAACGTTGACAACCTCAATGTTGTTGACACTCAAACTACCTGTCTGACGTCACATAATCATTCGGTTCCATCTGTTTTATTAGGAACAGCAATCGTTTTAGCTGCTGATTCAGCTGGCGCATGGAAACCGATTCGTGTTCTGCTTGACAGCGGTAGCGAAGCATCGTACCTCACACATGCTTGTGCAGAACGCTTAAAATTGTCAAGTCGTCCTACAGACATTGTTGTCTCTGGTTTTGGTAGCACAACCGCTAAGAACGTCGTACAAGGAATTACTACACTAAAAATACGCTCATCATATCAAGAATCACCTATTCACTCGCTCTCGACAATTGTTGTCACAAATGTCACTCGCAATATTCCAAAAAGACAGTTGTCAAAAACAATTTTAAATCAGTTTAGTCATCTGCAGCTAGCTGACCCTGATTTCATAACACCCGCACCCATTGATCTACTAATCGGTGCAGATCTGTATTTTGATATTCTTACAGGGCAGAAAATTAATTATAACAATTATCCAATTGCACTTGAAACCACCTTGGGTTGGATTATTTCGGGTCCAATCACCAATACTGCTGTCACACAAGTCGACACATTGCTTACCATTCAGGATCATCTTTCTGAAAATTTAAATAAATCTTGGGAATCGGAAGAAATTCCAAAAAAATCTATTCTGTCCGATGAGAATCACCTAGCTGAAGAGGCATCTCAAACTCAACCATCTAACCATAGTGCGCCTTCCTCGACAGCACTAGAAGAAGAAAAATTAACTTTAGTTGCAGAAAATGATCAGCACGATGATCTTCTCTATAAATATTCTAATCTTGATCAGCTCTTGAGAATCACTGCTCTATGTTTAAGATTCTATAAACGCTTAAATCGCCAAGAAATTACGCATGATTTATTCATAACTGTTTCAGAGCTCAATGATGCACTAATACGATGGACAAAGCTTACTCAACAAGAAGTCTTCTCTACCGAAATCGATAAAATATCTCGAGGAGAATTATGCTCTAAACCAATACAACAGCTAAATCCTTTTATTGACTCTGATGGGCTTCTACGTGTTGGAGGAAGGCTACGCAACTCAAAACTTAACTATAATCAAAAGCATCCGCTTCTACTGCCATCCAAACATAGATTCACTGATCTCGTGATCGATTATTTTCACAAAAAATACCTACATCCATCGCCACGAACTCTGCAGGCATTATTAAACCGTCAATTCTGGATTCTAGCTGCCCGAAGCGTTATCCGAAGTTATTCTTCAAAATGCGCAAAATGCTTTCGCTGTCGACCTACAGGACCTCATCCTCCAATGGCTGACTTGCCTCACAACAGAGTTATTCAACTGAAACCGTTCGACGTCGTAGGAGTCGACTACGGTGGTCCGTTCTACGTGACTCCAACCAAGAAACGAGGCTACAAGGCAACCAAAGCTTATCTTTGTCATTTTGTCTGCTTCTCTACGAAAGCCCTGCATCTGGAACTCGCTTCAGATTTGACGACTGAAGCATTCATCCTGGCCTTCCGCCGCTTTCTTGCTCGACGTGGACGCTGTTCTCACGTGTACAGCGACTCAGGTACTAATTTTGTAGGCACTAAAAGCTACTTCACTGAACTACAAAAATTCATCGCTTCCACGGACTACAACAAGTTTCTCGCCAATCAACTCGCTTCTGACGGCATCCAGTGGCACTTGAATCCACCTTCTGCTCCGCATTTCGGCGTACTCTGGGAGGCTGGAATTAAATCCGTTAAATTCCACCTATCTAGAGTCATCGGTTCTCAAGTACTGACATTTGAAGAGTTCAGCACACTTCTATGTCAAATCGAGTCTATTTTAAATTCCAGGCCTTTATGCCCATTGTCATCTGACCCCAACGATATGACCGCTTTATCACCTAATCATTTTCTGTTATTAGAGCCAGCTGTTTGTTTGCCAGACCGAGATTATGCCAATGAACCAGATCACCATCTCAATCGCTGGCAGCTGCTGCAGCGAGCTCAACAAGACTTCTGGAAGAGATGGCACCAGGAGTACATCAACACTCTCCAACAGCGAACAAAATGGACTCGTTCCACGGCTAATCTAGAGCCGAACCAACTTGTGCTCATCAGGAATGAGCTGCTGCCTCCACTTCAATGGAAGCTCGGTCGCGTCATCGACGTCCATCCTGGTAAAGACGGCGTGGTGCGCGTCGCCCAAGTGCGAACTGCTTCCGGAGTCCTCACCAGACCTGTCGTGAAGCTGTGCCCTCTTCCACAAACCTGACACTCGGTTTTGGCCGGCAGGATGTTGGGACGCCACTGTCTTCAGCTGTGGTCCAAGGAGCATCTTCGACAGCTAGCGCAGTCTATCGAGCGCGTCACGACTTAGTTTTTAATAATTTAATTATTTTTCTCTCTAGTTTGTAGTCATTATTAGTTTATTGTTCAACGCTATCGCACGTATTTGATTTTGCACATTTTTCTCCGCTTTAACCTTAACGCTTTTACGACCACATGGTCTCACAGTTTAGTAATTTTTAAAGTTTATAAATCTAAACAATTTTCGCATTCTTGATTTAACTTTTAGTGCTGCATAATCATATACTTTTACTTTTTAGCTACAAACTAGAGTTAAAAACGCATCACATTTATATTTTGAAACCACATGTTTTTCCATTGTTGGATATTGGACAATAATTCTCAATAATCGAAGTTTGTATTTTATATACCGCATTTATTATTTATTCTGCATACTTGTAAGTAACCTGCACATTTTTATTTCATTTGTACACTTATTTTGCTCTCGTATTTCTGCTTTATTTAGTTTATTAATTATTATTCTTTACTATTTGGTTCATATTTTGGTGTATTATTGTTGTATGGTTTTTCGCTAAATTTGGTGTTAATTAATTAAATATTGGTTGAAATTTACTAAGTTTTTTTTGATTATATTTTACGTAATTTTGCTATATTTAAGTTTAATGCTTTGGGTTTATTTGTTGTACTCTGATTTAATTTATTTCATTATTAAATTGTATAAGTACTGTTGTTGCGATATCACTTCAATCCCTACACCATTTTGCATCGTTTATTCAGCCCTTCCGGCACTACACTTGTATAGTTTGCTATTCTGCTACACGTTTCAGTATTTAGTTCAAACACTATTGACATTACACTTGTTTAATTTTTTATATAAATACACACGTGCACTTTTCATTTATTCAGAGCCACTTTGTTTAATTCTAACTCGCAGTGTTGCTTATTTTCTAACTCTTTGTTGCGTAGGGCGTCAACTTATTAGATTTACGAATTTCCTTAAACTTATTTGTGGGCCCATTACCTGTTTCTTCCCATCTTCCGTCATCAAAGAGCGACATTGCTGTGTTAAGTCTCTCAGAACAGCTCCTGAGAGTGAAGAGTGTCCAACCCTTCCCGTCCATTGTTGCACTTTTCTAGAATTCTATTTGTTCACGCTACAAGTCGTGTTTCGGCACGCATTTTATTTTTCTTTTGTAATTCCGCATTTTATTTACTCGCAAAACGACCTCTCGGTCGCACATACTCATTTGACTGAATTCAAACCAGAATCGGTCACATAACACACTCGGCTATCTGCTCCGTTATAATAATTCTCCTCCATTCTGCCTTACTCATCGTTTTAATCAATTAACAACAACGAATTAACCTACCTACAAAATTCCAGTCCACAATTTTCAATAATACAATCTGATTGCATCAAGTCTATGCCCTCGCCTTCACAGATAATCTCCTCGTATCCGTTAGCGTATCTTCTCACACACCCGGTATGTGTGTGTAATGTATGTTGATGTGTAATTATACAGGAAGTGTTACATCAGACGCGCACAGGAGAAACTGTTCTGTGATTACGTGTGTACGTATGTACGTGACGCTATCTCCGTATGGTATCCGATATCCGTTTAAATAAATTCAATGAATGATTACTATTGTCTATGTTTTAATTAATACGGTTTTTGATGAATAATTAATACCGAATGACAAAAATATAATTAAAAATTTAATCAAGCATGGAATATATTTTTGTGAATGTATTTTTGTCATTATTGTGATGTATGACATGCGTCTGTTTCGGTTTGTACTCGTAATTAAAAATATATTAATTAAAATAATAATGATAAAAATAAAATTTTAATATTTTATACAGCAATATCAAAATTATAATTTATTTTAATATTAATGCTTATAATATTTTTTGCCCGATCGATACAATAAAAATAAAATTTTAAAATAATGTTCATTTTTAGTTCTGTAGGTTTAGTTTGCATTTTGATGCTGTTGCCTTGGTTTCTGTTGTTGTTTAGTGCTTACCGCCTTCTTCATGATTCATCATCTAAGATTGCTTACCGCCTTCTAATTTGTAAACAAACCTTGGAAACAGAACGCTAAAAATGACCGAGTGTGCAAAATAACTATTTCTATTTTAACTATTACTAATTTAAAAACTGTTTTACTAATTTAATACGAAGGTCTAAGTACCTAATACTTTTTAAAATGTATTGATTGATAATCCAGCGAATATATCTATTTGTCATATTGTCATATATAATATCATAAGTGGTTAAATTTTGCTGGAAAAATTTCAGATTGTTACGAGAGTTGTTGTCTAGCAATTTATTGAGTGACAGTGACAAAATAATCACGAGCTGTCAAGCGAGTAATTTTTAATCAATGTCACGAAATAAATTGGTAACAAACTTTCGTAAAACAATCTGAAAATTTTGACAAGATAAAATTTAACCACGAATGATATTCGGATGTCTATTAATAAATAATAAAATAAAAAAGTCAATTTTGACACAAATTAAACAACATGTTGCTAAGGAAGTTGTTGAAACGTCAAAAAAATTTCAATTATCAAAACTAACATATAGTTACGAATATAAAGCAGTCTATTGGGCAGATGGATGCGAAAAAATTTGTGTGAGGGTGTTTTGTCAAAATAAATCAAGGTAACTAGGTAAAATCATGAATTTTGGTTGCTTCAGAAATGTATGAGTGGAATAGTCATTAATATAAATTAATTAAGTTCCCCAGTTTTCCAGGCAAAATATGTAATAAACAAAGAAACCAAAAAATCTACTAACATACTGAAAATCCAAACCTTCCTGAAAATTCTTCCAATAATAAACATAACAACAAAATTAAAAATTGCCCTGAAACACGGAAAATGCCTCAAATTCCCTAGAGCCAGAACATTGGTAGAGGGGGCATATCTGTCGAAGAAAAACATCATCGCCGGTATTTTGATTTTATTAAGTGAAAACATTTGCCGAGAAGAAAAACAGCGCGTCGTTGCCATGGCAACGACCGGCAGGAATTCCAGGGGTAGGGGATGTGTCCTTGCGCAGGATGTCCGGGGCGGCGGGGGAGGGGGGCTTTTCAGAGCAGGAAAATTAATTTTGTACTTTAATAACGGCTAATGGGAATGTTTTTATTTGCTGTTGTTGGTATTTTGTTCATGAACGACAAACGGAAATTATTTGGTTTTTGTTACGAAAAATGCGGAGACTTTTCTCTTGATTATATTACAATACATTGTTCAATTTGAACAAGAAAATGTAAGGTACTAACTGCTACAATAGGTACAATTTGTAAATTATGAAAACACATATTATTGTCAAATATTTTTTGACAGATGGTATTAACCAATCATATTGCGGTGGTATGATGTCGTCGGATGACGTAATGCAACCAATAGAATTAAAAATGATGTACCTAACTGATAACATTATGTGGATTAGACCCCGGGTTCTACGTCATATGCAGAAAGCTGTGCTTAAGGGTCCCGTCTCCGTAACAAAATATTGCATGTTTAGAGGTGTAGCAGTTTCTGCTTTAGGTGCTCATTGCACATTAAAAATTTGAAGGAAAACAGGTACTAGATGTTTGTGAAAGAATTAATCTAGGTTTATGCCCAGTTAGAATTCTGAAAAAGTCTTTGGAATCCATATAAAAAATGTATGAAAAAGTGTGTTTTAAGCAATACTTACATGCTTTATTTTATGATTATGAGATTTATTAGAAAATGTAACTCGGCATAAACCTAGTTCAATTCTTTGTTTGTAAATAAAGTTTTGAAATTTTACTTTATCTGTAAAACATCGTGAGCATTTTAAAAATTGCTAGAATGCTTTTACGTATTTTAGGCGAATGTTTCCATGCGTTACCAGGACAAACGCGGTGTTGAGCTACGTGTCGATACCCTTAAACCCGCGCAGTTACTGTCTCGACATTCGACAATCGATATAAATCGTTAATTAATAATTTTTATATATTAAATTAAGTAACTAAAAATACCTATATTATGGTAACATTTGGGTGTGGTGTACTTACAGTGAAGGGCTGTAACCGTGAGTAGTCTTTGAAGGCGAGTTCTCGGTCCAGCAAGAACTCAATGGGTTGGGACTGTGCGGGCAGCTCCACCGAGGATACCAGTGATGAAAATGTCTGAAAAAATCATTAAAAAACGTAAATAACTAATAATATATTCATATTAAGACGATCCTCTACCGCGCCAGAAATCAGCCAAAAACATGGATTTCGCGCGCCACTCCACAGCGTTTATTGTTCTGTTAAATATAATAATCGAAAGATCTTGCTGAAGTTAAAAGTACAATCTACAAAATGGCCGATGTAGAATTTTAAAATTTTGTTTTAAAATTGAAATATGTTAATTTGAATTAACACAAATATCTTCGATTTTAAAACAAATTAAAAAAATTCGATCGGGTATTTTTTGTTGACAACATATTAAAATTTAAAGTTAATTCTCTTATAAATATAAGCTGTACAGTGGCGCACGAAAACCCTCTTTTTCTACAAATATTGCATTTTTTTTATGTTTAACAAAACAATAAACGCTAGAGGATCAAATTAATACTATTTATTTATTTATTTATTGTGCCATAATAAAGACTAAGTTTTCGTAAAAGGTGAAGTCAGTTTAATTACACAAAAATATCTCGTGTGATGTAATGTTCAAAACAACAAACAACCATAACTGCACACAGACTGCTATAATAATATCCAAATTGAATAAAAGGCGTAAAAGATATTTAACCAGTATTCGAATTACAAGTAAAAGTAATAAAACTGATAGTATTAAAAGGAAAACAATTTCATAATAACATTACTAACTCTTTATATGAATCATATCTCCAACTTATTTACTTTTAACTCTCTTATCTCGTCTATTTATAAATCATTTTCGTGTTTAAATAAAAGCAGAAACAACCACAACAATCTGGTTCAACAGTTCAAGTGTTCTAGATAAAAATACGCACAGCGATAGTGATAAAAAATATTCCTTTGCGTCAAGTGAATAAATAAATTATTACTGATTATTTTGAAGAATACTCGACATAGAGATAAGGTTTTTTTACGAAATTGGGCAATGGTTTTTTAATTGTTTGACCTACATAACGTTGTCAACAAGAAATAGAAAAAGAGAGAAAATTTGTTGAACGAAGGTCAATTTTAATTAGATATTTTTTTCGTTTATCTTTACGTTTTTATTTATTTATCAATCATTTAAAAGAATTTTTTAAATAAAAAAATACATCTATTGGATGACCCACACCAAAACGATGCTGTGTTTTAGTACAAATTATGAATTTAACAACAGCGAGATAGCGCAGTTTGGTAAGGTCTTAAGGTGACCCATGGCAGAAAACATTCAAAAACATTGATTCCGCACGCTTTCTTAGCATTTATTGTTTTGTTAAACACATGGTACAAGAAGACAAGGTATGTTCTTGCGCATTCTCTTACTCTCTCATGCTTGGGTAATCTCTCTTGCACCGTGGGCCAGCCGCCGCCATATTAGTTTTTTGTTTACATCTGTCACTGTCACATTCAAAGAACATGAGTTTTATAATCTTCGACACGTAATATGCCATAATAACTGTGGTCATAATCAAGAAGAAATTGTAGTTAGAAAACGTTTTTTTGTTAATGGACACAAGAATCGCTGAAAATCTTCATTAACATGTTTTACAACATTTGAATAGGAGGCGGGATAAAACTAAGATGGCGTCGGCTGGCCCACATGCGCGAACTGAACGAAAACGCGTCCGCCTGACGAACATACCTTGTCTTCTTGTACCATGGTTAAACATAAAAATAACAAATATCATTTATGTTTAAGGAGAAAAAAACTGCAATATTTTTTTGTTTATAAGTGAATTTACTGCAAACTTTAATATAAAAATATCAAAAATTGTCAAAATTCAAATTAACATATTTCGATTTTAAAGCAAAATTTTAAAATTCTGCATTGACCATTTTATAGATTGTACTTTTATCTTCAACATTATCTTTAGATTATTATATTTAACTAAACAATGAACGCTGTGAAGTGGCGCGCGAAATCCATGTTTTTTGTTGTTTTCTGGCCCTGGCGCAGTAGAGGATCGTCTTAAAATCAAATCTAGAATGGATCCTTCATAAAACCTCAAATGCGTGTATACATTACTTAATTCCAATAAATCATAGTCAATATGACGAAATCATTCCATTAATTCAAGTATCTGTTTTATTTTTACTCTCTCTACAACTCGCTTACGTCTGGTATTAAATATGCATGAAAATAATATCAAGTTACCACGATGAAACGTAAACGTCCTTGGTTTGCCCCGCCCACCGATACGATTCTGTTTCATAAATCATTTTACGCTTAGTCGGCATGGCATACTAGATTTGTAATAGTAGATCAAGACCAGTGGCGTAGAAAAATTAAAAAGGAAAGGGAGAGAAATTTATAAATTTATTTGTATTAAAATTTCAGCCTCTTTCACATGAGCATTTAGTTTTAAGGTTTACATTTATGTTTACGTTTAAGAAAGTTTAAATGCATATTACTAAATACGAGCAATCACACTTCCCACTTTCAAGCACTGTGAATGTTCGTATTTAGTTACATGAATTTAAACTTTCTTAAACGCAAACATAAATGTAAACCTTAAAACTAAATGTTTATGTAAATGAGGCTTTATATTGTTAAATTGCTACGATAATTCCACTCCTGTATAAAGTAAGCCATAAACAAAACACAATTTTATCGCTTTGACAGCGGATAAAAAGGAAGCTAACTTTTTGCAAGTGATAAAACCTTATTTACCTTTTTCTTAGCAACCAAACAGTAAACAAAACATTAAAATGTCATTATTTGCTTCATATTTCTAATATTTGTCAGTGAAATGGTTATATTTTGGGAATATGTGTGAAAAAGAACCAAAGGTGTCGTTAAATTATCTCGTTGAATTACACCCGAGCATTTTATTTCCTCAGAATTTTCTGTTTGACATATCAATCTTGTCACCTGACAGCAATTTGACTACAAAAATTGTTTTAAAATAAAATTACTCCACCTACGGTGTCGTATTAAATAATTTTTCTTTTCAAATTGCTAGGCAACAAGAGGTTTCAATACAAACAGAAATTTATCCGGCGAAATAAAAATCTCTTGTGTAATTACAGTTGATAAAAAAACTTGAAGCTATTTTCCCTTATCTGAAAAATAAGTTATCCGTGAGTTTACCCTTAATTACACAAATAAAACAAATCCATCCCTCGATGACATTTGAAACAAATGACGGCAATAACAACATCGAATCGCTAGACACTAAAAAGAGCGAAACAAAACAACAAAAGCTATATCTTGTTTGGCATGGCCAACCGCACAATTCTGATTTATTATTTCATAATGGTGGCTTGTGTACATAAGCCTTTGTGTGTGTGTGTATGTGTGCTGTGTGTATGTGACCTAGTTAGCACAGAGTTCACCAGATTTTATCCGAGAGTTTCTACAGCAAAATTGGATAAAAACATGAAGAATGGAAAAGTTGATTTGTTTTTACAAGAAAATTGAAGGTAAATAATTACACTACTGGGCGCGGCAGCCATTTTATTTAATATAGTAGCTTTTTATCGTAAAATTGTTTAGTATTATATTGAGCACCATCTTACAGTTACAATACACAGTGTTTATAAATGATTGACCGTGCCATATAGTTCTGATTTTATTTTGCCATCTCGGTGTGATTCCTATTAAACTAAACCATCCTAACCTTAAAATGTCAAAAAATTATTGTTTTCTTTCAATATTAATTAATAATAATGTTCTTCACTTGCTTTCTGCATTAAGCATTACTATAAATGTCAAAAGAAACGATAACATCCCAAATATATCGTACTACTTGAAAAAAAAACTTTTTTCCAGGAAAAAACTAACTTCTCCAAGTCACATGACAGTTAATCATTTATGATCACTCTGTAAAAAAATTAAATACAAATTACTTTTTCTTTTCAATTTCCTAATTCTAATTTTCTCGAATAGGTAGGTATTCACAAAATAATTAAAAAGTTCTTTAGCAAAAAAGTACCTAATTACTAAGTTAAAAGTTAATAGACCAATTACAAGTTCTCCTTGACATCAGTATGAATTTAGCAACAGTTTACACAAGTTTCAAGTCAACGTCCTAAAAAGTCCTTGAACATAGATACAATCACAATAGATTATTTTTTCACTTTTCGGCCTTGCATTTAACCAAACAGCAAGTTGATTTAAATTTAAATAGCAATTACTACTACAAAATAACAAGGACGATTTATATTTTAGAGAAAAAGTATTTTAAAAATTTATCCCACTTGACAAAATAAAATCCCCAGAACATTTCAAGAATGCGAACATCCTGACTTAGTAACATTATCTATTTAAATCTAACATCCCAGTGTTAGTAATTTGGTAATAAAATCTAATTATGCATCCCATGTAATTCTCTGAGATGTTTGGATTGAGTATGTAATTTTTGATCGTACTCAAGATGTGGCTAGGATAGACTTGCGTAATATTACTTAAAGTACAAAGAATAAGATATTTTTAAACATCCCATGGACGATTCATGTCAACGGGTAGGTATGATTAACATTGCATTGATTTTTAAGCCAATTTAGATTTTTTGAAATAAATTTAACCTTCATTTGCCCAACTGTTTCTAATGAAAGCCTATTTGATCAACCAAGTTATGAATATAAATTAAGATGCTTTTTTATTATCCCAAAAAGATTAATTACAAAACTTTTTGTAAAGATAATAAATTCATAACATTCTTTATTCTTAAAGATCTATTGTTCAAGTTTTTGTGTAAAATTCTTTTTAAAGTAATAATTTAGAAGTGTGACTAAAAAGTTCTGCACTCAAAAAGTTTTCCTTCTTTTTGTTTAGAAGACTTTAAACAACATCAGTAAAAGTAAACGAATTATATTATCATTTGAGAAAGAGTTTTACTTCTACAGAAAATTTAATAACATTTTCTCGTATTTTCTTCAAGAAACTTCCACTCAAACAAAATGTAATTAGGCAGTTAAAGTTCAAAGGTTAGGAAATTGATTATATTTTATAATGGCAGGGTAAATTTGTTGATGTTTTGGAATAATTAATTTCTGAAGTTTAAGCACACCTACACAAATTTATAAACCAAATATTTATTCAATGAAAAATAAATTAGTTCATTACTAAATAATCCGAACAACTGCGTGGTTCTAACAAGTCAGATTCAAATCCAGTCAGGCACACATTTTAGTTTTACTGCAAAAAATCTTCTCTATTACCAACAACCATGAGTATCCGCCTACACTGTACAATATACAGGGTGTTTCTATACCTCTGCACGCAACAATCAATAGGTTATAAATTTGATTACAAAAAGAAGGATTTTTCAAAATTCGCAAAAATAAGGGTAGTGAAAATATAACTGCCACTGGTTTGAAAATACATTTAAATGTTTATTTATTAATTATTACATAAGAAGTGACTATTTGTAGATAGTCTGATACTATTTATAATTTTATTTTATAAATAACATAATAAATAAGCAGTTAAATGGACGTTCAAACCAATGGAATCCTTATTTTTGCGAATTTTGAAAAATCTTTTTTTTTCTGTAATCAGTATATCAAATTTTATTTATATTATTATATTAAAGTTGCGTATGCAGAGGTATAGAAACATTCTGTATTATATCGCAGGCTAGTTATAAAATCAGTCGTTTTATAAAACACCTATACTCTGTTTCAGCTTAGAACATAGTAGGTGGCACTGTGAATGCAGTCCGTTCTACACCCAAACATTCTATTAGTTTAAACTTTGGCGCGAACTTACCTATAGATGAATAAAAATTGTCAAAATAACAAGGAAGTAAAAAAGAAACACACGAAATTGTTGCATTTTCGTCGTGAAACACACGTTGTTTTACTATTTTCAGGTTATATAAACTTGAATTGTCAAACGGAAATGAAATCGCGAATCTCTCCAATGTTCGCTGGTGTAAATCCACCTCTCGTCTCGACCAATCAGATTCAAGCATATCATCGTCCTATCTTACTCAACGCTATGTTCTAAGCTGACATCAAGTATAGTCTGTTTCTAAATGACACAATATGCCGAGGATTTTGCTAGAAACTCTGAACTGAATTAATAAACAACCCAATACCCTACTTGAGTCTTAAATACTGAACTGAACTAAGAAATCAACCCAATGCAATACCCTACTTGAATCCCACAGACTCGGTTTTGGTAGACACTCTGATTACACTGAATTAAATAAAACCCCAATACCCTTCTTGAGTCTTAAATACCTACTCGGTTTTAGTACAAACTCTGATTGAACTGACCTATATAAATAACCCAATACCCGTCGTAAATCCCACATACTCAGTTGTGGTTGATTGAACTGAACTAAATAAAGAACCTAATACCCTTCTTGAGTGAAATCAAATGATGTGACATTGTGTTTTATAATATGCCTACATGCCTAGGATTTTTATAAAAAGCCTAATTTTACAATATGCCTACGACGTAATCCCCTTACCGATGACTTATCATAAGTGAGACTACCACACCCAAATTGAGTAAAAGGCATGATAGATATGTAAAAAATATTTTATCCGCGACTAGCCATGGAAACACACAATTATTAATCTTTTTTTGTCTCAAGAAGTTGTATTTCTATAACGTATTTGCTTAGAAACGGGAAGCAGTTAATAATGGATTATTATCTACTACTTCCGGTACTTTAACTCACTTTTATAAGGAAACTGAAGAATCTAAAATTAATATTGTAAATTCACAATTCAATTTTCGCGCCACATAATTTGTAGATAACTTCCATTTCCAGTAAAATCAGTCATGAGAACTGATTTCCTGTCACATGTGAGATAGAATTGCGCATAATTATTATTTTGTTTGATTATTTGCTAATTCTTACTGGTGAATCTTTAAATAAGTAAGTAAATGTATATTTTATTATCATTTGAATGTGACTATTAATGTAGCGTTTTTAAGGTTATAATTGTGACACTACGTTGACTGCTGGCGCACTCGTGCCAGAGTTTAGCGAGGCTTCCACCCATTTAAGTACTGGCACTGGCTTCGTTATCCACCGTACCAGAGTTTGGGAAGGTATTATTATGACCATTCCGAATTTCTAGCATTGGGTTACTAAACGAAGATGACGAAGCTATAAATAGGTACTATTGATGGTTGAGATGAACCTTGTACCATATGCAATTCTTTTTTTATCGGCAATGGATTCTTCTATGTAGCCCTCTGCTATCGCTCTGAATTTCCATCCCCCGTGTCGTTTCAACGACAATATGTCACCACCGCTTTCTGAAAATGGTAGCAGAAGTTCGTCGCAGGGAATGTCCCGTATAATATTCGGCATTTGGTAAGTGCAAATATTTTGCTATTATATTCGGCACTTTACTAATTTTATTGTGTCCTATGATCTGTTTCGTAGGTTTACCGTTCCTAAATCCAATAAAAACTTTCGGCATATCTGGAAATGCCACTTATTCAAATAGCTCTTCACAATCTCCATCCAGTTAGGTTAAAAATACTCTGTAAACTGTAACGTGCTCTAACGTCAGAAAATAATTTGTTGCTAACAAAAGAATTTCAAATGTTTTATGGATATTGTTAAATAGGTAACCAAGTATTAATCTCAAAATGTTTTTATTTACTGGCAATATAAATATCATAACTACCTATAATAGGATATAAATGCTAGTCGCGAATAAAATAGTATATGCACCACGTGAGTGAAGTGCATTTTTTCCTTCGGTGTATTGTAGCCCTCCGCTTCGCGTCGGGTTACAATCTAACACCTCTGAAAAAAATCATACACTTCACTCCCTTGTTGCATAATATACTATTATATTTTCGTTCTCATTTTCAAATTTCAAGAACAAAGATATTATTTATTTCATTATGCATCATCGTAGCAAGCCTTGGAACTTCAAGCATGCATAAACACAAAACAAATGAATGTTAAACCACCTACGATCCTGTTAAGAATTACTCACTTGTTTATTTGTTTTTTCTCTAGAATTACATTTACATATAGGTAGAAGTAGGATGAAAAATAATTGTATGGCATTATGGTAATATTAATTATTGCTATTAGATATCGTGTCAATTTATTCGTGCATTAATTGCTATGAATTCTGAATTCATCACGCAATTACTATATTTTAATTATATGGTAGTGCATGAGTAAAAATAAAATTGGTTTAGTTTATAAGGTTTTCATTCATAACTTAAATTTAATTTTTAGTCCTTTGAATATAATTTGACATTATAATGTCATGAGCTTTCCGTAACATGTATTACGACAAAATAAAATCCCCAGAACATTTCAAGAATGTAAACATCTCGCTTTGTTACTTGCTATATTTGCCTATTAATATCCTAACGATTACTATATTTGATTTCTTAACCTAAACGGAGCAATCTGAAGTTGGATTGCTAAAACTGATTTGATTGGCTGATGTGACACCAGTTTTACACCACACAAACTTTGTAATGGAAATAAACGTATGTTCTCCATCTTGTCTCATCAGCTGTTGTCAGTGACTATCGAGTTTGCCCGCTGATAGGTCCAATTTTGCTGCCAAAAAAATCTAGTGATATTTTTCTCGTATTTACACAGTGTAAATACGGCCCAGCGAGACAACTTCAGATTGCTCCGTTTAGTTAAGAAATCAACTATAATGTCTATGTAACATCCCAATGTTAATAATTTGGTAATAATTTTGTATTCCATGTAATTCTCTGAGATGTTTGTTAAGCATGTAAAGTGAATAAACTTTATTCCGGGAAAGATAGTTTTGATTAAAAAACTAACTTTTAAGGAGGTTCGATACCGTTTTTGAAAATATTACCATTCATCTGAAATTTTTACAAGTTGAAGATGGATGTATTTATCGTTTACTGTTAAAATTTCAGATCAATCGTCCACACCGTTTTTCAAAAATAAATTTTTAAAAATTTCTGTTTTACATGGGAGTAAATGAGAATACATTTTTAAAGGGCTGTGTAATCTATAAAAATAATACCACCAGAAAGAGATTTGCAGTAATTATAAATCAGACATTAATAAATCATGAAACTAAAATTCAGTGGATTCTTCCACACCGTTATTGAGTTATTCAAATAAATAAAATTTAAAACGTGACAATAATGCTCACATAACTAAAAGAGCGATAACTACGGCAACGTCGCAAATCATAGATTGGCGCGAAATTTAAAATACTGTTGGAAAGTAAGAGTGTGTTTATGTTGAAGCATATTATTTTATAAAGTTTGTAACAAATGATATTATATTTATATTTTCACGACAAATAAATGAAAATACACATACACAAGTCATTTTTAGGAAATTGGACACACTTTCGCAATGCGCATACAAACACCGTTACGAAACTATCGAAAATAAGTAGGAAGAACTATTTGAGTAAGAATTATTCGTGTTCATCTACTAAAAACTCTACAAGGGACATGACGGGTCCATGATCACTAAATTTGTTTGCAATTATTTCGTAATTAATTACAAATGTCGCTAATCTTTT
The DNA here is from genome assembly GCA_947534325.1 of Agonum fuliginosum. NCBI lineage: Eukaryota > Metazoa > Arthropoda > Insecta > Coleoptera > Carabidae > Agonum > Agonum fuliginosum. Next base: position 30,865,874 of record OX384033.1, on the reverse strand, counting down.
AATCATTCCACGAGATCTGACTCTTTTTAAAGTCTGGACAGTAGAAATAATAATATCTGTATCTTTTGTGTACGTTTGTCATATACTTGATCAAAGCTTTCCCCATTACTAATTATTTCTGAAACAGAAAGATGAATTTCTACCAATTGTCAGAAAATGTTTTTAAATAATTTTAAAGTGTCTTGGAAATAATGAATGACTGGACGAAAACTATCAATTAAGTTCTTATTTCTTATAGCTTGCATTAATCTTGGAGCGTCAAAAGAACAATTATTATGAGCTATTGCATAACACTTGACAGTTGTGTTGACAGTTAGGTTAGAAGCACTGCAGCCAACAGCCAACGTAAAGCAGCTAAAATACTAGCGCTGTTGCCGTGTTTTCATTTGATTTTTAAAATTATGAATTTTAAAATATAAAATCTTTAGGACTTAAAAATACAATTTAATTGAAAGATAGTAATAAAATATTTATAAACAAATATATTTCGCTATAAGATTTTTTATATTTTCGGTGTTTTTTACAACAAAATTTAGTGGGTAGAAGTTGTCACTCTGCAGAAATACAATAGATTTTTGTTTAGATCCCCTAGATAGATAATCGGTATCGAAACTCCTTAAGTGATGATGGTTAATCATTTAAGTATGATCACTCTTCTGTACTAGAAGTAGAAACTAGGCAATGTACCATAGGGTAAAATTTATTTCGTATAGGAATTTCTCAAGAACGACAATTTTGAGCTATTTTCTAGCACAGTAAATTACTGATTCAGGTACAGTAAATTAATGGAAGATTGATTTCTAGGCTGGATCACAGATATCTGGTGGCTAGATGTTGAATAAAAAGAAGATTTTTTGGAGAAGCAGACAATTTAATAAAATCCAATAAAACATCGACGTTTCGACTGAAATTCAGTCTTCCTCAGGGTGATAATTGGTTATAAAAAATTTAAGAATATCATGTACATTATTTTACAGAAATCTTTCGTCAAATGAAGATGAACTCAACACACACGTACATGTTACTTAACAGTGATGACTGTGTGTGTTGAGCTTCGACCATATATAGGGATAGACAGATAACACGCTGTAGTATACGGGAACACGCCACTGCGTCCAATTGCCGTAGTGTCAAATACATGCTGTGTCCAATTGCAGCAATATCAAATTGCCACTGTGCCAAAACGCATCCCCATCACTTACATACTTGTAATAACGTATGTCGAGAGACTACTGCAAATTTATTTCGACACAGAGGCAATTTGACCCAGTGAAAATCAGGCACAACAGGAGATTTGACGTACCAAAACCGAGTTTGTGGGGCTCTAGTACGGTTTTGTTAGCTTTGTTAGTGAAGTAAATACCAAAACCTATGCCCGACTGCCAGTATGTCTAAATATTGCTGTTGTGCCTGATTTCCACTGGGTCAAATTGCCTCTGTGTCGAAATAAATTTGCAGTAGTCTCTCGACATACGTTATTACAAGTATGTAAGTGATGGGGATGCGTTTTGGCACAGTGGTAATTTGACATTGCGGCAATTGGACACAGCGGGTATATGACATTACGGCAATTTGACGCAGTGGCATGCACCCGTAGTATACGATGTTGTGAAGACAAGAAGTACGGTAGCGGTAAGCAGCAGCTATAGGCGGAGAAAGGAGGGAATAACTAGGTTTGTTGTAACAGTTGATGGCAAACTGCAACACTTCAAGCAGTTATGAAAGTAATACTCCTCTTCACACCGCTACGCTATTTCTTTGCTTCACAACAAAGGCTTGCGTTGTTTGTCTATACCTATATAATGGTCGAAGGTGTTGAGTTTTATCTTCCTTTGATGAAAGATTTCTGTAAAATAATTGACATGATATTATTTAAATATTAATAACCAATTGTCACTCTGAGAAAGACTGAATTACAGTCGAAACGTCGGTGTGTTATTGGATTTTATTACAGACTGCTTCTCCAAAAAATCTGCTGTTTACGGTAAATTAAATTAAATCCCTACTTATTCCTGCAGGATCTAAAGACTTCCATACATGTACCGTTGACACCGTAAAAACGTTTGCCGTTGACGCCGTTCTGTGATTTGATTCGTTGACAATCAACGAGGCAGTTTGACAGCTGTTATTTAGTGTCAACGAATCAAATCATAGAACGGCGTGAACGGCCGCGACGTTTACCGGTACATGTAAACTTAGCTTTACACATTCGTTGAAGGATAATGAGTGTAACTCACCAGGGCGGGCCAGAGGACAGTGCTGTGACTGGAATGGAACGGATCTCGTCGTTCGCACCACACCAGTCCTTGTTCCACGAGGAACAAGTGGAACAAACTGTCCTTGTAGATGCTGATCCACTCCCGTCTGTGCCATTCCACATCGTCGTACTCCACCAGCACCTGGAACAACAAGAACAAGATTAGCTGGAAGCCTTTAGAAACAAATTGTTATTTACATTATACGAGCGATGTACAAATACCTAACGCATACATTACGAATTATATTTTTTGGCTGACATACCTATTTATTTAAAATATCATATAAACTATGAGGTAAAAACCTCCTAAATTCGAGCACAAAACGTACTACAGCGTAGCGAGTGTTTTGTGGCCAGTACAACATTGCTAAAATTGTATTTCAACAAGAATTTTATACTTAAAGGCTCAATTTACAGTTATGCCTTTTTAAAATTTTATTTAAAAAATTATACATGATTATAAAAATTCCGAAAAATTCATAAAAATTTTCAATTTATGCAAACTTTACACGGTTATATATTTGTTTTCAAAATTTTAAAAAGATCCATCTTTCTCTATTAAATGTTTATAAAAACTAACAGTTTACTCGCAACGAAAACACTTTTACAGTTTTTTACCTCTCGCCTCATATTCTATAAGAGAGGTATTGTAATGGGTCAAAATTTTCGAGTATGAGTTTTTGGTGGATAAGCACGTTTCAGGATCTCTAGAATACGAATTTAATATGTTCACGATGATGTCTGTGTGTGTGTGTGCGTATGGATGTATGGATGTATGGACGTATGTGACGATTTTTCGTCCACGATAACTTAAAAGGTATCAAACCTTTAATAACCAAATTTCATATTTAAGATTTTAATAAGGATCTTAACACCGGATAAGATTTTGGTAGAAATCCGCAAACCGGAAGTAGTACTTTTTGAAACTTTAAATAGTTTTCCTTAAATAAATTGGTACATTATTTATTTATGGCAATTTTTGCAATTAAAAATAAAAGAAAATATAATTATGTATGGGTACAGTTAATTTTAAATACAATTTGCTGCAGCTGGTAGTATTTAACAATAAAATAAAGTGCAACTAATATTCTACTTTTTTGAAATTTCAGTATCTTGTTGTCCATGAACATATGAAATTTGTTTCTATATTTTGAATTATTATGACAGTGACAGTACAGTTGACATCTTTTGCTTGCATCTTGGTTTACATTATCGTTTACATATTATATGAACATGAAACTATTAAAATGTAAGTAAAACTATTTATTATAGATTAGTAGAATAAGCAGAATTAGGCGAGAGGTCGTGTACTGGCCACAGCAGATTTTTTCAACATCAAAATGACATTGCATTGCTACGATGCGGTAAAGTACGAGTTTCGGGCTGGTTTTAGGCAGTCGTAGTAGTGGGGATAAGAGTAGAATAGAAAAAAGTAATATAGAGAGTATTCTAAGAATTCGAAAACGTAAACGAGCCGCTTAAGTGAGAAGCTGAAGCATTGACATTTGCACTAAAATTTTCTTCTGTCAAGTAGCCTTGAACAACTGCTAAGAGATGGCGTCAGCAAATGTCACTTTGAAAATTAATCTCTTTATTTATTTCAGACTCTACTAAACAATAAATTATTGTGTAAACTAGCGTTTTTGTAGGCTCTCTTTCATATTACAAAGCAACTTTATTAACCTCTTAAAGCTAAAAATTTTTGAGTTTCTTTGCCGCATACGTGTGGTAAAATCATGGTCATGTGTAATATCGCAACTGCCATAGTGCCAACGATGTGGGACACTTCGGGAGGACACAAAGAATTCATTTATTATGAATATTGAATACTGAGTAGGTACATTTACATGAATTATTACTCGACTTATTATTATTCACAAAAATTATGGAATAAATAGAATATAATATTATTTTACTAAATTATAATACAATTTTCACAACTGTGAATAATGAATAACATTATACGCATATACAATGACTAATATTTAATAGCAACAGAAACATATATAATAATTGCATTGCTTTTCTTTAAATGTAAATGTGTACAAGTTTATTAGTTACAAAGCAATAAAAGTAATATTTATAAATTTTGCTTTCACATATATTAAAAGTCATTTAACGCTATTTATCCTAACTGTAACTTTAATACCCCATAAAATAAATTAAAATCTGTAATAAAATATGACAACATCAAACATGAATTAGTTATATTACGTAACAAACTATTAATAATTCATAAATATTTTAATATGTACACTAGTAGAACTCAATGAAAGTATTGAATAATTTATATCGTATTAAAGTCAGTCACGTAAAAAAGACCGCTAAATATGGCTCCAAGGCCAACTAAAATCCTAAATACATAATTATAATTTTATCTCAAATTTGATAACTTCCTTGTATACAACAAAGCCCGAAACCCATAATTACACCACTTAATTAGGTTCGTAAAACATAACCTATATAATTAACACCTACATCTTTTCATAGACCACACATAAATTAATTCCCAGCCACCCACACTTGGAAAAAACCATTTTACTTTAAAAAAAACTAAATACATCGTTTACTAACACGGTAAACAAACAAAAAACACTTCGTACAAGGACGACTAGACCAGGCCACTCAACTGTTTTAATACATAATAGTAGTGCTGACTTCATAGTAGTGTGCTATGAATAACAAATGAAAGTAGATTCAGGCTTATTCTATTATTTATTTGGGAAAACATTTGACATTTATTTGACAAGTTTCTCTACTGAATTATTCAGAATAACAAAATGGCGGCGGAAAAATTCATTTCAAGAAATTAAATCTACATTTTTTTTGGTGGGTCACTACCGGCGTAGTAATAATAATGCTGAAAGTAAGTTTAGTTTGTTCCTTAAAATTGAAGTAAAAATTCTAAGTTTTAGAATAACAAATACATTTTTAACTAGATAAAGGTCGTCTAATGCCACTTCGGTTTTTTATACTATATTTTTTATATTAATGGCTAAACATGTCCAATTTGAACTACTTTGTGAGTTTTTATACGTATTTTATCACATATTTAAAACAAAAAAAATTTAAAAAACTGACTCATGTTTACAGTTTCAAAAATAAAACACGTATTGTACGCAATTGGGAAAGCAATTCTTCTCCTTAAAACTACTTTTTAATTCTTCTATATTAACTTCAACGTCCGTCATCATCTCTGTTTGTTGCAAAAAAACAAAAGTAAAAAATTATCCACTTATCTATCGAGCTGAAATTTTGCAAATAGACTTTTGTCACCTAATAATGCACTTTGGCAAAATTTCAGATTCTCCATCATCTTTTCATCTTGAAACGAAATGGCGACTAGTATCGATTGCTGTCTAATTTGGTACAGTAATAGCCAAGGATCTAACTTATGATATAGATATATTAAAATAACAGTCCGCCATCTTGTAACAAAATGGCGGACAGATATTTCAAAATGTACTATAACAATTGCGTTCAAATTTGGTACCTACAGTAATAGCTAAGAATCTGTCTTGAAACATGGGTATATTAAAATGTTATCTGGTTCAAATTTAGTACTGTTACAGCTAAAGATCTAATTTAATATAAAAATTTAAATAAATATCGATCGAGTCTCATATATAAAGGATTTATAGTGAAAAACTTTGTTTTTACGGGTTCATTTTTTTTATAAATTAATTTATATACATTTTATTTGATATTCTGATAATTTCACAAACAGACGAGATGTACATTTTTCATAGATACTAGCTGTAGCTTGTGTAAAATATGTCATTTGTATATCCCTGTGTTTATGTCTTATGTTTATTTTTATTTAAGGTTGCTATGAACACTAAAACACTTCCAGAAGAATATATTTTTATGTGTAGGTAATTTTATTTTTATTTCTGCGAATGAACCTTAATTCGTCAAATAATAAATTAAGTTCCCGAAACGTTGTATATAAAGAAAAATAAAAAACAGAACTAAACCCAGATAATAATAAAAAAATATTAGCTACATTATAATATTCGTCCTTGATCCAGGTTAATGTGAAATTTTCTCCAACGTCAACAAACCAAAAAAAATCTCAACATAATTTAATTCGGCCATAACAGGTCAAATAAAACACAATAATAAATAACAGATTTTTTCATTTTATCTGGCAAAGCCGCGCAAGTAAAGTGAGACAAATAACCAAAATAACCACGTGAGAGAGAGACGGAAACATTGCGCCGTGCCAAGAAAAATAAACAGTTCGAAAGTGCAGTCCTGCTCCATCCAGATTTATTCATCCAAACTACATTTGCATCTATGAATGACTTAAGCCCTGTTCACACATGGATTATTTGATAATTATTTCATGTTTCTGCATCCTGAAAAAAGAATCATGGTGAGAATCGCCTGTCAAATAGCGGCGCCGCTAATTTGAATCTTTAATTAATCTTTCTATCGATAGCTTCAAACAAGCGAATTTTTTTTCAGGATTTAAAAGAATCCTCAAAGAATCCCTGTGTGAACAAAGCTTTAAAAGTTATTTGGTAACTATAAAATCGTAAAACTATCTTACACGAATGAATCTACTCATGGTTTGGTTTCAATGTTGCCTACATCTACATCACACATGGCACATTTTAATTTCGATAAAAAGGTAATAAATCTATCAAAATTAACAATTATTATCACTTTCCTATAACTTATATAATGCTGAAAATTTATATCCAATAAGTATTTCTTTTAAAGCTGTAAGCTTGGAAATGGAAACCCCCATTTGGTAGTCACCCTTTGGATGAGTAAGGAAGGATGTAAGGAGACAGCACCGGTCGAAAATATCATCAAAAAAAGAAAAAGACACCAGAAAGAATATCTTCCTTTCTCTCTCTCTCTCTCCTTGCTCGCAAGTTATTGCTATTATGTCCGCGTGATTTATTTGTTTTTGGAAATGAAAAACGATGGTTTTTATCAAGCAGGCCAGGCCCATTCAACTTTTTGCCGCGGGCGTACGCATGCGTGGAAGTTGTTCTTGTTCACTTGTTTTTCCAAGGCTACTCTGCTCTGATGGTTTGTTTGTAGTTTAATTTGTTATGTAGTTGAGGTGTTATTTGATATTTTTGGACGGGAAGTGGTAATCATTTTACGTGTTTGTGTTGCTTACTTCCGGCAACAAAATTAGTTTATTATTTATGTACTTAAGACTCAATTGTTGAATTTTTTATTGGGCATTTTGCAAAGATTTAAATCTAGGACTAAGTACAAAATTTAAATAATCATATTAACACAATTAAGACAATTGCTTCAATCACACATACAGTACGCGGAATAAGAGATGGCCGATTTAGGCATTTTAAATTGGTAAACAATATTTATCGAGCGAACATAGATTATCAGCAAATTTTTAGGCAGAAACCGCTTCGCTATCTTGAAATAAAGTATAAAGAACTCGTCCAGCTCGGTTTTTGTCTTAACTCAGTTGCGTTGAGACAAGTAGTACTAAGTTGGCGAACTTTGACTCAGCCCTGTGTAGAACATTGGTACCGTAAAACCGGCTTACTTTGCACCAGTTCTTTGACTCAAATTTTGTTATGAAATGTAAAAAAAAATTAAAAGCAATTAGAGTATTTTTTGAGTATTGGTTGCCATTTTATAGATGAGTGAAAAGTTTTCAATGTATTTTGAAACTTATTTATTGAGCCATTTTTTTTTTTTTTAAATACACGTTGTTACGTTGTTACACTTTTTTGCTCGTAAATCACAGCTAAATAGCTCCAATCTGAACTTTAAACATTTTAAAAACAAATAACATATTCTAATAAGGGATTATTTATGTTTCTTAATGAACTAAAAGTAAATGATCAAAAAAGTTTTAAAAAATTGAGAAAATGACGATAGTTTACATTATAAATGACTGGTGCAAAGTTTCCCCAATTTTGAAGAAAATGTGCAACTGTAAACATAAAAATATTTTCAGGCTTTTCTTATTATCCCATCATCATTTCAAAGTATACACACAAATAACAATAATGGTACTTGTCATTGAACGTGTTCTCACCAGTTTATATTAACTAGAACTTTCTTGGCAATATAATTTTACGGGGCTTCAAAACGTCTAATTTTTTAAGTTAGATTTTAACCACCTACTGTTTGACGACTAATGCTTAAATAGTCGGTACAACATGTTGCTATGACATATTAAAGAGTCCTCTATCAGTACAAGACGTTATGAGCTGAACAAAAAAAAAGTCTACACTGACCAAATATATACTTTTACAGCAGTGGTGCAAAGTTACCCACACTGGTGCAAAGTAAGCCGGTTTTACGGTACCTACATTCTTTCTCTCCCTTCCCGTTCCTGCCAACTCTAGCTGCACGGATAGTGCATACATAATATCTATCACGCCTTTTACCCGGCCTGGGTGTGGCAGGCACACATATTGTTAGTCGTCGAGATAGATATTTATTTTATCGTGCGTGCGATTAGCAATCGTCAACTTACTCATATACACTCAAAAATAATGTTACTGGAAAGTACACTGACCGGATTCGAATCTGCGTTATCAGAACCATAGTCGATCATGTCATTTCTCACCGGATGTTATCACAAATCCATGGGATTTTATATTAAATTGAAGGGCTAGGTGTAGTGATTGTTAAAAATGGCAGCCGAATATCGGCATTTGTTTTTATCAAAAAATTATACAATCATATCGATTTTGATACTAAATTAAAGGACAAGTTGACAGCAAGTTAATAAAATTATTTCAAATGGTGGCGGACGGTTGACATTTGTTTTTATTAAAAAAATTTAGAATCACATCGATTTTAAATCTGGGACTAGTACATCACAGAGGAGGTTTTTGTACAAATTAACTGAATGTGTACCTGACTGGATTCGAATCTGAACTGTCAGAACCACAGTCTATATAATAAAAATATTTATTATTTTTTAAATCTATTGGATTCAATTTAAAAAGTCGTTTAATTTTGTTTGTATTCATAAATTGACACACATTTTATGAAAAGGTTCAAATTTATAATCTCTACTTTACGAAACATTAAATTGCTGTCAAATTCAATTGATCGATTTTCCGTAACAAATTACGCAGCAACCTCTCAATTTAATCTAAATGAAATCTCTTTAAAAATCCAATTAATCGCGGTTTAATTCGCTCTTCATCTTCGGGTTTTCGGAGGCGGCCTTGATACTTTCTATCCTTGTTTGTCCTTCGACATTACCCCCTCCCCTCCCAGGAGACATTTGGTCACGTGGCCTGAGGCAGGACCCACAAATTATGTCCCTAAAGGAGGGACGTTTGCTGAGATCAATTTAAGAATTTTTTGTGAGTTTGAAATCGGATTTAGTTTCCATAGAGGATAGGGTTATTGTCAATAATGTTACTTTTTTACACTTTGAGTTGCTTTTATCATTATGACACGGTGTATCTATCTTCAAATATATATTTTAATCACATATTTCTTTTATATTTCTGACTAGTGATGCAGTGAGACGAGACGAGACGAGAAATAGTCAATTCTCGTCTCATCACAAATTTTCGAGACGAGAATTTTTAGTATTCTCGTCTCGGTCATTTTTCAGCTGTTCATTTTTCGTCTCAAGGAACTCGATTCTCGTCTCGTCTCGTCTCAAATTTCTCGACAAAAAATTAGAGCCACCTAACGATTTTTGCAAGAACTATTAGATTTCGCGTCATGCCCAATGCCCATGTCACACATGTAATACTTGTACAGAGTGATCGGAGTGATCACAACAAACTGACAGTCACGTGACCCGCAATTTTCTTAAATGCTATTAAAACTAGGAAGAAATGTTTGATTTCCAAGTTCATGGGTGTGCGACTTAGGATAATAAAGATTTTTTATTTTAGTAATTTTATTAAACTCAACAATATTTTCTAAATGAATAATTAAATAAATTACAATAGCCACCGTTTCGGAATTATAATTAGTGATGACCACCGAAAACCGCCAATATTTAAAAATAAAACTTGTGTGCAGCGCGCCATCTGTCGGTAGTAGTGAGTAGAAAAAACATCGTAACCTCAAATTTAATGATCAGACTACAACTACAACTTGAATGTATTTGATTATAGTTTTATTTGTTACAAAAAACATTGTACAAACCACTTGCGGGAAGACACCATCCCAGCATTCGCGTACCTAAATGAAACCCTCGCTTCGCTCGTGTTTCAAAAAACCGCTCATGTGGGATCAAAATCTTCCCGCATTTGGTTCGTAAATAACTATTCACTATTCTTGATTGTTCTTTTAATAATGTAGCTCCTGATGATGACGTATGTGACGTCGGAACTAGTCGACTGAGAAATATTGTAGAGTGCATCCCAGTAATTTTTCTTCATTCCTGATTAAAAAAAGATATTTTTAAGTAAAAATTTCGAGAATTCTCGAGTTCTCGAGAGTATTTCTCGTCTCGACCAGAAAATCCGAGACGAGAAATTTACTGATTATCGTCTCGTAATTTCGAGACGAGACGAGAATGAGACGAGAAATTTCTCGTCTCGGCGGCATCACTATTTCTGACCTTGTATGGCCCAGCGTTTGAGAGCCACAGCCAATCAAAAATCTACAGGGATGACGTTGGAATATTAAAACTTTAAATATTCATATCTCCTTTATTTAAAGAAAAAATAAATTAAAAAATGTTGGTGCATAACCCTATTGTCAGTTTATTATTTATATATTTAATCGTATCATCAACTGTTATTACCTTTTAATATGCAACATTTCTTGATAATTATAAACAACATAATACATTAGTTACAGTAGAATCGGGGAGACAGCCGAGGTACGTCATCATTTGGTGAAAAACTTTATAATATTAAAGTAACTGAAACGAAAACAAAAATTGTACCAAATGTACACAAAAATTAATAATGAGTTTTATAAATATGCCTACGTGTTATATTATCATTAAATCAATATAAATTAGTTTATATATGTATTTAAATTACCGTATATGAATCCATCAATTTTAATTTTTTTTCTTCAAGTGGTAACACTGAATTATAGTACGTTTATGCTTGATTTACTGTGTGAGTTTCTGATTTTCTTTTGGCTTCTTTTTTACCAGTTTGGTTTATATCTTTTTTCTTAAATCTGTCTTTTTCAAAATAACATTTCGTGATTGTTGCAACATTGTTGCAACATGCACATCATATTACATTACGATTCAAAGAACTAATGTATACATGTTCACAGCTGACGTCACATAATTTAGTTACATTTTTTTGATGACGTACCTCGGCTGTCTCCCCGATTCTACTGTACTTATAATACCTTAGATACTTATAATTCATTAGTACAAACATAATACGTTAGATACAACCATAATAACATCAAAATCTTCCATAATATGCAAACTGTCAACTAATTGACAGATAAAATTGTTGATTTGTTTTAACATCGCTGGCGTTGATGATACGACGAAGCTTTGAATATAACGCGAATATATGCGATTTAAGCCCACTTTGATGTTCAAAGAGACTAGATTTCACCTCGTCGCTTAGCAACATCCCCGGTATTATAAATCGCATAATATTCTTGTTATATTAATAGTTATAAAGTTTTACAAGATTCTTTGAGATGTGAGTTATCGGTAAGTGTATATATTCATTTTGAGTGGGGTTACTATAGTTGATTTCTTAACTAAACGGAGCAATTTGAAGTTGTCTCGCTGAGCCTTATTTACACTATGTAAATATCACTACATTTTTTGGCGGCAAAATTAAATTTGATCTATCAGCGAGCAAACTCAACAGCTGACGAGACAAGATGGAGAACATTCGTTTGTTTACATTACAAAGTTTGTGTGGTGTAAAACTGGTGTTACATCAGCCAATCAAAAACGATCAGTTTTAACATTCCAACTTCAGATTGCTCCGTTTAGTTAAGAAATCAACTATAGTAGTCCACGAGAATAATACACCACAGGGTAGATATATAAATGCAGTTAAACTACAATCTGTGACTGAATTTTAATTTGAATTGTCAGAACTCCATCCCCGCAAAGAGTATGTTTATCCTACATGTAAACTTACTTTGACCCAGAAACTTTACTACTAAAGGAATGAACTTAAGGTAGGCTAAAAATAAAACTTGAAGTAATAAATTTGTTCTTCGTGGCACAGTGTGACATAATTACTTCCAAGGGGGTAGTAAATTTTTTTAACCGCAAAACTTTGAAGATATATTTTGTGGCTCACAAACTTAAGAAGGTATGAGTTAGGTAAAGTTAAAAGTCTTTTGAAATCTTCGATAATATGGCGAGTTTATTAAATTGAAGAAGAAAATAAATAAATATGAAATCTATCATTGAATCCACTCAACTTCAGCTATATGACGTAAAGTTAGAAACCTCATGACAATTCTACTATACTCGATCCAATTAGTCGTCAATGGCATTCGACAGCAAAGAACATATGAGCCGGAGTCTCTCGGTCAGCAGTTAAATCGATCGTCTTAAATGTAGTCGTCATTGCTAAAACAATATCTTCGTTGCCGCTTTAAATTTCAAAGATTGTTGCACGGATTGAGGTTCTGACTGCACCAAGACGAATCGGCCAAAGTGGTTGGATTCCACTATAATAACTTCTACCATTCTATAATTGAGAGTAAAATAAAATAAAAAGTTATTTACAACCACCGTGGTATTTTTAGAATCTCTTGCTTACTCTCGCTATAAATAACAATGTAGCTACACTTGGCGTAAAACTTGCGAAGTGCAATAGATAAAGCTGAGTTTGAAAGCTCAGCCGGGCGTCGGGACGCCGCTGCAAGCGCACGAACTTTCACAATAAACATGAGCGTCGCTGCTGCGTCGCTTTGACTCCGCTGAATCGTTCGTTATTCATGGCAGATTTATAGTACAAGGGGAATTACGACTGTGTGTGTGTGAGTGTGTGCGTGTGTGATGAAGTGACGATGTGAAGTTGAAATACTAAATGCTGGAATTAAATTGAACTTTGCGGAAATTGTTTTACACTTACTATACCTACTGTTAATTATATCTATTTATTTATTTGTTGGATACTCCAAAGTATTATTGATGAATTAAGTAATTGTTGAATATAGTAGTTTTTCGTTTTTTTATCTGAATATGCGCAGGGCCGGCACAAGGGTTGCAAAATTCATTTATGACGCCCTTTGAATTTAAGTTCTTTTATAATTTGTCTCTGAGATTCTTAAAAAAATTTAAGTGATATACTACAGCAACAGCAAGGAATACAACACTCATATAAAATAATTAAAACAATTTTCGAATTTCAAAATTTGAGATGAAAATAGGTAGGTACTATCTCTACACCTACTCCTCTCTAAAATTCTTTGTTTTTTACCTCTCGCCTCATATTCTATAAGAGACGTATTATGACAGGTCTAAATTTGTGTGAGTTTTTGGCAGATAAGTACGTTTTAGGGTCTCTAGAATACGAATTACACATTTTTTAGATGATTAGACAGCAATATGATTTTTCTAAAGCTATTAAAATATGTAAGTAAAACTATTTATTAGATTAGTAGAATAAGCAGAATTAGGCGAGAGGTCGTGTGCTGGTCACAGCAATTTTTTTTTATATATCAGTATCAGTTAATGAATCAATATTCTGTACATAATCTACGCGCAATCTTAAGAAAGCACAATAAAATAGTTATTTATATATCTAGGTTGTAAAGCAATGTAATAAAATAACCACGTGAGTAATAAAAGATTTCGCCTGCGGCGCTTTTTCTTTCTTTATGGAATTTTGTACGACACAACAACAAATGTGCAGTGGGAAAAAGCTTACAATAAAGAATAAACCCTTCTAAATTTAATACTGCTGCCAAATCTCAATAAATTAAAATTTCACCCTCTATATAGCTTCCTGGACTGTTGCAGGACAAAGTAGGCGTGGCATCTCATCATTCCCTCCCCTCTCCGGGGTGTTTTTATTCCTTCAAAGCAATTTACATGGCAGATAAATTGTTTCCTGCTTCTTTAGGGCTCTCTTTCCTTCGCTTCCAGGCGACTCCGGGACGTTCCAGTCCCCGCTCCGGCCGCTCCAGACTCCAGACTCGTCGTGTGCCTGTTGCCTAATCTCCGAGCGTTTTTGTTTTGTTTTTTCCTGCGTTTGATCTAGATTTGTGGAGCGGGGATCACGGCTTTTGTTTTTAAATTAAAATCCTGGGGCGGCCTTGCGAAGAGGGATGGTTGTTATTATTAGTAGATGTTGTTTGTTTCTGTTTGTTTGTTTTTCAGTTGCTATGGATGATTTATTAACTGCATGCTTTGTCTTCGGTAGTACTGTAACGTCAGTTCAATCGCGAATCAATCCATACACACTTACATACATCACGCCTTTTATCCAACTTGGGTGTGGCAGCGTCACATACTGCGAATCATCGTTTGAAAAGGATTATGGGATTTCACAGCTTAAGTAAAAATATTAAATGGCATGCAGAAGAATAAAATTACGGAATATTTTAATCAATAATTTGTTTAAAAATTTAGGGTATCAGGATCAGGTAGAAATTTAAATTTATTTGTTAAATGATTTAGATTTTTATAAGATTTGCATATGTTAAATTAGTTTGTTTATAAATATTTGAATAAAAAAATTATTTAATAATTCAGGGGCTCAGGTATAGAAATTTAAATTTATTTTCTAAGTGACCTAAATTTTCCTAAGATTCTTATATCATGTTATTAAGTAATTTGTTGATAAATAATAATTTATTTTGCGAATTTCGAAAAAAATATTTTTGATTCGTGATTAGTAGGTATAAACCTATAATGTTGATATACGTTTATGCTAGTACTTGTATGTTAATATAAGCTTCTGTCATTTAATTTTGTTCCTGAAGTTGTTACATCATGTGTTTGGTTACCAGCCGAGTGTACACCACTAAACAAGAACATATCCAGTAACAGAACAGTTTAATGTTATACTCGTGCTGACATCTAGTGTTGACAGACGAAAATTAGTGTCGATTAATAAAATACAATAATAGGCTGCAAAGCTATTTCCAATAAGTAAGATACACAAAATATTTCTCTTGTGATAGTTCGTGAGTTGACGGCTGGTAACCGCACACACGTAAAATCTGGGCTGATGATTTACAGTAAGTGTTGTGACTGATCAAGATTACTGATCTAGATCAATTTGTGTGAACTTTGATCTTTGATCTGATTTAGATTATCTTATCTTCAAGCATCTTGATCCTGACCTAGATTAAATAAATATGATCTGATCTTAAAATTAGATCAGAATTTTAGATCTTTTTCTACTTTATGCAAGTTATGATTGTGTATTAGTTTTTTTCTCTCTTTTTAATGTAATGTAATTCAACAGTAAAATATTTTGTCTGATGATCTTGAATTCTTGACCTATAAAAAAAAATCTATTCATAAAAATTGATCTACGATCTGATCTAGATCATATTAAATGTGAACATCTTGATCTCGGTCTAGATCCTTTTTAAAATGATCTGTCACAACACTGTTTACAATGAGGCTCCACACTGTAAAGTAAAAAGTATTCAAATATTGTTGCATTGATTATATTTTATATTGTCTATAAATATAAATATTTTAAATTAAACTCGCGCCCTATCTCTCTGTAAATATATAAACTAATTAAAAATTTTACTAAAATTTAATTAAAACGCACAGGTGCGGCAAAATTAAATCCAAAACATAAAAAACCTATTAACAGTGTATACGGACGTTCACAAAGGTTTATTTTTACTGAAAATACAATGTGTTAAATGGAACGATATAATGCAACAATGTTGTGATTTACGAGGACAGTTGACAGTCTGCTAATCCTTCTGCCAGGCCTGCGATGCGAGCTTGTTTGCAGGATGACGACATCAGCACCAGGGTGCGAACTGAGGATCACAGTTGCCATGACAGAAAATCGAAATCAAATAGGAAATTCTGAACGAAATAACAAACTGTCACGGGGCAATAGTTTGTTATTAATAAAGAAGGATTTTTCGAGATGTCAGCCGAGTAAACAACCACGTGGATTATAAGAAATAGATTTATTATATTTTTTAGATATCACAATTTTTAAATATTTTACGTACCAAGTACCTATCCATGATATAAATAAACAATTACATAGGAAGACATAAAAAATTGTATTTTATTTAGGTTATTTTTTTTAAATATACTTAAAGCAAAAGATTGCAGCTAATTAAAAATTAGAATCTATCTGTTAATTATCTGCTTAAATTCTAATTTACTGCATGATATTTAGTGATATGCAAATAATTATAATATTTAGCTCAATGTAATGCAAATTTAAATTAGTATATTACGTGTTAATTGAAATTTTGTTCTCGTTATTATATTATACGAGTATAGTATGTAATTAAGTTATTTAAATGAGTCACAATATTGACAAATTATCCTCCTACAATGTAATTAGCTATTGAATTAGAATTACAATTAGGATTATTTCAATTGAGATGTTGTTTAATTATTTGTTAAATAGAGGTTAGCTTGTTTATATTATTTGATAGTGCATTATGTTATTAAATTACAGGTGGAAACTAACATTAATTAAATTTTGCATTATAGAGTAGGTACTACTTTGTCCCAAAATATGCCCGTTCTGCTGACCAATCAGATTGCTCATTTTTGAGCCAGATTTACACTCAATAATTTAGCTCCAGGTGACTATTTTATTATAGGATAAAATTTCTGAGTTCAATTTTTATACTATATTCATATAAGTACACGATATACAGGATGTAACTACCTGTGTAACAAAATTTAAGGGTGTAGTATTGAAGGCACTGATCATGAATCAAAAAGAATTTTGTTGAAATTCGCAAATTAAAAAATGAGTCCAAGAAAATGAGACATTCTAACTACATACAAATTTTATTGTTTGTAAAATTATTTTTACATTAATGTAATTACGCTAATAAATACTGTTGTTGTGTTGTTTAACTTTTTTGTATTTTAATGTAACATTTTGATTCAAGATCAGTGGGTCCAATATACTATACACCCTTAAATTTTGTTACACAGGTTCACAGGTATACTTGTCAACTTCACTTCATGTTATGAAATGTAATCGTTCTAATTTTAGATCAATTTTACGTGATTCAAATTAACCACCAAACTATACAATAAAAAAAAATTTCCCTGTGTAAATGAGACTTCTTTAGATGCTCCTCCTTGAGACAAAATATAGATAGTAGATAATTATACCACTTTCTTATACTGCCCTTAATTTAATAATTTTAATATTTAATTAAACAAAACTAATCGAATAAAACTTATGATCTTACTATAAAACTTCTTATATTGTAGCACAATTATCACGCAATATGTGAGACTGCCACATCCAAGTTGGGTAAAGGGCGTGATAGATATATAGTAAAGAAGAAATGTATTGTTAAATA
The DNA here is from genome assembly GCA_947534325.1 of Agonum fuliginosum. Lineage (NCBI taxonomy): Eukaryota > Metazoa > Arthropoda > Insecta > Coleoptera > Carabidae > Agonum > Agonum fuliginosum. Next base: position 30,848,200 of record OX384033.1, on the reverse strand, counting down.
ACTTAACATAAATTTCAAAAATAAATAAACATAAAATAAAAACGGTTGTTGAAATAATTTCAATTGACTGTTGTATTTCAGGCATTAATTATTTATTTGAATTTGCGACGTTTCGACCTTTATTTAGGTCACTCTCAAGCGAAAGTTTCATTGTTAAAATTACAAAATATAAATTAATTACATTTAATACTACTTTTGAGGTGTACGATTGTACATGTACATCTAAAGAGTCTAGTTTAGACTTAAAGCCTGAAATCCAACAATCAATTGAAATTATTTCAACAATTTTCATTACATATTCGGCTTAAATAAAATTTACTCAATAAAATAAAAATCGACAAAAACTTAGTCATGAGAAAAATTACAGAATAATTTCGTTATTCAGAAAAACGAAAATAACATTTAGGTGTGGCATCCTTACAGATACTGTGAGTCTTAGTAAAGATACTGTATAAGCTTGTCAAACTCACGGATGCTAGCGGTTGTAAGTACAAACGAGAATACCCAGCTTTAAATACACTTTAAAAACATATTAAAATATACCAAGTCCCCCAAGGTCAGTTATCCAATCTTCGCACCTTAGTTCCGAGTTTCTCCACCAGAGTCCACCACTGCGCAATGCGCCACTGACGTCACCATACATCATGGCCGCCTTAGCAACGCCCCGCCCACTAGTATAGCTCCTCCCGCCCATGGCAACGGCTCCGCCCCCAGATATTTGTTTCCCGTTTCTATGGCAACGAGTCGGTGGCCATCTTGGATGCTGCGCGATGGACCATACGCAGTTCTCGTGAGTTGGACAGAGACGGAGGTATAGAAGAGGAAAACCGAACGTAGAAAGGGTTTAGTGTGGCAATGATGGTGGATCTGGTAACATATCAATGGTTGGGGAATTTCATTTTTTGCACTAGGGGGTGGATGATCGATATATAGGTCAGTGGTTGAATAGTTTGAAAAGTTATGCTCTGTCTCGCTTCAAAGCAAAAGTTTCGTCCAATTTTATCGCCGTTTTATTGATATTGCGTAAATAAACATTTGTTTTTGTTATCAACCGATGTTTTTGTACGTTTACGTAATTATGAGGATATACATGTACATTCACAAATAAATTAATTTATTCATGCAAATCGTTTACGTTTTTTAACCAATTTGGGTGCGGTGGTCTTAGTTTTTAGCAAAGTGTGTGCGGTTAGTTGCTGTCATCTCACAGGTGCAACACACACCACAAGGGAGATTTTTGTGCAGTTAATTTAGATTATCAAACTATTATTTTTTATTGCATGCACAATTAAATTTAATTATTAACGAATTGTGAAGCGGTCACATCGAAGTTTATTTACGTTATTATTAATTTGTTTTTTATAATATGATTACGTCAGAAGTTAAAGGGTATAGGTGCTTTATAAAATCCAAATGACATTTTTCAATGTGAAATAGATTGATTAAACTCACAGGTATAGTATTGATGGTTGTTAGTGGATAGTACATCACAAAGAGAGATTTTTGTGCTATAAATTGAAATGTGTATCTGACTGGATTTGAACCTGCGTTATTAGAACCACAATCTGCTTTCTTTTTCTTTTTTACTGGCTTAAATTGCTTCCTGGCAATGGGCGAGATTTAGTCAACGATACAACCACTACCCGGTGTCCGACAGATTTGTGGTTGCCAAGTTAATTGTATCCCAACTTGGACTGATGCGATCCAATCAAGCCCACCTGACCTGGATTCGAACGCACGACCTCTGTATCCAGAACCACGCACTCTACCACTGGGTTACTTCGTTTATTGGCATCGAGAGAGGATATCGATCCAAAGCATGCCATGAACATTTAACACCTAATCCGGATTCGAATCTACGACCTCTGTAACCAGGCTAAGCACGCAGTCACTCTACCACTGTGCAAGTATCTGGGTCAATGGTGTGGAGAGTGGATACCCACCTAAATCACGCCATAAAATTGCACACCTGATCCCGGATTCGAACCCACGCCCTCTGTTACCAGAAGCACTCTACCACAAAGGGTATGTGCGGTGCCATATTCAATCCAAATGGCATTTTTGTCAATATTAAATAAATCAAACAACATCAGGTAGGTACCTACTCATGGTTGTCAGAGAATGGCACACCACAAGGAAGGTTCTAATGCAGTTAAATTGAAATGTGTATCTTACTGAATTCGAACGTAAATCCGGATTTGAACCCACGCCCTCTGTTACCAAAAGCTCTCTACCACAAAGGGTAGGTATGTGGTGCCATATTCAATCCAAATGGCATTTTTGTCAATATTAAGTAAATCAAAGAACTTCAGATACTCATGGTTGTCAAAGAATGGCACACCACAAGGAAGGTTATAGTGCAGTTAAATTGAAATGTGTTTCTTATACTGTATTCAAACCTAAGTTGTGAGAATCTTGTTATAATCGGTTTGATTGGTAAATCAAGTCATGAAAATATGATCCGGATTTGAACCCACGACTTCTGTTACCAAATGCTCTCTACTACAAAGAGTATGTGGTGCCATATTCAATCCAAATGACAGTTTTTGTCAATATTAAATAAATAAAACTCATAGGTACTCCTGGTTGACAGTGAATGGCACACCACAAGGAAGATTTTTGTGCAGTTAAATTGAAATGTGTGCGTTACCAGATTCGAAGCTAGGTTGTTATAGTCTTGTTAGAATGGTGACGAGAACCAAGCACTCTACCACTGCCTAAGGGGTGTTACCCTCGTTACTCGATTATAAAGATAAAAAGATATCAGGTTTAAATTTCCGATATCTCCTTTCGATCGCTTCCCTTTAACTACGTCCTTGGCAGCGACAGCGCCTAGCGGGGCGAAAGGCAACTACACGACACGAATATAGTACAAGCCACGAATAACCTCTCTCTCTCTCTGACTCTCGCTCGGTCTCTCTCTACGTGTGTTGCAACAGATCGCGGTTTATAAAGTAGGCTGCTGTGCGATGTTCGACTGTCTTGTCGTTCTAGAGCCGGGGCAATAATAAACAAATGAATTACATTCAGAGGTTATGTAACTGTGACGTCATTTTGACCAAGAATGCGGACGTCATAAGAAGAAAACTGAGATGGGAACGAGAGAATTATTTTTTGAATCTTTACCCAAATTCGGTAAGGAAGGCTCACATACTGTCAGTCATCGATGTAGATATATTTTACGTTATAACCGTCAACTCACTCATGGTTGTTAGTGGGCAGTATGTACTAAGAGAGATTTTTCTGCAGTTTAACTGAAATGTTAACGAACCTATACAAATTTATTTCGAAGTTGCTCTCTTCAAAAATTAAGTTATTCTCCATTTCAAGCCCTGTCCACACATGAACACATAGAGGACATAAGTACACATACACACGCAACAGTAAAAAATACTGTGTGTGTTGCTTGTGAAATAGTGGCGCCGCTATTTTGTGGCTTCTATGTAAGTAAAGAAAAAATTTTTTTTGAGGCCACAAATGTTCCACACATTCTTCATTTTGCTTTTGTTGCCTGTGTCTCGCATGTGTGTGTCTTCTATGTGTGAACAGGGCTTTACACTGTTAAAAGCCAATATTTAAGGGTATCGTCTCCACGTAGCTCAACACCGCGTTTGTCCTATGTTAACGCTCGCTGAAAATACGGAAAAGCAGTCTAGCAATTTCTACAATGCTCAAGAAGTTTTATAGGTAAAGCTAAATTTCATAAATTTATTTACAGACGAAGAATGCAACTAGGATTATGCCGAGTTACATTTTCTAATAAATCTCTTAATAATAAGAAAAAGCATGTAAAAAATTGCTTAAAACACACTTTTTCATTAATTTTGTATATGGATTGCAAAGATTTTTTTAAAATTCTAACTGGGCATAGTCCTAGATTAATTCTTTCACAAAAATCTAGTACGTGTTTTTCCTTCAAATTTTTAATATGCAATGAGTAAAGCAGAAACTGCTACACCTCTAAACACGCAATATTTTGTTACGGAGACGAGACCCTTAAGTCCATAGTTATTTAATTTATTTTATTATAGCATAGTAACTTTAGAAGTTACAAAGGGTATTATATTATATATGGTGCATTATAACATCCAAATGGCCTTTTTAACGTGACATTGATACTCTTTTTAAAAATTAAGCACCGTTAGTCAATACCTAAGACCATAATAATTTAACTTGATTTTTTTTCATAGCACAGTAACTGCAGAAGTTACGAAGAGTATATGGAGCATTAATAAATCCGAAGAGCATATTTCAATATGAAATTGACACTCTTTTAAAAAATGAAGCTGTTCTTCATCTACCGTTAGTCAATATCTAAGTCCATAGTGTGGCCTTGAATCCGCTATAAACATAAACATTATCATAATAATGGGCTGAACAACTCGTACACACAAGCGTATACGTACATAATGCGTATGGCACGTAACGTAACGTAACACTACGTTAGTTAACGCAACAAACCGGTTTTATGACTTTCTGACTTCGTTTTGTTCTGGGTTAATAAAATGCCTCATGTATCTGATTTAAGATAGCGGCGCTATTTCTGGATTTTGAGAAAAGTAGGGCACATTTAGAGACGCAGGATTAAGCAATTAAGAATTAAGACTGAGATTCACGAAATGGCGTAGGGTTATGTTAATAATTTAATATATTATAGTATTTGGACCATGTAAAAAATAAATACCTTCGACAATGTTAGGAATTGTGGGCGCACACACCCATACACGAATTCATTATTACTAATGTCTCACGATTAATATGACTACCCCTTACCCAAGTTGGGTAAGGGCGTGATAGATAATGTATTTTTATTTTTGCCTCCTCCTGACAATGATCGAAATTCAGCCAAGGCTGTTCTTTCATCTAACCCTCGCGCACAATTAAAGTAATTATCAATTAATTGATTGAACTATGCACTATAGAAACTCACAGTGGTTTGTGTGGCTGTCACATCCAAATTTATTTAAGTTGTTATTACTTTGTTTCTTTATAACATATGCAGTTAGTTAGGTATACTTCAGAAGTTAATCAAGGTTATATGGTGTCTTATTAAATCAAAATGGCATTGTCAATGTGAAATAAATTTATTAATCTCACAGGTAGTATTCATGGTTGTTAGTGGTTAGTGGAAGGATCACCATAAAGAGATTTTTGTGCAATTGAAATGTGTACTAGACCTGCGATATTATGGAACCACAGTCTACTTTCTTTCTTTCTCTTTTTTATTGATTAAAATTGCCTACTGACAATGGATCAAGGATCTAATCGTCTTGAGCAAGCCCTTGTTACAACCTTTAGCCGGTGCCCGATAGCTTTGTAGTTGCCAATTGTATCCCAACTTGGAATGGTGACGACTTGAAGCCATGGAAATTGCACACTTGACCCGGATTCGAACCCAACGACATCTGTGACTAGAGCCAAACATTGTATCACTGTGTTATCTCGCCGTTTATAGGTCAAATGAGACGCCCTGTACATTAAGGAATCGAATCTATACAAATTATATCGAATTCTTGTTTTATTTCTTGCTCCACAATAACAATTGCTTTTAGTGCATTGGTATGCCACTGTACAATCTACATCCCTAGAGCAAAACAAAACAAAACACGATCGCTTGTAGGACTTACGGTCGTATGTGACCCACATCCATGTATGCGGTTTAGTCCTCTAGTGGCCTCTTTTTCACTCTTGTACCATCGCCAATGATTACAATAGATAGAGAAAGAAAGCATTTCGAATAATTGGATTAATATAAATTCTAATTTTATGTATACAATATACATAACTTGTTTATTTTGTGGCAATGGTAGATTAAAAAGAGCAAGAGTGGAATTTACCTCTCTCCTTTTAAATTTTATTTTTATTTCATTTTGCTGGTACAACCATATTCCATATAATTTACTTCGAATTATAGAGAATGGTAGATGTGATTATAGTGAAATCCAACCACTTCGACCTATTCGTCTTGGTGCAATCAGAATCTCAATCCGTGCAATGATTTTTAAAGGCAAAGCGGCATCAGAGATTCTTATGCAATCATGACTACATTTAAGACGATCAAGTGGTCAGCTAGAAGCATCCGAGTGCGACTTAATTGCAAGATATTTTATAATCACACACTGCCGGTCGAGAGACCTGAACCACGGAACTCCGGGTTCGTATGTCATCACATGCAGAGAGCTGTGCTTAAACCCGCGCAGCTACTGTCTCGACAGGACTACATTTAAGGCGATCAAGTGGTCAGCTTGAAGCATCCGAGTGCGATTTAACTGCAAGATGTTTTATAATCACACACTGCCGGCCGAAAGACTTGAACCACGGAACGCCGGATTCGTACGTCAACACATGCAGCTGAGCTGTGCTTAAATCCGCGCAACTACTGCCTCGGCAGGACTACATTTAAGACGATCAAGTGTTCAGCTGGCAGCATCCGAGCGCGATTTAATTCCAAGATGTTTTACAATCACACACTGCCGGCCGAGAGACTTGAACCACGAACTCCGGGTTCGTACGTCATCACTCATCACATCATATCAATTGAATTTAAAATTGAAAAAAAATTATTTAAAATTGGTTCTAATGCGGGTGATTGCGGTTCTGTCCACTCAGGTTCGAATCCAGTACACATTCCAGGCTCACTTTAAGCAGAAATATGAAAACCGGAACAAAACCGAAAATTATACAGCACCAGGAACCGTACCTAAACCGTTATTTGGTGCGGTTCGAGTCCCCATATAAGTAGAACCTCGCGTTGGAAAATAAAACATATCGCACTTATAATGTAGGAGAGAGGTTGCATGAAAGGGACAGGTATTGAAAGGGACACTGATCATATTTTAATCATGGTACGTATTGTAAATCTGCAGATTTTTTCATAAGGTGCTACTACTGTAAGAGAAAATATTATAAAATATAAAGACATTTGCTACTATACTTTAGGAGATAGATGTGCATTTAGTGTTTCATATCAAAATTATAAAAATCCAAGTGGTCGACTTTTGAGTAATTTTTTAAATAATGAGTTAGTATATATTAATTATATTTTATTGTTATTAAGTAACTAGTCTAAGGGTATAATTAAGCTTCAGTATTTCTAAAAAGGTGCGTTCATTTTTGTTTTATAAAATATTATTAGTGTTTGTGCATACAAGTATTGAAAGGGACAATGCGTAAAGTTATGAAAGGGACATGTATGAGTATATCCATACCGAAAATATGAAACATGTATGTGTATTTAGATGGTAATAACGCCCTATAAGCCTTACTTGATAAAAAGAAAGTATAAATTTTAAAAATAAGTTAACTATCCTGCAGCGCGTTTTCTTTTCACATACTCTGGTTGTCTGGTTCAACCTTTATACGACATATAAGGTTATGCGACAGCTAAAAGCATTGATACTGTTTAGGTCCAAGCATTTTTGTCATTGACGTCCATTTTTTGTCGTCAATAATGTAAGTGTTTCTTTTAACACCGGGAAGTGTCCCTTTCATACCTGTAAAAGTCTTGAAAGGGACATTTGCATAATTTTTTATTTAAATCAATTTGTTTAATTGTTTATGTGACAAGAAAATAGTTAAATCATATAGTTTTAATAATATATATTTTTTTTTAAAGAAATAATTTGCAATTGCTTAACTATATTTTTAAAAAATTGTCCCTTTCATGCCACCTAACTCCTAACTATTTTTCCTGGGATTCAGAAGCATGAAGGAATTCTGAAAGAATCCAGTGATGAACAAAATCTAAGTAACCGCGTTATTTAGTATCTTGTCACCGTTACGCAGTCCCGCTAATCGTGTCGATTGTTTACTACGCGGTCGAGTGTCGCACATAGTAGACGTGACCTTGGGGCGCACATGACTCGCGGTCACGTGATGTAGTTTTTGTTTTAAGCTTATGACATCGCCAGAGTAGAGACACGCAGGGAACGTGAGTTGTAGGCTGCGATGACGTCAGCTAGCACGTGCTCACAATGCAATTGTTTTGGAGAATGGAAACAAAATGACGAGATGGTAACGTAGATGGGTTTGACCTATTTTGTGACTGACGCTAAAAATAGATGTAGTAATACTGTTTTATAGTAAGTTATACTTCGAAGCGCTTCGAAGTATCATTATTGTTTTATTTATATTATAAGTTATATCTACATTATTGACAACTATTTCTCATATCTGTACCAATTTATTTAGTTTGATCCCAGCAACCGACATTAATACGACTGGGCCCGAATGGTTGGATTCCACTATAATAACATTTACAATTCTGAAATTGGGAGTTAATCCTGTCGAATGGTTACCCTCCAAAAATTATGTAAATCAGAAAAGGATTAAGAATCAAATACGAAAATGTTGGTAATATGCGCTATAAACCTGCCTACTTGACAAAATATAATCCCTAGAACATTTCAAGAATATGAACATCCCGTTTTGTTACTTTGCTATTTTTGCCCATTAACATCCTATTAATATCCTAGCGATTGCCCGTGTCCGCCCTTAGTGACACTATTATGTAACATCCCCAAGTTAATAATTTGGTAATAATATCCGAATAATGTTCCCATGTAATTCTCTGAGATGTTTGTATTGAGTATGTCATTTTTGATCGTACTAAGGATGTGGCTAGGATAAACTTACGTAATATTGCTTAATAGGATATTTTTAAACATCCCATGAACGATTCATGTCAAGTGGGGCCTATTTAACATTTTGCTGATGATTCTATGTGCAAGAAAAAAAAATGTGTTTTTTTGTGGTCGTCTAAAAAATAGCGTTCATGGCCCGTTAGAAAGTAAATATCGCATTGTTCGTGTGTTGTCTCACTCGGTTGCACCTCGTTCGTCAAACTTTACACTCGCACGATATTTCTCACTTTCGATATTCGTTATGAAATATAGGTACTATTTTAGAATAACCATAACGAACAATATTTTGTATGATTGATTCTCTTATTGAAGATTGGAATAAGCGTTGTTTATATGGTGAAAGCCTGTTTTACCTTATACTTTTTCCGTCTAGATTCTAGTTCGAGATTTATTCGAGAAGTTCCTAGCAATTTCTAGTATAATGTAAATCAGAAATTCCCATTCGATTTTCGTTCGATTTCCATACTTTTTACCTCTCGCCTAGAGAGGTATAGGGATCGTGAAAAAATTCGATGTTGAGATTTTTGTCAATTAGCACGTTTTAGCACCTTTAGAACCTATTTTGACTATTTTCACGATGATGTCTGTGTGTGTGTGTGTGTGTGTATGAAAGTCTGTATGTACGCCTACTATAGCCTTTCGTCCCGGTTCATTATCTCAAATTCTACTGAACATAAAATTCTAATATTTTGCATTATACAATTATATATGTTAATGAAGAGCTGAAAAGATTTTGGTAAAAATCCACCAACCGGAAATGGTACTTTTCTTGTAGCACTATAACATTTTTTGCAAAAATTGTATAAAATAATGCGATTGTTACAATTTGACATACCACACATGAAAGAAGAAATTACATTGTACAATATTTAATCTTATTTGTTTCTATATCTTTAACCAATAAAGAAATATATTTTTTTTAAATATATAATTTTACCTACCACGATTTGTGAATCCCGAAATAGAAATAAAATTTAAAACAAAAATAAAATTGTCAATGTGACAGATAAACAGATGTCTGTGGCAAGGAGGTTTCTCTGTGGTGTAGGGCATGTGTAGAGTGTTGTGTAGAATTTTGAAATGTTGGATATAGTATAGATATTAAATGGACATAGTATAGTATTATGTAAATATGGTATTTATAAAATAAAATTATATATTAAACTAAGAGCTTATTAGATTTGTGAAATATATAATTTATTACCTAATTAAAGCTTAATATTTGATTTGGTTAAATACGAGGTTAAATAATAATACTTCAATGTCAAGGCGAGAGGCGAGGGGTAACTAACTCTTACAATCGGTGTACAAATCGTATAAAGTCACATAGACAGTCATATGCAATCTCTGTACAGTCCATACATTCAGTTTAAAATCAACCATTACTTTTACAAACATCAGCAATCATCCTACAATCCGAACAATCACTCTACAGTCTCTACAATCAAGCTTACAGTCCCTACAATCACACTTACAGTCACTACAGTCACACTTCCAATCTCAACAGTCTTTTCAACAATCACTGCAATCAGCTGCATTGAAGAACATTTTTAATTGGTTTTTATCGGTTTGTATGTAACTACCGAAAAAAAATGCATTATTTTGTTGTATATTCAATAGATAAAGTAAAAAGTGAAGTAATAAGTGTATACCAAGCTTGAATAAAGGTAAGTAAAAGTACGGTGACAATTAAGTTAAAAAAAATTTATTTAGATGAATATGTTTGGCCAAAGGGGACAACGTACAACACTCGACGTTGTCTTGTACTTTCGTTGCTTTGTACATTCGCGGTTTTGTATGAACACTGGAAAGTATTTGCGGCGTATTTTATTTACACCTCCTTGTGCAAACACCGAAATGTACTTTTCTCGATATTATTTATGACAGTGACAGTACAGTTGACATCTTTTGCATCTTGGGCTCAAATAATGCAGTATGCTGTCCAACTCGTTGTGCATGCGCTAATTCCTAACTTCAGCAAGATGCATGCCAGCGGTACTGAAACAATGTTACTCGTTCGTTCGTCACTATCCCAGTTGGACCTTGTCCCCGACTAACGGCTCACTGTAGTCCCAAAGGCGCGCGCAGCGCAAGTTGGAGCGCGGAGCGCGCAGTCCTCGAGTTATTTTTTGAAATGCGCCGCAGGCTAACCTAAAAACATATGGTTGTGAAAACCATTGTTTCAGTGCCACTGACAACTTATTCTACAAATTTTTTTAAAATTCTTTCGAGAAAAGTACATTTCAAAGGAGGTGTACATAAAATACGCCGCAAATACTTTCCAGTGTTCATACAATACCGCGCATGTACAAAGCAATAAAAATACAAGGCAACATCAGTACTTTCGAGTGTTATATACTCACCCGGCCAAAGTCTGACGCAACGACCTTACATAGTCTAGACCCAGTATATGCAGGCCAAAGTGTAGGCATGGAGATGAAGCCAACATCGTATAGACAAGGGGTGCGCGGGAGGGGTTGAGTTTCCCCCATGAAACTTATTGCGGGTTGCATAAGATATAAGTTTTGATAAATGGCTTTTAAATCATATCTATTAAAATTGATGAAAATGTTACATACATACGTGCTCCTTCTGTTATTACTTAATATAATTTACAAATTGTTTCTATTATTTATATTTCTAAAGATAAATGCATCTAAAGTCTAGAATTGTAAACGTCAGTTTGACAGATGTAGCGTATTCAACAGTCATTTGTTGAACGTTTATTGTATAATTTGCTAAGAAGTGTGTAAAGTAGTCAACGTGCTATGATCCATATGGGGGAAACTTTTCCCTTCCCCGCTTGCATATGATGGCTTCAAGAGTATACTTTGTCTATGTTATAGTCTATGGTCGAAGATCTGACGATATTCAGACAGTTTCAAAAAACTATGTTTTTCATGGACCAATATGTTTAATTGGCAATGAACCATTTAAATTGAAAAGAAATGGTTTATTAAATATTAGGAATAAATATAAAAAACTGAAACAAAATTTAAATTAAGTAATTAATTAAATTTACTTATATTATTTTATGTATTTTTTGTAGTTTGTGAATAAACACTAATTTAATTTAATATTTAATTGTTTTCATTGTAGCTAACAATCCTTGCAATCAACATACAATCTCTATTTTTAATCATACAATCACTACAATCACCAAATATTGCATTTATAATCTTACAATCAGTGAACAAAATAATACAGTCCTCAAAGTCACATGTTGATTGTACAAAATCAAGCAGTCACTGAAAATCGCTTACAATCGTCTGATTGTATAGATTGTACAGTCAGGTGTACAAAATTTGACTGGGTGATTTACCCCTCGGCGAGAGGTATTGTAACGGCCACGTCAGATTTTTTATTCTAGCCTTCATTTTTTGATGTGTTATTTTCTTGTTATTCCACCAACCCTAAGTTAAATTAAACAACTCAAAATCACTAACACTAAATAAAACGCAAAGAACTATAAAAACAAATACTATCTAAGTTACAGCGTTGCCTACCTATGAAAACAAAAAATAAAATATATCAGTTTTTCAGTGTTAATGTCATATAAATTCTTGACTTTTTGACAAATTGATATTGAAAATATTATATGTCATTTATTAATTATTTATAATGTCATGATAAACTTTAATAATATTATTTATAAAAACTAGAATCCCCGAATTCTCTTCTACAATGGTATATTTGTGAGCAAATACTTTCATACACACTTATTAATATAAGTAAAATAGTAGATTTTTTCTAAGATTTTGCAAGTTCCATTTCCGTTTGGCAAAATTTGATCAGCTCTTCGTTTAGACGTACAAATGTTCAGTAGAATTTGAGATAATGAATGACAAAGAAAACGCGGGAAAAATTCCATCCATACATATAAATAAATCGTAAAATATATTAAATGTTGCACATACTTTTATACTGGACTAATAACGCTGCGCATTCTAACTGATTTATTTTATACTATTACTGGGGAAACGCGGAAAGTCAAACAGAACGAGTTTATATGACGTGGACATAGTGGTGGGGGAACTATTAGACGGATGGTTTTTAGACCGGGTGGTTATTAGACCGGGTGGTCATTAGACCGGGTGGATATTAGGACGCGTGGGTATTAGACGGCGTGGTTTTAGACCGCGTGGATTTTACTCGAATTTTCATAGTGGTGGGAGAAATATTAGACCGGGTGGTTATTAGACCGGGTGGATATTAGGACGCGTGGGTATTAGACGGCGTGGTTTTAGACCGCGCGGTATGCTTCGGTTTGACCAACCTATAAAAGCATTGATATTTTGTTTTGATTTGTTCACGTTGACGATTATGAATTTTGCACTTGTACGTTTTATTCAAGTTGTGTTAATATTTTTTCCATTATAAATTCTAACCTCAATTCTTAAGTTGTCACTTGTCAGAATAAGTACGAATATTATTTACTATTTTGAAGTTGCCTAACTTGGACTATTTCGGAAAAATCGAAGAATACCGATTGTATCCGAATAGTTTGGAAATAAAGTATGAAACTCGAACGAATCTCGAATGGAAATCAAACGAGAAATCTAGCGTGAATCTAGACGAAAAAAGTATAATGTAAAACAGAAAACAGGCTTAACAAATTATTCTAAATTTAATCCTTTAAAACACTTTTGATCTATTCTTGACATATAAAAATAGTAAACACATTTCCTCCCTTAAATGTCTACCCCTTCTCCTTTAACCCTCCCTCTTTTATCGACCACCCTGACGTCACGTCTGTGACCTTTCACCCTTTAGCCTCTTCACCTTTACCCCCGCCACCGCATATGCCGCAGGTCACGTGATATGCGGACATGGAGCATCATTAACTAATAAACAAGTTTCAATTTCCATCATTCGCCAAACAATAACAATACACTGTTGATGTTGTTATGGTTCCGTCGTTGTTGATGTAAACAATACATATGTGGGGAGGGAGAGGGGGAGGTGAATCGATTTGATAGGATTCTTGGGGAATTGAATGCTGTTTACTTGGAACAGAGTAAACAGAACTTAATTTGAAACGATCTAGTGGAAGAATAACTAAATAACATGAACTTTTGTCAATAGTTTGCCAACATTTAATTTGTTGAATCCGGAATCCGGCAATGTTGTGTAAAGATGTATTAATAGGATAGATAGTTGAGTGTGGTTCTAAAAACTTAGGTTCAAATCCAGTCAGGCACACATTCCAATTAACCGCACAAAAATATGTCGGAGTACGGGCGGAGCGGACTATAGATGATATGTTACGTGATCAACAAAACTACTAAAAGGCGCAATTATTGAAAAAAGTTAACTAATCGAAACACCAAATAAATCACACATTTACCACTCATGTCAAGGACCAGTTAAACGTAATCTACAAACTATGACGATAAGGAAAGGTGGCAATTCCCGGGCACGTGCTACTCGTATCAGAGCATATTCAAGACTGCCGATGTGCCGATCACTGCCGATATCCGACTCACACCTAGCACGTAATCCCAGACTTCGCCCAAGTGTACTAATAGTACTAACGTAATCGAACAAACATACACGATCATAACTTCATTAGCACACTTGCATTCCTATTACAATCAACATGATTGCTAACCCCGACAAATATATCTTGAGGTGTAAACTCTACTAACCACCATGAATGAATTATCGATTAATAACCGCACACAAGATTAATATGTACCTTTTTTTGACTATCGATAATCGATTATTAATAGGTATTCGATAATCGATTTTCGATAATTAGAGTTAAAATTTAAAATATATGAATATTTTTAGGGGTTCGTGCCAGGCTAATCCTGTTTATCGAAATGAATAGATGTGTCAGTACAGAAAAAACCTGGAAAATCGATTATTATTATATTATTGGTTTTAGAAAAATCGGTAAGCTAGTTAACCAAATTATCATATCAAATAATCAATAATTGAATAAACCAAATATAATCGAGGAATTGATAATCAAACAATCTAAACTCAAAGAATCGATAATCGAAGAATCGATAATCAAAGAATCGATAAACAGATTATTTAAAATGTGGTATGGTACGAGGTATGGTATGAATAATTTAAGACTTGAAGCTTGAAAGAGACTACACAAAAGATGTCACCACATTTTGTGATTTATCTTCTTCCTGATCACGTAACTTTAATCAAATTGGAATCCAATTGAGCGATAATTCGTTTTCGGCTACAAGAGCTTGATTAATTAAATTTTAACTAGATTGGTGCGAAATAAATTACTTTTAGGGTTTCTTTGTTAATTTGTCCCTATTATGAGGGCCAGGCAGGGATGCTGGACAAGCCCTTTGATTACTGATTACTAGGGCGTAGGCTTGCCCTGCAATCTCAAGAGGGGAAGATTTAGCCCCAATCGGTGACCCAGATTTCGGGGATGTTTCATTACGTATTTGTTTTTAGTTTAGGAATGCTATTTTTTCAGGGTGTTTCATAACTTCAGGTAGTTCAGTTGTTTGATATGCTGATTGCGAATGAAAAAGATTTTTTTTTTAATCGCAAAATTAATTTCCATGTTTCCCAGTCAAAAAATTTTCGTTGCCACTGCCACTGGGTAGAGTAATTATTGTTTCATTAAAAATAATTAAATTTTGTTTGTTTGTTTTACTAGTATTATGTAATTTGATATTGATTACCTACTTCTATTGTTTCATTGTTTGTTTTTAATAGAAAAACTAATCCAGTGCCATAGTACAAAAAATGCTGCAGGTAAACTACCCTTAATTTTTACAATTTTAAAAATATTCTTTTTGATTCATAATCAGCATATCAAAGAAACACCTTTAACGTATGTACTTGAAGTTATGAAACACCCTGTATTATATCCTATTCACACAAGTATTCTTTGAGGATTCTTTCATGCTTTTGAATTCTTAGATAAAGAATCACGGTGAATATTGCCTGTCAAATAGCGGCGCCGCTAAATTGAATCTTCAATGAGTCTTGGAAAAGAAAGAATTTCTAATTCATTGAAAACTTCAAACGTCTGATCCAAATGTAATCACAAAAGACGTCACATGCGTGTCTTATGTCCTTCATTCTGGATGTTTAAAAGATGATATTTTCTTCCATGCAAATGACGTCTATGTAATACCTTTTCGACAGTCAATAATAATAAAATTATGACCAATGCAATATACGACTTAATTTTGATTAATATAGGATTCCTGTATGTTATAACCAAGATGAATTTTGAGACAAATATAGGATTCCTATTTATATATTGTAAGCGGAAGATTTAAAACTGGACAACATAATGACAACTTAAAGAATACTGCATAAGACGTCTAAAATTCGACCAATACTAGTCTCCTTATGACGTCTATAAGACACTAGTAAGATATAAGTCTTACAGACGTTAATACGATCTATGTGTTGTATGAGTATATTGTGAAAGTGGCGTTTTTCCGACGAGTGCGGATACGAGCGAAGCGAGGGCTGCCATCGCACGAGTCGGGAGAAGACTTTTGTCCCGAGATGCACACTATATTTTTTCAATACCTGCACCGAAAAGCAATTAGAGGTTGAAGAAAGGAATGAACGTATGATGATAACATTGGAAAAATTGTACAAAAATTTCGTAAAACAAATAAAAATAATCTAAATAATCAATTTTGGAATCCCGCATAAAGCGGGAGAAAAAGTACTTTTCCTCCCCAGAAAGAAAAAATAAAGTGGATTCCCGCATAAAGCGGGAGGAAAAGTAGGGAGGAATAGTACTGATCAGTCAGTATACCTAACTTTAGTCCCTAATAATAGGGACGAACGGTGGCGTTTTCGGTGTAGGTATTGAAAAAACAATTTAAATCCCTCTCAATGTTTACAAACACCAGCTTCTCGCTACCCCACCACACTGGCTATATTTAACTCTCTATTTACGACCCGGTCAGGGGAGGAAATGACGTCACAAGGGTCAGGTGTGGGGCTAACAGCTGTGACCCAGATCGGATCAGATCAGTTTAATTATGCGCATGAATCTGATAGGTCGCCGGGTGTATGTACAGGAGAATGTACCAGGATTTTGCATTAGTCTGGCTGTCAAAATAGAACGAGAACTATGGCGAAGTGACGAGGGTAGAAGGGGGTGTAAAGTGGAAAGGTGTGTTTGAGGGTGAGTTGACCTGTTGAACTCTACCATAAAATGTTTTATTTTATGAGAAAGCATTCAACAGGATTTATGTCCTAATATAGAATGTTATTTTAGTTCGTTAGGCAAACACATACTGTCCGTTCAGTCAGAGTTGGCCGAAGCGACCAGGGAGAGAAAAAATATGTTCTGTCTTCGACTATAGATACCTTAGACCTCGCACGCAGTCATTTGTTGTGAAGCCGATACTTTTGATTTGACAAGTGACAGTTCGTGATTCACATCATTGTTAGTATTCAATAGAACACAATCAAAATTCACACACAAGATAACTTCTAAATATATAAAATTGTGACAGATGACAACAAGAATGAAAGAATCCAAGAATTAGCAAAAAATGTCACTTAAAAAGTGCAAAGTATGCAACTTGCATTGCAGCAACTTTGGGGTCTCTATCTCACTTCACACAGCCCCGCTGACATTAGTGTTGGCTTTAAAACCTACTGTACATTAAAATAGGCGTGTAGAACATGTAGTCTAAGTGTTCTACACAGAGCTGAGAACTGATTCAAGAGAAAATCCGAGCTGGACGACTTCTTTATACTTTCAAGATAACGAAGCGGTTTCTGCCAAAAAATTGCTGATAATCTATGTCCGCTCGATTAATATTGTTTACCAATTTAAAATTATTAAGCTCGGCCATCTCTTATTTCGCGTACTGTATTCGTTGTGCTGTCGCTGACCATCTAATAGATACCTTACACTGTAAGTCTTAAAGATACGTTTTTGAAAAAAAAGAACAGGTATCCTGCAGTCGCAGTCTGTGTCACAATTCTTTGTCCTTGCAGACCGATTTTTTAATATAGTTTCTTAGGTTTAGGTTCCATAAAGTTACGATTGAGGATTTTATTTGATATAGTATAAAATGTAGGTATTGCAGTTTTCAATAAATATAAGATAGTTACAAAATAATGACTCGTCCCCAGTAAAATTTCTTTCTCAATTTACTAAAAAAAAACATACTTATAATTTTTTTAAAACAAAATTTGTATTTTTGTGTGTGTATGTTAGGTTGTATGTGGTTGTATGTAACATTTCTTCCGGATTCTGTAAATCAAAAAGTTACAAACATTTAACAACCAATTTTATATATAACTTTTTAATACAATTCTTAAGAACCCAGTTATTTTTTGGAAGCAATCTCCAAACCAGAAGTAGTACACTTTTCTTAAATATTTTAATAAATAATTAATTTATCGCAATATTTTTTATTTCAAATATATTATTATCTACAATTATTATTATTATCTACAATTTTTAGCATTTTATAAATTGTTCTGTCATAGTACTTTAGGAATTAAAATATTATTTATAATGTAGAGTGTGAAACTTCTTCTATATTTCTACAGTTGACTAAATGACTAAAATATATTTTTTGTAAGAACCTAAATATTTGTATCTTGATTTTTGTATAGTAATAAAAAGAGTAGGGTATGGCGGGACGGCGGGAGGTATCTGATATACATGTATATCAGATTTTTCGATCCAATATTTGGTTCTTATTGATAAAAATTTCATTTTCAGTACCGTAAGTAGCTCATTGTTCTGATTTGCTTGATATAATTATCTCGTCTTTTACCTAACTTGAGTGTGGCAGCCTCACATACCGTGAGTCCTAATTATGAAAATGGTTTTCTTTACTCATACTGTTAACATTTTTTTATTAATATTTCCCTGTTTCCTCGTAGTCGGCGCGTTACTGCTTTCTCTGTTGTTATTTTTGCAAGCTGTCACAGAGGGTTGCCAAGCAACATTTTCGTACATCGTTCACAATGTTGACTTTTCTTCGTTTGTTTGTTCTTGACTGAAGGTGTTGACAACCACCACAGGTTCATGTGAATTGTAAATAACCGTGTGAAAAGTTTGGGATGTACTGTTTACACAGGATCCTACAAAGGACAACAAAAGTTATATATGCAAAGAGTAGGCGTTGTTGGTACAAAAAATTGCAAAAATAACTGAGTATGTAACGTGATCGACTGTGGTTCTGACAGCTCAGGATCGAATCCAGTCAGGCACACGTTCCAGTTTAACTGTCTCCCCTGTTATGTACTCCCGTTTAAGTTTCTGGGTCAAAGTTTACACTTGCTTTGAAAATAATCTATATAGTAGAGGCACGGAATCAGACGAGATACGTACGTCATCATTTTAGTAACAATCATTATAAAACTAAATTAGGTAGGTATGTATCTACCTGACATATTGTTTCAATATTTACATTTATAAATTATAAATGTAATTAATAATTTAAAAATACGAACCCAAAATCACATGAGTACAAAAGGCTGAATTACATTATATTTTTTCGTCTAGATTCATGATAAATTTCTAGTTCAATTTCCATCCTAGATTCGTTCGAGTTTTCCTAGTCAAAACTTTTAAAGGTTGGTCAAACTGACTTCACACTATTGAGCATGCATAGACAACTTACTCTAGTACGAACCTCGAATAGAACAATAGAAGCATAGAGCCAGGCGTATATTTCTATATTAGAAAAAAGTATGGAAATCGAACGGAACTCGGATTGGAATTTCCGATTTACATTATACTAGAAATGGCTAGGCTCTTCTCGGATGAATCCGAAACCAAAATCTAGATGAAAAAAGTATAATGTAATTCTGCCTTAATGTAATGTAGGACATATGGCAGCGTTCTACGTCATATCAAAATATTATTCATTTTTCATTACCTACTTGTTTTGGACTTGTGAAAATAAAAAAATGCAAGTAATCGCGAGTAATGCATAATTTAGTACAAACTTTGTACATACTCGTAGGTATTATTTCAGTTTATTTAAAACAAATTTCGTTTTTATTACAAAACTATGGGCATTTCAAATACCTATCACAAAATAAGTCTTTATAGTTTCTAAGAACAGTTGTAACTACAGAAAAGTACTTCTGAGTACTATAACGTTTTTTACGTTACGTATTAACGTATTTCTATGTTTCTACGTATTCCAATAATATTCCTGTTCTATAGTCATTCTAATTCTTGTTAAACATAATTGGTACACCTGTTTAGCAAGGAAATAGCCAGTATTTTAACTGTTCTATTACAAGAAAAAAGAAGACACAAATTTTTAAATAATAGGACATATTTAAAATTTCTTTTGCTGGTAACCATTCAACAGCATACTTCCAATTATATAATGGTAGATGTTATTATAGTGGAATTCAACCACATCTAGACCGATTCGTCTGTTCGTTCGACAATCTTTGAAATTTAAAGTGGCAACGGAGGGATACTTATATAACCAGATCTACATTTAAGACGATAAAATCGTTATCTTAAAGCGCCCGAGTGTGATTTGATTGCAAGATGTTTCTACAATTTTAACACTGCCGGTCGGGAGACTTGAACCACGGAACTCCGAGTTCGTACGTCATCACATGCAGATAGCTCTGTGCATCTACTGCCTCGGCAATATTACTCATGAATAAAAGTTTACTACTTAAACCGCATGCAAGTATGATAAGCCATACTCTTTAAAAATTTGTAACTTATTAATTTCAATTCACACTAACAACCATGAATACATTGAGGACATGAGGACTACTGAACAGACACGGTATAATAAATATATAATACTGAAGACTCAACAATATGTCAGACTACCACACCCAAGTTTAGTACTATACACGGTTTCCCAAAAGTCCCGGGACAACTGAGTTATGTGCGAAAAACCTAAAAATGCACACCCATAACTTTGTGCCAAATCATCGTAGGAACTTCGATCTTTGAGTCCTGCACAGGGAATTGAACAAATTTCAGTGCCCTTTTGGTGGACCGAGCGAAATTTTTTTTTTCAACATTTGACATTTTTTCCATTAAAAACATTTTTATCACAGGGGTACTAGAGGGGGCGAAAGGGGTTGTTCGCATGCATCACTTTAAAGTTGATACTTCAAAGTTTTTCGTCCACAAAGATTTATCGAAATCGATTGAAAATACACCGAGTTATGGCGGTTTGAAAATGGTCGAAATTTCACGAATTTCAAGTGAAGAAATATTATGAATCACTAATAGACCAGAAGCTCTTGACAGATGCCTTTTGGTGGATAGCATATTGATCCTATGATAACATGGAAAAACGGGTATTAAACCCGTTGCACGCTTTCCAGGCATATCTAAAAATTGTATTTCCACTTGCATAAAACTTTTCCAAAATTTTCCACCCTTGGGCCAACGAGGACTGCATGCCAATTTGGTTATAGGTGTTTTATGACATAAATATTAATTCTACAAGATCACGTGACCGTGTGAGCCCTTTGGGATCCTGCGAATCGAATGCCTATAATTTTTACTTCCTTGTACGAAGTAAGGAAGTATTGTAATCGCGAAAAATTTCGGTTCTCAGATTTTGACGGAAATATCCGTTTTGACCTTTTCTGAATCCATTATGACTAGTTTCGACGTGACGTCTGTACGTACGTACGTATGTACGTACGGACGTATGTGTGTCGCATAACTCAAATACGGTAAGACGTAGAAAGTTGAAATTTTGTATTTAGGACTGTTATAGCATCTAGTTGTGCACCTCCTATTTTTGGTCTCAGTCTACAAACCGGAAGTAGTACTTTTTAAAAATATTTCGTAAAATATTTAATTTAAGACAATTTTTTTTATTTTAAATGAAAGATTATGTGATTATTACCTACAATCGGTATTTTATAAATATTTTTGTATCTGCTATCATTTAAAAATAATTAAAGTATATATGTATAATTTAGTATTTCAGTATCTTGTAGTCCATGATCGATTAACATTTGTTACTATGTAAAATTTAAATGATTATGACATGACAGTGACAATAGTAAAATATGCTTTATATCTTCTTCTGCAGTTTAAATAAAATGACTAAAATATATTTGTGAGTATACTAGTATAATAAGTTAAAAGAATTTTTTATATTATTCTACATTTTAGTTATTAAGAAAAGTATGAACAAACAAGGCGTACAAGGAAGTCATGTGGTGTCCACGTCAGATTTTTTAGACTTTAATGGCCAGTTGCACCACTTCCAATTAAATTTTATGTTTTCCTTAAATGAACAATATCGAATCAAAATGAAATTGTCAAACGTAGAAATAACATTGCTGTCATTAATTCGATTCCATATTTTTCATTTAAGTAACGCTTAAAATTTAAGTGGAGACGGTACAAATGGCCATAAATGTGTTTAAGTTTCTTTTGATAAATGGGCGTGCATTATTAAATCAGAGAAAACACAAAGTTTTTGTGCAAGTGAAAAAATTCAATTTTCCATATGATGTGCAAGGGTTTAATACCCTCTTTTTTTATTGTGATAGAATCAATATTCTATCCTCCAAAAGGCATGGTGTATGAAATCGGAGACCATCACCTGTCATGAGCTCCCGGTTTATAAAGCGTTTGGGTCATTGCGAGACCGAAGAAGTTCAACAATTTGAACATTTGTTTAAAAATCGTAATAAACGTGCAATAAACATTAAAATTAATTAAAATTAATCTATAAAGAATTAAGTTATCGGGTTTTGGTTTATGTTTCTTTTTTCATTACCTTTAAAATAAGGTGAAACTCGACAGGGGTTGCTATTTAAAAATGTTGAGGTGGTCATCCCCTAAAAAAACTCCACGCTGCATGGAAGTTATAAACTATCTACCCAAATTTTTGGGAAACCCTATATGTAGGTAGGTACCATCATAAATTTTTAAAAACACATTATTATTTAATAACTAAAATGTTTTTCTTTTATTCTCCAGTCCCAGTCCTTATTTTTGAACCTCTGCCCATATCTCTTTCGCTGACAATAGATGTCAGTTCCAGTGTGCGCATGCGCAGTGCCATCTATCCTGTCTGCCGGAAGCAGTGATGTTTCCTGTTACATGCAGGATTTAGCATTTCCGGTTTTGCTGGATTCAGAGCCCGGCTTCAAAATCCGGAATACCGGAATCACGTATGTAGGTGACCGGGAGACATAAATTTCTAATACGGATCTGGAATGAACCGAATAGAAGGAAGGGGTTGATACATGAAATAGAGATATATTGAGCATGGATTACTTGGGTGTAACACCCTCGCAGATTACTGGAAACGGTTATAATACTATAGAGTGTTGAGAGATAGGTAAGTATTCCAAAACGATTTCTAGTTAGGTTCTATTTTAAATGAAATATTTAAAGGTACCTACACCGAAAATTAACTTTATCTACGACCATATCAGTAAGTAGGCCATTAAAAACAATTTACAAGAATATAGTAAATGCTTAGTTACGGTTGCCAAGTATTTACTGTACACCAGTTATGTAATATATATAATTACGTTACTGTTACCAAGTATTTACTGTACACGTTATGTACGAGTAATATATATTATTACGTTACTGTTCCCAAGAAATTTTTCATTTATTACTATCTTATGGTTATGGTCGTAGATAAAATATAGTACATAACTGGAATTGTAACGCAATTCATTGCTCGTGAAGTTATTGCACTCGCCAAGGCTCGTGCACAACTTTTTCACTCGCATGTAATGTGCTTTTTACAATTCGTATTATGTAATATACTATTATATTACATGCTTTCTAAAATCGTTACTTTGCGAACTGTTTTGAGTCCACAAAATAATATTCTAGGGGATCGTAACCTGAGCTGTTATTTACATTTCATAGGATAATTTTTACTGATGCTTTGTTTCAAAATTGTATTTTAAAGTTATACTATTTTGGAATAATTTCGAATAGTTACTAAACAAATTTGGAGAGCACAAATTTTTTTTCTCGCGTCAAATTATCGAGGTGTACAAATTTTCAGCTAAAAATTCGAACTGGGTAGAATTTTTATAGGGAATTATCGAAAATCGACAAAACACTAAAGGGTACCCCTTAGTAAAATCTCGATTTTCAACAATCCCTCCTAAAAATTGTATCCTTTCGAATTTTTCGCTGAAAATTTGTACACCTCCATAATTCGGCACGAGGAATTCATTTTTAAAACAATCAAGTTCGTGTCTCGTACCAGTTTTGCAATATCGGGGGTGGAAAATTTTTGAAGGGACAAAAACATTCAAAATTTTCAAAATTACCTGTGTCCTGAACACAATAGCGCAAACTAGAAGTCGATATCTGGATTAGTTTTAACTTATCGAGGGGCTAAGTTGAAATTTGAGAAAAGTGAAAATTGGGGTACCTATAACGAAACTATTTAAACGCGGATTGCGGCATTGAATTTCTAAGGGTCTAATAATTGATTTAGAAACATATTTTCTTGGAACAAAAATACTTTATTTAAAATTTGTTAATTTAAGGGCAGTTTTCGCAAGAAGCACATTTTTGAAACCACTGGATTGTTCATTGTAATTAATACCTGATTAACTATGGATGGAATAAAATTAAATTTAAATTAATTGTGCAATAGAAAGAATAGTAAATTTATGAAACTCTATATGAAAACAGTGACCAAAACTCTGTTTTTGCCGAATTCCTAACACTCTCGATTTTACTTTTTTACTATTTCACTCTTTTCTCCACTACTATGGCTGCTTGAAACCAGCCTGAAACTCGTACTTTGCCGCATCCTAGCAATACAATGTCATTTTGAAGTTGAAAAATACTGTAAATGTGTTTTCGTTGCGAGTAAACTGTCAGATTGACTTCAGGATAATGTTTTTATTAACATTTAGTAGAGAAAGAATGGATCTACAGATTGATGTGCCTTTTTAAAATTTTAAAAATTAATTTCTACCATGAGATATAACTGTGTACAGTTTACATAAATTGGAAATTTTTATGAATTTTTCGGAATTTTTATAATCATGTACAATTTTTGAATCAAAATTTTAGAAAGGCACATCTATAGATTCATTATTTCTCTATTAAATCCTTGATGAAATAAAATTTTGCCATTCTTGTACTGACCACAAAACACTCGCTACGTTATTACATTTTATGCTGGATTTTAGGAGGTAGACGGTCCTCTTAAGTGCAAGAAATGAATGAATCATATTCTGGACACTGGTTATTTTGACTTTTTACTACAAAACAATAACACATCAGTTTGTTTGTATATACATAAATAATTACCCATTCTCTCCAGGATATTATTTTTCGATTTTCATTTGTTTGTGTTATTTACGTCGCATATAGAACAAATGACAGTATGTCGTGACTGCGCATATAATAAGAGTACCTACAACATCTAGTGAGCCATGACTTGCGGTAGGTAAATGCACCGAGTTTACTTTTAAAATGGCGTTAACGACAATTTCTTACACCGGGTGACTGATGACATTTGACAAAAACCCATTAGGTACCTGCGAGGTACGTGGATATTATTTCCTGACCTTTTACAGTAAATGCTAAGTTTTTGTTGTATTATTTACCTACTAAGTGATTTCGTTACTTTATACTTTGATAGTATTATCTCTGTAATGTTAACTTCATTTAAAATGTGTTTTTTTCTATCCCTATGCTTTAATTTATTATTAAGTATGTATTGTCTGTAGGTGAAAACTAAGCTAGTGGTCTTAAATATGTTTTATAGAAATTATTAGTTTCTTCGTATGAATGGTATTGACAGTGTTTTAATAACAGCTCGTAGCATTTGTTTTACTTTGAAAAAACTTTTAAGGAAAAACTTTCCTCGTGTAAACTGGTCATAACTTTAACCTCCTAAATCTAAAATTAGTTTTAATTTGAATGAATTACTTACAAATACTCGCCAGGAAAAAAGTTTGAGTCCATACCTGTAACAAACAAACAAAGCAAAATTAGTCTTATCCCGTGCCTGTGTAATCTCCTAATTTCTATTGTCTATATTCAAATTCAAGCATTCGTTCATTCGTTCAAATTTCACGGTTGAAAAAACGCAATCTTTAATTTATAATTCTCAATTCGGCGTTGCCAACGGCTTCAGCAAACCTAAACAAAGAACTGTAAAATATTTCGCTTTCGTTAAAAGGGCTTTAGCGCACAAAAGCTCGGCGCGAAGCTTTTAAGCTCACAGTAAGCGAAAAGAGAAGAAATGGCATAAAAAGAAAATTAATATCTGTCCGTCTGAAGAGAGTAGTACTTTGGGAGAATAGAAAAAGTCACATATTTTTTATTGTTTTTTATGAGAATGAGAATTAGTGGCATTTAAGTCATTTGGGTTCTAAAGTCCTGTTTACACAGCAGACACACACGCAACGATAAGAAATACTGTGTGTTGCTTGTGAAATAGAGGTCCCGCTATTTTGTGGCTTGTATGTAAGTAAAGAAAAATCAATTTTGAGGCCACAAACGATCCACACGTTCTTCCTGTGTGTCGCAAGTGTGTGTCTTCTTTTTACCTCCCGCTTACCTGTAAGCGAGGGGTGAACCACCAATGGGAATCACTGTACATTTTGGTCGGAATACATTTCGGAATACTGGAAATACTATGGAATACATGGGAATACATGGGAATACTTGGGAATACATGGAAATACTTGGGAATACATGGGAATACTTGGGAATACGTGGAAATATTTCGGAATACCAATAGAATTAATAGAAATTTGCAGGAATTCTTGGGAATACATGAAAATAACACTAGAAATATTCGGAATATTGGTTGATTTATCTGCGTATGCGATAATTATAAATGTTGCTTTGGAAGGATGAGTAAGGTACTTAAATTTAATATTTGTATTTTTCTTTGAATTTTACTTGTACTATAAAGAAATGTGATTATAATAGGTGTTTTCTTTCAATTATGTTTTCAAATTCAAAAAAAGTCACTAACTTCTATTTCATAGACGTACACCAGTTCTTATAATATTATGATAAATGAGTTTGAATGTAATAATTATTACTTTCAGTTTATTTTTTGTTATTTACGATTATTAATAATAGTTATTTTTTACTACCATGCTAATTTACAGTCATCTGTACTTTAATGACACTCATTTCCATATAGATTTTCATTTCGTAACAGATTTTCATTTCGATACAATGTCCATTTTCAGGTAGCATGATACACACAGGTTAATTTCATACAAATAAATAGGTTTTTCTCTAATTAAAGCATTGAAGTACAATAGTACAAAAATAGTATAAGTACCATGCAACTATCTATCATTGTATTCCATAAAAAATGTCAAGTGACAGGAATATATTTATTTACTTATTTCTCGATTTATTTTGATTGTAACCAATCTATAGGATTAACTTCCAATTACAAAATGGTAGATGTTATTATAATGGAGTCGAACCATTCGGGATCTGTGGTATTATTGTCGGTTGTGCCGGGAATCGAACTGGAGACCGCTTAGCATGTTAGGCGGTCCCTCTACCGCTGAGCTCGCACTGAGCTAACCACTGGCCGTTTACATCGAGTTTACATAAATAACCTTATCTAGCAATGACCAGTTATAAGACATTAATATTCAAATTATAAATATATAATCCTAAAAAACTCACTATAGATACAAGTATAAATAATAAACAAATTTAACAAGGGATTTTTATTTTTTACAGTTCCTGTGTCATGTGTCATAACTTCAGAATAAAAATTACGAGTAGGTACATAATGTACTGACCGAATTACAACGATTTTTTTTTAAATTCGCAAAATTTTACATTTTAAGTGTCGCTGGTGGTTATAACATGAACCAGTTATCAGTTACTACCTAATTTACTATTATTTTTATTAAAATTTCGTATCGATCAGTGGTACTTTATAAACTATACCCTTAATTTAAAAATTTTAAAAAAATTCTTAGGGGGTGCTTTACTATCTGTTTAGTAGAAAAGCACACCCGAGGGAGCAAAAACATGTTTTGCTCCCTCTAAACAGGGAGTAAAAGCGTGCTTTGCGTTCACGTGTGACGCAAAATACTTTGGGAATACTGGGAATACACCGGAAATATTGGGAATACATTGGAAATACTAGGAATATTTACAAAATGCACTGGAAATATTGGGAATACAAGGAATACTTACAAAATATTGGGAATACTACGGAAATACTAGAAATACATGAGGAATACAGGAAATACCGGCAATAAATGATAGGTATTCCCATATTTTCGGAATCACTGTACATTTTCATTATTGTGGTTCACCCCTCGCCTGTAAGGGAGGTATTGGATGCTAAAAATCGAGTAGTGAGTTTTAAGTTGATGAGCACAAATTAGGGTCCTTACAACTCATTTTTGATAGTTTCACGATGATGTCTGTATGTATGTGTGTATGTGGTCAAGACCGGGGTGTAGATCAGATAACTCAAATACGAATTACTCAAAAAATTTGATATTTGGTATTTTACATTTGTATTTAAATTGGAAGAGCTCATTAGATTTTGGTACAAAATATCTTCACAAGAAGTGATATTTTTTAAAGAGTAAAATGTTTAATTGTCAAATTTTTTATAAATTTTGATAAATATTGTATTTAATTGTAATGACTACCTAATGAGAATAAGAGGAAAAGTTATTGGCAACTTATGTTATAAAAAAATTGTCTTGATCTAGTAGCATTAAAAGAACTGTAGTAAAATTTGAAAAATAAATTTTTGAGATGAAACGTTAAAATCTTTATCCATGATCGGTTGATTTTTGTTTCTGCGTAAAAAATATTGACAGGTGTGAGACGTATGGACACGTTTGCATTAACGTCGTATTAGTCAAATGTAAGATATTAAATGTAGTAATTGTACGGAGAATGGCTTAACATTTGTTACTACGTAAAATTTAAATGATTATGACATAACAGTGACAATAGTAAAATATCGTTTATATCTTTTTCTGCAGTTTAAATAAAATGACTTAAATATATTTGTGAGTAGTAGTAGTAGTAGTAGTAGGTAAGTATATACTATATTAATACATTTGTATAATAAGTAAAAAAAAATAAGTAAGAAGAATAAAGAAAGTATGGCGGGAGGTCTTGTGCTGGCCACATCAGATTTTTTCTTAAATAAAGAAATATCACTTGTGAATAGTGAAACATGAAAAATGTTTTATTTTCTTGTTTTTATTTTCCAGAGCATAAAAAGTATAAATAATACATTTCATTTCAGCGATATGAAATAATGAAGAAGAGTACAAAAAGACTTATGTTTTTACTACAGAACAGAATAAAAATATTTAATAACAGAAAATGAATTTCTTTGTGTTTCTTCTGTACTTCCTGTAGATTGTGTTAAGAATGAAATAAAATAACAGAGAAAATGGGGAAAAATAGTCTGCACCTTTATTGAAGTCTACTAACTGTATTATATTTCTTTCTATTTATTTCTTAGACCGAAATGAATATTATTATTATTATTTCTACCGTGTGTGCGGTTAGTTAGTTGTGCAGGTAACTCACGGGCACTCTTAGTACTAAGTACTAACCTAGTAGAGATATCTTAACTACAGTAATTTATTTGCAGCTTGTCCTTCACTTTCTCTGCGAACTAAAATTCCAATCTTCCACGTATAATTTCTAACCTGTCTCCTTTTAAATATCTTTCATCTCTTTTTAAATCGTGATAGGTTACGGAAGAGAGGCTCTCTTTAGAGAGAATCCTCTCTCAGAGAGAATGAGGATTTGTGTTAGAGAGAGAAGATGTTAGATTGGGCCTAAGAGAGACGGAAGAACACAAAATAAATTTAATAAAATCAACGAGGCTGTTGAGAAAATAGACTGAAACTGAAGGAAATTTGGATCGGGATATCGGAGAGTTTGTTAGGGGAAATTGTCCGCCCGGAGGCTTATTTTCAAACCACACATCGGCACAGAATACAATTTTTTTATTGTTCAACGAGAGTTTGAGAATTATTACTCATTAGTATGAATGATTACTGAACAAATCATTTGAGATTGTCGTAATTATTTAAATGAGTATTCAACTTTGCCAATGACATTGTGTCAGAATCTTTTATGTTTGCTACCAACACATAGCGGACACATAGAAGACACACAAGCGACACACAGGCAACAGAAGCACAATTAAAAACGTGTGGAACGTTTGTGGCCTCAAAATAGATTTTTTCTTTACTTACATAGAAGCCACAAAATAGCGGCGCCTCTATTTCACAAGCAACACATACAGTAATTTTTACTGTTGCGTGTGTGTATGTCCTTTATGTGTCCATGTATGAACGGGGCATTATTCTACTTATCAAGAAAGACTATTATTTTTGTATATGGATATGTTATATTACAAGATGTTCTATTGGCAAAAAATCGTATATAAAGAAAATGTAAATTATGCCTATTTATCTATTGTTTCTCATTTTACTCGAGTTTTTTCTTAATCCACATATTTGCTAAAAGAATTTAAATGAAATATTAATCATTATTTAAATTACATGATTCTTATCTCAAAATGCATTGTTTGAGGTTACTGTCTGCATATTTACAGTAAAAACAAAAGTATTTTACTTTCACAATTAAATTTTTATCTCTGCATGCATATTTAATGAAACTGGAACAGCAATGTATGCGCAATCTTATTTTTTATGTATTCTTTTAATTCATTTGAAATTTGCACTATATTTAAATGTGATATATAGTTCATTTCATTTCAGGTAGAACGCACGTCATCAGCATATTTTCGAATAAATGCTTTTATCAAACAAACGTGTTCATTTTTGTAAGCGATGCAAACACATAGGATAGAAACAGGAGATCAAATACTTATTTTTTGTTAATCGATAACACAGACGCAAAAATTTTGAACAATTTTAGAAAATTGATATAATAGAAATAATCAGTATTAAGTCATGAAAAATTATATAAATTTAAAACTTCGAAGAGAAGCACTGATTCCATTGCTTCCATGGACGGCCGTCACTGAAAAAATATGGTATTTTATGTGTTAAAAAAATTACATGACTGCATTCCAAAACTTTTTTTATATAAACTTTTTTCACATAAACCAGTCAAATATTCAATCTTATTAATTTAATTAGGTAATATTCTATCTAGGTATTCGATTTCTAGTAAACGGCCATAATACTACTAGACACTGCTCGAGTGGTTAGATTCCACTATAATAACATCGACCATTTTGTAATCCTAATGTAGAATGATTATTTATTTACTTTTTTACGGCATTCCAATATTTTTATCCCGATATTGTTTATTAGAAACAGTCAAGATCTTCCAGTCTTCTAACATCTATTCCACCCCATGTACGTTTACAAAACACGCCACCCGGTTTCTCCATCTCTCTCTGTCTCTGCTATCCTGCTCTACTTTGCAGTAACAGGTTCAGGGTTCGGTTGACTTGCCGAGGCGACGGTGGCGGTTTCCACCCTCGCATTCCACCCCCTTGTTCCGCCCCTGACTGATCCCCAGGTCCCAGATGTCGTTAGAGGCACGTGTACGATGTGTGCCGCCGCCGCCACCGCCGCCGCCACGACGCCTCCAAGTCACGGAGACGACGTCCAAGTTGAGAGGAGGTAGAAAAAGTAGTTGCTTGGAATTATGTTCAATAAATAAATAAAAATAGTATCGTTTTGGATCATAGTATCACGCCTTTTGCCATACTAAGGTGTGGCAGCCTCACATATTGAGAAAATAGTCATCGATTATTTTGGTTCATGAAGTATATAATATGAAGTAATTATTATGCACTTCAAGCCAAAAGCAATTTAAATTTTTTTTTCTCATGTAAGACACCTTATAGAGTATTTTAAGGGGCGGAGGCATCACCGGAAATGTCTGCGTTAGCCGCCATCTTGAAAAAATGGTCGCCATTTTTAGTTTTTTTCGTATGTCTTACTAACTGTTTACATTACGAAGAATACTTTAAACTGAAATGAAACTGTTTGCTAGAAAATCGAGAAAATGTATTTTGTACATTTTCGGTTTTGGTAGAAACTCTGATTTAACTAAACTAAATAAAGAACTCAATACCCTTCTTGAATCCCACATTATTCGGTTTTGGTAGGGACAGTAGAACCACAGAAAAAGTGACAATACTAATGAACAACATATTAACAATAGGTATTAACTAAGTATTTACATTGATCAGATCAGGTAACAATGTTGTAAGAGTCAACAAAAGAATTGAATAATAGTATTATTTAAGTTGAGCTTCAATTATTCACACCGGTTTAAAAACCGAAAAATATCGGTTTCGATACGTTTTCGGTTTACAATTGAACTAATTTTTCGTTTCAATTTTCGGTTTAAAAAAATAAATAATTGGTTTCGGTTTTCGGTGACGGTTTCATGAAATGTTAAATATCGGTGCGGTTTTCGGGTAAAGTTTCGGTCCGGTTCGGGTCCCTGCTAGAGACAGATGTTTTATACCTATATAAAATAACTGGAAGGACGATCTCCGTAAGACATGTATATTAAAAGTGCTTCCACCATGGAGCTCTCCATTTTCGATGAATTGGCAGCACTACTAACGCCATAATTAGTGTCTTTTATTTTTTATGTTGCCTAAAGTTAGTGACTTCTGTAACGATATGTACGTCACGTCGGGTCGTCGACAACCGTTT
The DNA here is from genome assembly GCA_947534325.1 of Agonum fuliginosum. Classification (NCBI taxonomy): domain Eukaryota; kingdom Metazoa; phylum Arthropoda; class Insecta; order Coleoptera; family Carabidae; genus Agonum; species Agonum fuliginosum. Next base: position 30,815,939 of record OX384033.1, on the reverse strand, counting down.
TTATTTTGTATTTTTGTCGTTCGGTTTTATTCGTCTTTTTCAGTGTTTTTGTTTTATCCATTTTTGGTTTACTTGTTCTATTTTAGTACATTTTATTTAAAATGCCCGCCATTATATCAACAATACAGGCAACCGCTAAAATGAAAGACACTAGATATGGGGTTAGCAGTACAGCCAATTTACCAAAAATGAGGGGTCCATGCTGAAAGTACATCTCTGTGGTGCTCGTCCTTCCCGTTATTTTATATAGTTCAGTGAGTTTAATTAATAGATAACTCTATCAGAAATATGTAAATCATGTTTCAATTTAGAAACTTTTCAATAAATTCCGTAGTAATTAAATTCCGGTATATCGTAAAATTAAATATCATTCATGTTCCCTTTAATTACACACCTAAAAATAGATTGTTTCAATTAATTCCGAATTAATTCCATCGAAACTGAAAGCTGAATTCAACATTAAACAATTTAACCTGAAATAATTTAAATCACAGAAATGAGGAAATTCAAGATTTATTCACATTATCTACAAGAATATTCCACTGCTAAATACTGGTTCAATAATATCGCTATTTAAAGCCCTATTCACACAAGGATTCGTTGAGAATTCTTGTATACCTGTAAATTTTGAGAAAAATAATCCCGGTGAGCATTGCCAGTCAAATACCGGCGCTGCTGAGTTGAATATTCAATGAGTCTTGCAAAAGAAGAATTTCTAATTCATTGACAGCTTCAAAACATTACATTTCTTTTTCTACTAACTAAATGTGCTCTTCCACCATTTATTTTAAAAATAATAAAATACGACGATCTGTGAAAACGCGGCCTGAAACTGTGCTGTATTAAGAAAGATATGAATTTTTAAAGTTTAAAATTTCGCTTGTGACGTCCCAAGTACTACCTATTACCTATATAGTGGCCCAAAACTGTTGTGTAACGAACACCCATTAAATAATTTTAAATTTAAAACAGTATATAATTCTATGATATAAGTAACTTTGTGTAGAGTAATAAATACCATAAAATACATAAAACTATATTTTATTTTTAGTTTTAAGATAGTTTTCGTACCATAGGCCCTCGCATAGGCCATAGCTTAAAAAGTTTGAGATGAAAACGGACCAAACGCAGTTGACAGTTCAAAGTTAACAAACATCTGATCCAAATGCATTTTTGTATAACCAATAAGAATAGATCGCACTTGGGACGTCACATGACGTCACATAATATTTAAAGCGCTTGTATCTCATGATTAAATAACTTTTTAAATAATTTTTTTTTATTTACAGTTATGATTTGATATGTTTTTCAAGTTTTTAGCACAATTTTATTAAATCTTGACTATGGTGGAAGAGCCCATTAAAGCAATTTACTTGAATGACATGCATTTCGAATTTACTCGGAATTTACGATACGAGCCATGTGTCGTCATTCATCATTATAAACACACGTTGCATAATCAGTGTTGTAACTTATCTAGATAATTTTATCTAGATAAATCATCTAGATAATATATTTGTATCTATTATCTTATCTAGATAATTTTTTTCTTATTTATCTCTTATCTTATCTAGATAATATAACAAATTATCTTTATCTAATTTTTAATTATCATCTAGATAATAATTTTACTAAAATTATAACTAACTTTTTTCATTTGTAATTTTAATCGAATTCAAATGTAATCAAACTGGGGAAGCATACAAACGAACAAGCTTGCAACGCTGCTGGCTCTTCAGCTGGTACCGCTTATACTTTATAACATGTCCTTTATATTTCTTTATATTATCTATAAATTATCTAATAATTATCTAGATAATAATTATTTATCTTTTATCTATTATCTAGATAATTTTTTCAATGGTTATCTATTATCTTATCTAGATAAATAAAAAGTAGGTTATCTTTATCTTTATCTAGATAAAAAATATTGTTATCTATTACAACACTGTGCATAATACACTATTTTTCAGGATTCAGAAGCATAAAAGAATCCTCAAAGAATGCATCCGAAAATAGATTTAAACCCCACACAAATTTATTTTTCTATTTCTAAATTCCTCCAAATTACCCCTCCTTTCGGGCAATTGAATTCCCGAATTCCAGGGTTATCCCGCTGTCCACACCCTTCCAGAACCTCCTCCCATCATTCCCCCCTTTTTCCTACGTGAAAGAGAACACAAGAGGAACAAGTCCGGAACTAACAACACTGAACTGACTTAAAGGAGAACAAACCATTCGAATAGAACGAACCAGAACAGTCGAACCAGGGTGGCGATCGGATGGGTACATCGGCTTTAAGGGGTCGATACACGGATGCGTATTTCCGAAGGGTAGATTGAGACAGAGAAAGGAGAATAAATCGGTTTTCAGGGTTGATATTAATCAAAATAAGCAAAACAAACACATAATTTTGTTAATACGTATAGGTAACTATAACAACAATTAATTTTGGGATTGAATAAAAATCTGATCAGCGCTGGCAACTGAAACGCGGTAATCTGCAAAGAAATGCACAGGTGGACGTAAAAATCCGCTGATTTACATTTAATAAACTAAAGAAACCTAAAACCGTTCTTAAGTCCCAAATAATCAGTTTTTGTAAAAACTCTGATTGAACTGAACTAGGTAAATAAAGAAACCTTTAGTCCCACATACTCGGTTTTGATAAAAATTATGATTGAACTGAACTAAATAAAGAAACCTTATACCCTTCTTGGGTTCCACACTAGGTTTGGATTGATTTGATTCTTTTTATGTGCATCAGTAGATCAGTGCATCTGATCAGCGTTTTATCCTTTCCCATTTTTGTTCCGTAAATTTAAATGATCAACTTTGAGTGATTGAGTGGGTCATTTTCACAGATTACTATCTGTGTTTCAGAAAAGGGCCAGATAAAACATAATTAGGTAACTAATAAGGGTGTGGAAGCTGTACACACTGTGATTCACTGGTATTGATATATTCGATAGTGTGTGCGGTCAAATCACTCATGGTTGTTAGTTGTAAATAATTGGTTTACATATTGTAATCCATGTGCTCTAATTGAAATTATACATTGTTTGATAAAATAATAATTACCTCCTCCAATTATGTAGAAGTGTACTTGAATACTTGAAGTAAGTTCATTATTTTAATTACTGAAATTATGGTTAATTACGCGGTCAAATCCTACAAGAATATAACGTGCGATGATAGCTAATTGAATATGATGTAATATTTGTGCTCTACTTTAAAAATATAAAGCATGTTGAAATAACAATAATTTAGATACCTACATAAAATTCAAGTTGCCAGATGCCAGATGTCATTATTACATTATTCGTGCTTATTTCACTTGTGTTTCATTTTATTTTTTTATTTTAACTGCTACAAAATATGTTTTTCCACGACCATTAAGTAAAACATCAATTACCTATATATATATATATATATATATATATATATATATATATATATATATATATATATATATATATATATATATATATATATATATATATATACGTTTTTAGATAGATCAGATGATTCATTATTATAATGTAAAGAATATGAATCATTATTCAGCACTTTAGCCAATCAGATTGTGGTTGCTATAGAAACGCCATTATTCATCAGTTTTTAAGCCAATCAGAGTGGGGCGACGTAGTTTTAAATACGCAGAGCACTGATTACTGATTGAATACTATTGCCATCTAGTGACAGTTAACGTAACACGTAACTAAAAAAGTTTGACTTTTAAGGTGATTTTAAACAATCAAAGTAAAAAATTACCCACTTTGATCAACATTATACCCACTTGTGGGTAAATTGTTACTTTGCTTGTTGGAAGTCACCATGGAAACGATGTTTAGGTTGAAACTTAATATTTAAAAAATATTTAAGCAGTTATTAAGAGGTGTTGAATATAACGTTATACTTCACACGTGGGCAAAAAGGAATGACCCACTCAGAAAATTATCTCACTCTGCCTTTGGCCTCGTGAGTTAAGATTTCACTTGTAAAGTAAATAACTATTTTCAGCATAGAAAGATTATTTTCTTAATATAAAATAAATGAATATTTTGTTTTAAGAAAAATGTTAGTGAAGCAAACTGTTTAAATGCCACTGCAGATACGTTAAAAAAATCGTATCTCGCTTAATAAGTAGAACTTTCGTACCGCGTTTTCACTAATCGTCATAGTATCTTAGTTCTGTAAAAAGAGCCTATTAAAGAAAAGTATCTTTCAATGTATGGTTTGAGATAACGCCTCCGGGTATTAAAGCTCACAGGCGTCTCACAAAGCCCGGACTCTGGACTGGTCCCGGACGAATCCGGGTATTACGTACCCGGAGCTGCGTTCTCCGGGCCTCGATGGCCGGACCGGACAAAACCCGGACTACGCTTTGTGAATCAGGATTAAAAGATTCGTTACTCGTCTATACGCCCAGTTAAATTCATACAAATACAAAACGTATAGTATATTTTTAAACCACATTCACATTAGGTTTACATTTATGTTTTCGTTTAAGAAAATTTAAATACATATAACTAAATACGAGCATTCACACTTAAAAACACTGTGAATGCTCGTATTTAGAAAGATATGTATTCAAACTTTCTTAAACGTAAACATAAATGTAAACCATAAATTTAAATGCTTATGTGAATGGAGCTTTAAAATTAATAAACTTAAAATTGTAACACAATTTATAGAAAAGCTCTGAACTATACTTTAATTACTATATTTATGTCATAAAGTAACAACCATGGATGAGTATAAATAATAATTGTATATATTATTTATCAAGCACATAATGTAGGCAATAATTCAAGAGGATGAAAGTTAATGCACGAGCCGAAGGCGAGCGTATAATCATCCGAGTGATATGTGTGAGTCAAATACGACGTTTTATCTTCTTCTTCTACGGCTTAAATAACCCTAGAGTCTTAGCCTCCTCAACTTTCCGACGTTTTATCTACGATTTTTTAAATAAAACATATCTTTACAAATTTTTATTCATATTAAAATATTAACCTAACCTCACATTTTGGTGTTTTTAATTTTAATTATCACAACTTTCGCTAACTCACGGATAAATAATGCATAACATCAATTATTATGGTTTATTTTTATAAATAAAAGATGATTCACTATATAATAAATTATTGTGACATTGTTTAGTAAATGCTAGATTAAAAAACAAAACATCAATGAATCTACAAAACATAATAAAAACACATGAAACAGCCATCTACGTCCAACACAGAAACTTTAATGAAACGTAAACATAATGTCATCAGCATCACTCAATCATTGATTTCACATTAGGCACAAACTACAAACTGAATAGAAGTTTCGATAATAAATTTTGTCGTTTTTGTTTCGCATTTAATATTTGTGTCACCTTTTGATTAATTATGTAGAGATTTACGAATTTACTTCTTAGATTTTACACTACGGAAGTAATATTATTTTATGGAATTTTAAATTTATTTTAGTTTGTTGCTTTTGTAATTTCAATATGTTACTCCTGGTTAGTAAATAAATTTTAAATTATACTGAAAAATTAATACAGGTAACGGTAATTTAAAAAATAAAAACAAAATATTTATATTCACAAAAATACAAGTCTCTATTCTCTTTAATACAAAACATTTTCCACATCTTTATCAATAACCCATAAATTAAACCCTATATATCTCTTCTAATACATCTCTCCACTAACCCTTTCCCCTTTTTAAACCCATTTGAAGTCGCACAAACCCACTTTAATACCCTTTTATAATAAATTCTAAATCATTGATTCAAGTCTATCTCCTTTAAGTTGGCAGTGCTCTGGACAGGGGAAACGGGGGGAATATGGATGTAATGTCCGGGGGAAAAGGGGGGATAACAGCACACAAAGCAAGACGGAGATAGAAGAGAGAGACAGGAGATCCTGAAAGCAGTGGGTGGTTGGATACAGAAATACATCAGGGTAAGTGAAATTTTGAATAGTACTAGAAAATTGATGAAAAATATTTGTTGTACGAAGTATAATATAAACACAGAAATGGACACTTCGTATCTTAGCAATACTGTAGATTTGTGGCATTTTTGTTTACCCTTTACGAGATAGAAAAAACATTACTGGGCTCGTGTGTTACAATTGTTACCGTTATTTATCGTCATAGAATGCAAGCTCCTAGCTGGCCCGTAATTTCTATCTCTCTCTAAAAGGTAAACACAAAGGCCACACTTCATTCGTCTTAGTATCCACTCCTGTCATATATTATTATTATACTTCGTCTTCGTGGTTTGCATTTTTTTTAAATTTAAGGTTAACACTTGCTATGAAATTCAAAGCAAAATGGGATGCTACATTATTGTCACTGTTTTTACCTCTCGCCTCATATTCTATAAGAGAGGTATTGTAATGGGTCAAAATTTTCGAGTATGAGTTTTTGGTGGATAAGCACGTTTCAGGGTCTCTAGAATACGAATTTAATATTTTCCCGATGATGTCTGTGTGTGTGTATGTGTGTGTGTTTGTATGAATGTATGGACTGACGATTTTTCGTCCACGATAACTGAAAAAGTATCAAACCTTTAATAACCAAATTTCATATTTAAGATTTTAATAAGGATCTTAACACCGGATAAGATTTTGGTAGAAATCCGTAAACCGGAAGTAGTAGTTTTTGGAACTTGATATAGTTTTTCTTAAATAAATTGGTACATTATTTATTTATGACAATTTTTGCAAATAAAAATAAAAGATAATATAATTATCTATGGGTACAATGAATTTTAAATACAATTTGCTGAGTCTGGTAGTATTTAGCAATAAAATAAAGTGCAACTAAGTACCAGTATCTTGTTGTCCATGATATGAAATTTGTTTTTACTCAAAATTTGAATTATAATGACAGTGACAGTACAGTTGACATCTTTTGCTTGCATCTTGGTTTACGTAATACATGAACATGAAACTATTAAAATGTAAGTAAAACTATTTATTAGATTAGTAGAATAAGCAGAATTAGGCGAGAGGTCGTGTACTGGCCACAGCAGATTTTTTAAATTTATGAACTCATATTTGACTGTCCCAAGTTTACTTGCAATGAAAACACTTTTACAGTATTTTTGAACTTCAAAATGACATTGCATAGTTGATTTTGGGCAGCTAAAGTAGTGGGAAAAAAAGTAAAATCGACAGTACTCTAGGAGTTCGGAAAAAATGTAGACGGACCTTTTAAAAATTACGAAAAATTATTTTTAATAAGGTCATCTCAAACTTGACTAATTTTACAATGAATCTCCCAAGGACAATATAATTAGTAATATTTATTGCAATGAAGGTTCTCTGCCTTCTAATTGCTACAAACTTCATCTAAAATTACAGATAAATGCTGTAATAAATTAATTTTTTTATAAATAATTAATTTCTTATAGATAATTTTATTTTAGCACGCACTTTAAATTTTATATTACGCATGAGTGTGTGTGTAGGAATGTTTGTATTCGTAATTTGTACTAGAGTAAAAACCGGATTGCCTTGTAGTAACAGCATGAATCAATATTAGGTATTTAAATTTTGCCGTTAGGTAGATTTACTATAAGTTACTATTTATGTAGGCAGTAATGTTGAATCCTTTTATGCAAATAAATGTAGGCAGATTGTAAAATTAGGCTTTTTATAAAAAGCCCAGGCATAGGCATATTATAAAATATAATGTCACATCATTTTATTTCATTCAAGAAGGGTATTAGGTTCTTTATGTAGTTCAGCTCAATCAACCAAAACTGAGTATGTGGGAGTTACGAAGGGTATTGGGTTGTTTATTTAGTTCAGTTCAATCCGAGTTTGTATACCAAAACCGAGTATTTAAGACTCAAGAAGGGTATTAGGTTCTATATGTAATTCAGTTCAATCATCAATCAACCAGAACTGAGTATGTGGGACTCACGAAGGGTATTGGGTTGTTTATTTAGTTCAGTTCAATCCGAGTTTGTATACCAAAACCGAGTATTTAAGACTCAAGAAGGGTATTAGGTTCTATATGTAATTCAGTCTCGAATTCAGTTCAATCATCAATCAACCAGAAATGAGTATATGGGACTCACGAAGGGTATTGGGTTGTATATTTATTTATTTATAGTACAGTTAAATACGAGTTTGTATACCAAAACCGAGTATTTAAGACTCAAGAAGGGTATTCGGTTCTATATATGTAATTCAGTTCAATCATCAATCAACCAGAACTGAGTATGTGGGACTCACGAAGGGTATTGGGTTGTTTATTTAGTTCAGTTCAATCCGAGTTTGTATACCAAAACCGAGTATTTAAGACTCAAGAAGTGCAATCAGAGGGTCTACCAAAACCGAATATTTGGGATTCAAGAAGGGTATTGGGTTGTTTATTTAATTCATAGTTTCTACCAAAAGCCTCGGTATTTAGAATAAGACTAGGCGTTTTATAAAACGATTGATTTTATAACTAGTCTGCGATATAGGTACATTATCTAACACGCCTGTTACCCAACTTGAGTGTGGCAATTTTACATAATTGTCATCAGTAGACTATATAGATATATACCGTGTGTGCGGTTACCAGCTATCAACTCACTCATGGTTGTTACTGGAGAGTTCACAACAGAGGAGATTTTTGTGCAGCTGTTAAACTGAATGTGTACCGAACTGGATTCAAACCTGAGTTGTAGCGTATCAGCTATATTTTCGTATTTACATTTTCATTTTTTTATTATTTTCACAGCCTTCCCCAATATTTTGCCATCCCAAACTAACAAAAATGTTATTTTTAAATTTTTTATTTAAAACTGGTACTGCATATGCATATATACGTTAGAATTATATTTTTATGCAAAACAGCTATGAAAACGTAAAATATTTTATAAACATTTCATATGTTCTATGCAGAGAGCTGTGAAAATTTAACTTGACATATGACACTGCAGATATTGCTCAGGAAAATTTATTTTCCAGATGTCACGTGACTTCTTGACTTTTCAAAGCCTAGGTAATCTTAAGACGATCCTCTACCGCGCTAGAAAACAGGCAAAACATGGATTTCGTGCGCCATTCTACAGCGTTTATTGTTTTGTACAATATAATAATCTAAAGATAAGATAAAAGTACAATCTACAAAATGCAAAATGCAGAATTTTAAAATTTTGCTTTAAATCGAAATATGTTAATTTGAATATGACAATTTTTGTTATTTTTTTAACACAAATATCATCTATTTTGAAACGAATTAAAAAAATTCGATCGGTTATTTCGCAGATATAAGCTTTGTTGACAACATAATTAAAATTTAATTCACTTAAATACTGTATACAGTAGCGCGAGAAAGCCCTCCTTTTTACAAATATTGCAGTTTTTTTTACAAATATAGGTGCCAAAATTATTTTTTCCCCCAAACTGAAATTATTTGTTATTTTTATGTTTAACAAAACAATAAACGTTATAGAATAGCGTGCGGAATCAATTTTTTGACTGTTTTCTGTCATGGGTAGAGGATCACCTTAAGGCGCTACACTTGTGCCAAAAATATAGTGAAAAAGGAAGCTTGCTATATTACAAACTGAGCTCTTGTTAGTACACCTACACTGTTCATATTTTATATATAGATAGTTAAAAGATGACTCTAGAGTGCTAAGAAATTATATTTTTGAAATACTTAATGGTATTTTAGTAATAAATTAGTAAAAATAGTAAATTTGGTCGATTTTTTATTATTTTTTTTGTCAGATGTGAAATTTTTTTGACAAAAAATATTTCTTAGCACTCTCACGAACATTGCAAGGAATCGACTATTTAAAACAAAATTAATAAATATGCAATAATAAGGCCTTAATTTGTAATATTAAAATGCATAAATTAATTCTTATTTTCTCTAATTGTCGCAACAATGTATTGTATGAATTTTTCGATCAAATAATGCTTCGTAATTACTTATGTTAAATTTCAGATTTTTATTTTGAGCAATAGCCAGAATCGTGAATTCTGATGCTATTGCAGCAATATTGCGTTCAACAAGTGTAGAGCCTTAAGATGGAGCTATGATTTTCTAGAAAATTGTTAAAGCATAATAATTGTCAACAAACCAAATAACTACCACAGTAAAACTTTAAAAGGTTAATGATTAAACATTAATAGTTCCGAACATACATGATGTATCATAACTTCGAGTACATATTGGGTTTATACAGTTATTTAATATGCTGATTACGAATTTAAAATAGCTTTTCAAAAATATACCACAACAGTAACTAGTTTTGTTGATGAAAATGAATGGTAAACAATTCTGTTAATTATTAATAAAATTACACCTGATCTTGAATTCTCGGCATTGAAATTTAAGTCAAGTATGTTTAACAAATAAATCAACCTGTCAAAATACTTCGAAAATAACAAACAAAAAAGCCATAAAAATATTATTTCCACATTATAACTTGCAGTTGTTGGCTTGTTCTCATTTTATTATTTTTTTATAACAAAAACTTACAGCGCATTATTTAACAATTTAAATTATTTCGGAAGTTGAAAATGGAAAACACAGAGGAAACTTTGGCAGGCGCATGGGAAATTGAATGGAAAAAGTTAAATGGATATGTTCGTTTTGGATGAATACATTGATTGAATTTTCTTGCTGTGATATTAAAAGTTTTCAGAAAAATGGTGTAAAATGAAAAATTATTAATTTTGAAATGATCTGCATATCATCGGTATAGATATTATACTTGATCGTGGGTGCGTGGTTGTTAGTGGATGGTACACCACAGGATAGATTTTTGTGCAGTCAAACTGGAATGTGTACCAGACTGGATTCAAACCTGTGTCGTTAGAAACACAGTCGGCTATATAACGCACATTGTTTACTTTTAATTTAAATATAAAAATAATTTTAAAAAAATCTGACGTGGCCATCACACAACCTTCCGCCATATCTAGACTTTAAACAGAAATGTATACGTACAATCTGGTGCCTATTTAAAATATACAAATAAAAATCTAAAATATTCAAACACAGAAATTAGTATCACCTGAATCAAAAGATTCATTCACACGAAAACTCGTCTGTGTTGAAGCAATCCTACGTTCAGTTAGGAACTACATTTAATAGCTTAATTATGACTTATATAGCGCTAGTATGCCAACTTGTCACCCGTCTCATCTGTCAATATTTTTTATGCAAAAACAAAAATCAACCGAACATGGATTACAAGATTTCAATGTTTTATTTGATAAATTTATTTTTTAAATTTTACTGCAGTTCTTTAATGCTACCAGATAAAGACAATTTTTTTATAACGTGGATTGCAAATAACTTTTCCTCTTATTCTTATTACAAATAAATACTATATTTATCAAAATTTATAGAAATTTTTACACTTAATCTTTTCAATCTTCAAAAAATATCACTTCCGGTGAAGATATTTGTACCAAAATCTAATGAGCTCTTCCTATTCGTATACAATTGTAAAATACCAAATATCAAAATTTTTGGGTAATTCGTATTTGAGTTATCCAACAGACGGCATCGGCCCGGACCACACACATACACACACACACACACACACACACACACACACACACGCACACACACACACACACACATACATACAGACATCATCGGGAAACTATCAAAAATGAGTTGTAAGGACCCTAATTCGTGCTCATCCACTAAAAACTCACTACCCGATTTTTTGCATGATTCCAATACCTTCCTTTACAGGTAAGCGGAAGGTAAAAATGTAACGTAATATATCTTTTCCCACAACCATATACGAAACAAACAATTCCATACAGTTACCTAGCTACGAAAATAAACAATATCCGTGCAACCTGTTCGATATGTTATCGAACAGGATAATATAGATTGTTTTTCATTATTAGCGTAGTTATTTTTTGCGGCCAGTGCCTTGAAAAATAATATTCCACATTCGTACCTAATAAAAATCCTTCTTTACAACGTAGATAATATTAACTATTCTTGGGCGTTAGTATTTTGTATTCCTTACCTCCTGCCTTATATTGTGACGGTCAAAATGTGCGAGTGTATGAGTTTTTAGTGAATAAGCACGTTTTAGAATCCATAGAATACGAATGAAATATTTTCGAGATAATGTAAAAATATCAAACTTTAACAACCAAATTTTATATTTAAGGTTTTAATACGAATCTGAAGAAATTATGACAGTGACAGTGACAATAGTGACACATCGTTTATATCTTCTTCAGTTTACATAAAATGAGTAAAATATATTTGTCAGTAGGTAAATAGTACAGTAAAAGAGTAGGAAGAGTATGGCGAGAGGTCTTGTGCTGTCCACATCAGATTTTTTTATTTAAATCAGACCAGCCCTGGTACTCTGTACCTTCTTATCAACAATGAAACCTTGATATACACATTAACAATGTTCTTGTGAAAAACGCACAGCTAATTGCTTTCCAATTAAACTGAAATCCATTTGGCTTAGCGTCCATTAACGACCTACTAAAATGCATGCCACGCACACTAGATCCATTATCCTAATCCTAGCTTTCATTTGTCTGAGTGTCAAGGCATATGCGATGAGAATTAGTATTATAACCACGGAGATTATTGCACGAGCGTTCAAAGCGTATATTTGCTAAAGACACAGATTTCACGTTGGAAATTGGCTGGCATTTTATCTAGCAGTTATTTCTGTTGTTCATTAATCTGTCAGTTAAAATTTGGATCATTTTTTATGTAAGAGTGAAGCACTGGTACTTTTAGCACTTTAGCAACCTATTGCATGGCAATAATACGCAATTGAAAAACGAGTAATTTTTGTGATCATCTTAATCTAATACTGTTATACGTATGATGTTGAATTTTGGTATGTAGATTAAGGAAGAATACCAAAAGTGCGGAATCTTCAAAATCTTTAATTAATGTAATTAGTTTGGCTTTAATAATTATGCGAAAATCGTACAAGTTTAGATAGATTTTATGGCAATTCTGTTGATAAAAATTATAGTTTTTCAGCACTTTTTACATCTATATTCTACTCATTTTGTCTTTAAACTCAATGATAACTTTTATAGTTTATTCATGAGATCCTCACGAAATTCTAGTGTTTAATTCCAACAATATATACCTACATAGTTTGAATTTTTCAATTCAACAATGCTTTGTCATTATCATTGCTAATGTAAAATTTCAGATTTTTATTTTGAGCAATATAGCCAGAATCGTGAATTCTGATTTCTGATTCTATTGCAGCAATATTGCACTCAAGAAGTGCAATTAAGTGCCTTAATAATAATATATAAATTAAATTGTAGTATACACGGGTTTCCCAACCAAAAGACCCAGAACGAAGCTATAAGTTTTGAAATTTGGGTATCACTAAAGCGTTTGGCTCATTGCGAGACCAAAAAATCTGACGTGGACACCACATGACTTCCTTGTACGACTTGTTTGTTCATACTTTTCTTAATAACTAAAATGTAGAATAATATAAAAAATTCTTTTAACTTATTATACTAGTATACTCACAAATATATTTTAGTCATTTTATTTAAACTGCAGAAGAAGATATAAACGATATTTTACTATTGTCACTGCTACTGTCACTGTCATGTCATAATCATTTAAATTTTACGTAGTAACAAATGTTAATCGATCATGGACTACAAGATACCGAAATATTAAATTATAAATATATACTTTAATTATTCTTAAATGATAGAAGATACAGAAAAATTTATAAAATACCGATTGTTGATAATAATCACATAATCTTTCATTTAAAATAAAAAAAATTGCCTAAAATTAATTATTTATCAATTTTTTTTTTAAATTTACTACTTCCGGTTTGTAGATTGAAACCAAAAATAGGAGGTGCACAACTAGATGCTATAACAGTCCTAAATACAAAATTTCAGCTTTCTACGTCTAACCGTATTTGAGTTATGCGACACACATACGTCCGTACGTACGTACGTACGCACGTACGTACGCACGTACGTACAGACGTCACGACGAAACTAGTCATAATGGATTCAGAAAAGGTCAAAACGGATATTTCCGTCAAAATCTGAGAACCGAAATTTTTCGCGATTACAATACTTCCTTACTCCGTACAAGGAAGTAAAAAGGTCAACAATTTGGACATTTGTTATAAAAATCGTAATAAACGTGCAAAAAACATTAAAATTAAATTCTTTAAATAATTAAGATATCGGGTTTAAGGGGATGTGTTTCTTTTTTCATTAAAATAAGATGAAACTCGACAGGAGTTGCTATTTAAAAATTTTGGGGTGGTCATGCCCTAAAAAAAACTCCAGATTGCAAGGAAGTTCTAAACTATCTAAGAATGTAGTTTTATGACTCTACTCTTTAGTGATCCCCGAAATTTCAATTTTTTTTTCTCCATCGTTCAAAACTTATGCTCCGTCCCGGGACTTTTGGGAAACCCTGTATAACATAACAGTGTAGAGTACCTACTTTGAAGTAAATACTAAATAATACTATTTTAGAACTTATTGATACAAGTATAGCAGGAAGTAAAAATTCAACTATACGAAACTATTTCAGTATTTCAGCTTTAAGCTCCATCAAAATTCTCCTGATACCTCTATCAGCCTGCGGAGCTATCAGCAGGAAAGTGGAGATAAGACGTCCCGCTATTCCTGCTAAGTCCCGAACCTTCGCCTGCAGGAACTGTAGCAGGAACAGTGCGAGGAGTAGAGACACTATAGAGGCACTAGAGGATCAAATAAAGAACGAAGCTTGAGGAAAATGACGAAAATGAGGAAAATAGAGCTTTATATACTTCCAGAAGACGCGAAAGCACAACAATATAGAGAAAATGGCAGAAGGAAGACGACAGGAACTTGAAATTGTTATTTTGTGTAACAAAATAAAGTATAACGCGTGAGATTGATGGAATTGAAACCAGTTCGAAATATTTCTTTTCTTGGATAAAAAATTAACAAAATACTAACTAATTTATCACTTATTAGAGGCCTATTAAAAAAATCTGATGTAGCCAGCACATAACCTCCTGCTTTGACACTGTAATATATGAATTTGGTTTTTGTTAGGCTACTTTTTGTGAAAAGAATTATAGTTCTTCAAAAAAAGTACCGGTTCCGATTGGCATTAAATCAAATTAGCTCTTTGTAGATACAATTTTTACCTTATTACATTATATCCAGTCAATAAAGAATTGATGATGCTTCTTGACTGGATAGGTACGTTTAATGGAAAGATAAAAACTTAAATTAAATTTCGGCTCCTAGGTACTTAGTTTCAAACCCAGTTAATAATAATATTTATACATTTCTTTAAAAATGGTGCCACAAAAAATGCAGAAACTGTGTATAAGTCTGTTCATGAAAAATAATTTTCCTTTAATGGTAAGAGATATAGAAAAGATGTTAAATAAATATTGTAAGAGGTATTCTTTCAAATGTCACAAGACAAATTGTAACTATCGCAGTATTTTCAATATTTATGGCAAAAAATGTTAGAATGCTTCAAGAGCTCTTCATTAAGATGTACAAATGTATAATTCAAAATATTAGAATTTTATGTTCAGTAGAGTTTGAGATAACGAATCAGAACGAAAACGCATAGTATGCACACATACAGACTTCCATACATACACACACACACACACACATACAGACATCCTCGTGAAAATAGTCAAAATAGGTCCTAAAACGTGCTTATTGGCAAAAATCTGGACATTGAATTTTTTCACGATCCCTATACTTTTATCCCTTTTAGGCGGGAGGTAAAAACTAGATCCAATGCCGCAACCTCGTCCGCAACCGTGTTTCGATGTCTCGTTTAATTTTCGGGTTATCCCGAGTGCGATTGAATTGTTAAGATGTTTACAATCACACACTACCGGTTGAGAGACTCGAACCACGGAACTCCGGGTTCGTACGCCACCATCACCATCGCAGGCAGAGAGCTGACGACGAATAATAATTAAATATTAGCGTTTCATTTCTATTTTCTTTATGGCTTTTATTTATAAAAGTTTTAGGAAATAACCTCCTATACATATTATTACCACGTTTTTATTAACTCGGTAGGTACAAATTTTGCAATTTATTTTCAACTAACTTAGAAATGTTCAAAACCGGAATTAGTACTTTTTGAAACTAGAATTAATTTTCCTTACATAAATTGGTACATTATTTATTTATGACAATTTTTACAATTAAAAAAAAAGAAAATATAATTACTGTACAGTTAATTTTAAATACAATACTTTTTGCAATTCCAGTATCTTGTTGTCCGATTGTTGTCCATGATCATATGAAATTTGTTTCTACACAAAATTTGAATGATTATGACAGTGACAGTACAGTTGACATCTTTTGCTTGCATCTTGGTTTATGCTATCGTTTACATTTATTACATGAACATGAAACTATTAAAATGTAAGTAAAACTATTTGTTAGATTAGTAGAATAAGCAGAATTAGGCGAGAGATCGTGTGCTGGCCACACCAGATTTTTAAAATTTTCAAATCACTATACCTAGGAAAAATCCTTCAAATCCCAAAAAAAATCACAACCCTCCTTTCTTCATAATCATAAACCCCTCTCCCCTTTTCCCTTTACTCCTCAACTGTTTTCTGTTTTTCTCAATTACTTCAGTGATTCGCATAATTCCCATAACCATACCCCTCCCCCTGTACTCCATCAGTTTCAGTTTCCCCTCCTATCGTAGCCCATGCCATCAGAGGTCTTCTCCTTCTTCTTCTTCAGTATAACATTCTCGATCCATGGCTCACTAGGATATCTCGCGTAAGCACGGAAAGGGTTGGTTGCCATGGCAACCAGCCGGGACGTGGGCAGCGGGTTTCCGGGCCAGGGAGAGTGGTGGGGGAATCAGCTGATGGATACACTTTACAATTTCGTAGTGGCAATCTATCATATTGATAGTCATTGGTATAAATATATTTGACCGCATGTACGGTTACTACCTATTAACACAAGGACACTCACAGTTGTTAAACTAGATTAATAATAATTAAAAAAAGAAATTGGGAATAGTTTTTGAAAAAATATTGACAATCCGATGTTAAGATACTAATGTAAATTATGTGTAATTTTTTTGAAAAAGATATTTCAATCGTAGCATGAGTTATTAGTAAAGTACGATTTTTGATGTTTTTCTAGACTTTCCATTATTCAAAACAAGTGGGAAAAGTCAGAAAAGACGATACATATATTTAGTATACTGTAACCAAAATTTGGTTCATAAAGCACTCGAAATGCACGCTAACTAAAAAATATTAGACACGTATGTTTTCTTTTTGCCAAAAAGTTGCTAAGTTGTGTTACATACTATTTTTTCTACGAAAGTGAGAAATATTCAAAATTAATTTAAAAATTTGGATATATAATATTAACAATTTTAAGAAATATAAATCCGGTAGGCTTACTGTCATAACTGAAAATAATAGCAATACTTATCTAAAAACTGACAGTTCATTTTTGTAATTTTGTATTTATGGTGTGAATCCGTTTTGACCATTATTTTCTCAATGATGTCTGTGTGTTTGTGTGGATGGATGGATGTGACGCACATCCATCCATCCATGTATGTTCAAGAACTCATCAACGAGAAAAGATAAAATAATGAAACTTGGTATTTATAAAGTTTAGGACAATGCGCAGAGTTGAAAAGATTTTGGTCACATTTCAAAAACCGGAAGAGGAAGTTTTTTAAAACATAATAATAAATTCAATTTATTTAAAATATGGAAGAAGCCACAAAAAATGTTTCAAATATAAAATGTTAACAATAATATAGGTAAGGAATACACATCGTTAAATTAATTTCCCTAATCTGCTTTAAAAAAGAAAAATTAAATTATATAGGTATAGGTAGTTGCTTGAAAAACGTGTGTCAAGTGCATATTTGTTGTGTATAAAAAAGTCGTGTGGTGGCCACACCAAATTTTTTATTCAAAATTATTGAAAACAAATTGAAGATTATTAAATTTTAATCTGAACATTATGAGTTATTGACCTTTTACCTTCCGCTTACCTGTAGGTAAAGGAAGGTACCTATTGGAATCATGCAAAAATTCGGGTTGTGAGATTTTAGTGGATGAGCACGAATTAGGGCCTTACAACTCATTTTTGATAGTTTCACGATGATGTCTGTGTGTATGTGGTCAAGGTTGTTAGTCGCATAACTCAAATACGAATAACACAAAAATTTTGATATTTGGTATTTAACATTTGTATATAAATTGGAAGAGCTCATTAGATTTTGGTACAAATATCTTCACCGAAAGTGATATTTTTTGAAGATGGAGAAAGTTAATTGTCAATAATTTATATAACTTTTGGATACGTATTTATTTGTAATAAGAATAAGAGGCAATGTTATTTGCAACTTCCGTTATAAAAAAATTGTGTTTATCTGGTAGAATTAAGGAACTGCAGTAAAATTTAAAAAATAAATTTATCAAATAAAACATCGAAATCTTGTAATACATGTTCGGTTGTTTTTTGTTTCTGCGTAAAAAATTGACAGCTGAGACGGGTGACAAGTTGACATACTTGCGTGTACTTGCGCAATATAAGTCATAAGTAAGATATTAAATGTAGTAATTGAACGGAGGATGGCTTCAACACAGAAGAGTTTTCCTGTGAATGAATCTTTTGATTCAGGTGATGCAAATTTCTGTGTTTGAATATTTTAGATTTTTATTTGTATATTTTAAATGGGCTCCGGATTGTATGTACACATTTATGTTTTAAGTCTAGATATGGCGGAAGGTTGTGTGATGGCCACGTCAGATTTTTATCTATATCTTTAAGTTCATACATAATTTTCTACTACGCTTTTGCACCAATTTGGGAGTAGGAATCTTCTCTATTGTAAGTCATCTGTATATTACCCGTCAACTCACGGGTACCTACTCATAGTCCCTTATATGACAGTACAAAAAAATAATTTCTTTGAAACAAAACTACTACATATTTGATTCATTTCGTGAGTTAATTGAATCCTGGGCCCATCATCTCAGCCCTGTATGCTCCTCATCAAAGTGCATCTGGGGTCATGAACCTCCTGGATCCGTTGCACCCTGTCTCCACTCACGAACACACTCCTCGCAATCATTCCTCTCAGCTCTCTACTCATTTCCATTCCTCACGATTTGCCCAAATGACAGAGGCCTGGCCAAAACTCGAAAACCCTGCCTTGTAATTTGGCAATTTTGCAATTTGATTCGAAATTGCATCCAGTGATTGTCGATGGGTCGATGTTGTTTTGCTGACCCAGAAAATTGAGAAAATCATCACGTAGGCGAGTGTCAAGTTCATGTAACTTTAAGATGATGTTTGTTTGTAATTCGAGCACGTGCGATGTTTAATTTGGTATTTAAAGTTTTCTGTATTTTATGAATGAATTGTGGTATTTGTGTAACAATACAGAAGCAATTTTTTCTTGTTTTGTTTACTGAGTTTTTTGCTTCAGAACGATTAAAAAACAATTGTGGAATATAATAGAATAATTTTAAGCGACGGTGCAAGTGCGTAAAGGCCTGTTCATGTTTCTGAATTATGAGAAAAAAAATCCTTGTGACAATTTAAATTGAATCTTCAATGAGTCTGGGAAATGAATAATTTATAATTCATTGATAGCTTCAAAACAGTGATTTTCCTCTTTTTCCAGGATTCAAAGGCATGAAAGAATCCTCAAAGAATCCATGTGTGAACAGTTAACAGGGCATAACGTGATCAACAGAACACCATTTTGTGCCATTATACTTATACGATATTGTACATATTATATATCGTTGAATTTAATCATTTCTACCAATGTGTACTTCGCGAGTCACGAGAATAACTTTACAATCAATAAGAACGAATAAAATTCGACAAGTTTAAACTGAAAATTAAAAGCAGAACTTCAAATCACACATTCGGCCTATTATGCGTACCTAAACATTTTTTATCTATCATAAATTTTTGACAAATCTGTTACCGATATTTTTATAAAATATTCCCTTATAATACTATAAGTAGACGTAATTATGTAGATTATTTTTCTGGTAGTATTACGAATGTTCTTTGTGCTTGGATATGAATATGACGAGTGCGCAGCACGAGTAATATTCGCAAATCAAGGTACATCAGTGTGTAATATACTACCAGAAAAATAATCTACTTAACTATGAATATGAATGGTATTCAAGAAATTATTCATTGAATCAGATCCAGTTCTAAATTAAAATGCTGAAAAATGCAGGAATCCATGATTTCAGAAAACAAATATTTAGATAAAATTTAGACGTAACGTCAAATGTGTTTGATGTGTTTTTTGATGTTTCTTTGTAAATAAAATAAAGAATTTCAAGTGAAAAATGTTCTAGACCTTTGAAGAAAACCCAGATATCGAAATGGTGCAATAAAAATGGGAAATTTAGATTATAATAAAAATGTTCATTTGTTAAATAGTCACCAAGTCACCTAAAAGTACTAGTAGTGAATAGTCGACACACAACCTTACTAGTACAAAAAATAATCAAGTCTACTCATTTTGATTGGCTGTGAAATTCAATATTCTGCATTTTTATTAGCCTTTTTCTGACAGATGAAAGATGATGTGAATAATCAATATTATTTTTAGTGTTAAAAACAAATACTTTTTAAAATTATTTATCCCGATACAAGAAAAAAGTTAATCTAAAATTTACATTTTATTTGAAGCCCACATGATCTAATGCAGGTATGTATTATAATAGTATATTATTAGCAATGTAAAACAGTTTTTACTGCTGAAAGGAGGAAACGACCGGCGAACCTGTCATCTCCTTGCAGCAGTAAAACAGTTACCTTGCGTGTATTGTACAACATTTTACCTGTTACTCATTTGTAAACCAAAATTAACAGTAAAATTTTTTTAAACAAATTATGTCATTCACACACAACTGTTTTGTCAAAAATTGTCTCAATTGATTTCTCATAAGCCTTGGAAGTATTACTGCGGCAACGTGCATTGTTTATTGTAAACATATGAACTGCTACTAACTTGTAAAATGTTTACAAATCAGCTGTCAATTTTATACAGGTTAGTAACAGTAACTTAGAAAGATTCATTTTTAAAGGTAATAAAGAGATTGACTAAATGCGTTAATCGTATCATCAACTGTTATTACCTTTTTCCATGCAACATTTATTGATAATTATAAACAACATAATACGTTAGTTACTTATAATACGTTATCTACTTATAATTCATTAGTTACGGACTTAATACGTTAGATACAACCATAATAACATCAAAACCTTCCATAATACGCGAATTGTCAACTAATTGACAGATAAAATTGTTGATTTGTTTTAACATAGCTGTCATTGATTATACGATTAAGCTTTGAATATAACGCGAATATATGCGATTTAAGTCCCCTTGGATGTTCAAAGAGACTCGGTTTCACCTCGTCGCTTAGCAATATCCTCGGTATTATAAATCACATAATATTCTTGTTATATTAATAGCTATTACAAGTGTTTTATTTATACAAAAAAATACATTTATTAAGTTGGTGTTGGCCGTAAATGGATTAAACCTTAATTACAATACACAAATAATTCAAGTATAAATTTCCCATCTAAATTTCCACCCCCTCCTAATTAAAAATTCCCTGTAAAAAACCTCTCACCTTGATTTATTTTCATAAATCAAACCACTATTCATAAATCATCACATAGGCCATGGAGCGTGACAAACAGTCGCTAGTGCGCATGCGTTGCACGTCGTGCGCATGCGCAGCACTTGCTATTGCACCAGGCAACAAATAAATCATATCCACACGACAATTATAATTATTCCGTCTTGTTAAGGTGGCAATCATGCAAATTGCTGGCGAAGAACGGCCACGCAAGTGACACGGAAGAAGAAGAAGAATACGACTGGATTGAATTAGAAGATGCAAATTGTGCCTGAATTGATAGATGGGTTCAATACTTCAACTGAAAATAACAAACTTAAGTCATCAAGAGTAGGCCTTGAGTTTTTATTTTATGTAGTGAATTATTACGTTCTAATAGTAGCATTTTTTAAAACTTTGAATCAAATAAAAAAGAGGCCCGTCTACTTCCTAAAATCCAGCATAAAATGTACTAACGTAGCGAGTGTTTTGTGACCGTTAAGCAGAATAGTCCAGTCAACGAAGAGGTATAGAGGGAAATGCTTGGAACACAATTTTTGACTTCGTAACTTTGTTTGAACTAGTTAGGAGGTGAACATATCAAAAGTCCCCGCCCGTAGCCCTTAAGCCGAGGTGTGGCGGAGGGTTTGAAAGTCTCTGTCGAAAAAAAATTGATATTTTGGCTTAATGAACGCCCTAAAAAGTTTTTAAAATAACGTATTTTATAGAGAAATGTTCGTGAAATTTAATAAAAGAAACCGGAAGACAATATTTTGATTCATTCAGAAGTTACAGTTAATTAAACACAAAAATAACGAAAAAAGTTAAAATTTCTCAACTTTCATTTTTTTGAAAAAATTGCTAATTTTAGAAGTGTCATATCTCGGAAAGTAAAGGACGTACAGCTGCGGTTGTACTTAAATTGTTGCAAATTTAATCAGCTTTCATTGTATAGAGTGGTCATGACGGTAGGACGCATAGCTTCCGAGATAAAAGCAAAAAACCGAAAAATGAGACTTTCAAACCCTCCGCCACACCTCGGCTTAAGGGCTACGGGCGGGGACTTTTGATATGTTCACCTCCTAACTAGTCCAAACAAAGTTACGAAGTCAAAAATTGTGTTCCAAGCATTTCCCTCTATACCTTTTTTTGAACATTCGTTGCCTGGACTAGAATGATAACATTTTATTTGAACAAGGATTTAATAGAGAAATAATGGATCTACAGATGTGCCCTTTTAAAATTTTGATTAAAAAATTGTACCTAGGATGATTATAAAAATTCCGAAAAATTCAAAAAAAATTCCAATTTATGCAAATTTACACGATTATATCTCATGATAGAAATTAATTTTTACAATTTTAAAAATGCACACCTGTAAATCCATTCTCTCTATATTAAATGTATATAAAAAATTATCCTGAAGTCAATAATAATCTGACAGTTTACTCGCAACGAAAACACTTTTAAGTATTTCAGTGATGTGAACGCAAGTACACATTTCCATATGACAGACTTCACAAATTTCATCAAATTTCACCAAATTTCGGGCAGTGAATGCGGCTTTGAGACAATAACAGTCGAGAAATGACCGAGACGAAAATAGTTTCGAAACTTTGAGAAGAGACAAGAATTGACTATTTGTCTCTTTTCGCAACAATACAAAATATACTATTTCCAACTCCAGGGTTGGCCTGATTTAAATCATTTGATTTAAATCATGATTTAAATCATGATTTAAATCAAAGTGATTTTTTCAAAAAAATCATTGATTTGATTTTTTTGAAAAATTTTGTATTAATCGAGTATTAATATATTTAAATTTCTGGTACAGAACAAAACAAGTGTCTTAATTCAATTTCAATATTTATTTAATAAATAAAATAGTATTAAACAAAAAACAAAATCCATTCAATGGAATCATAAGTCAAGCGTATAGTTTAAGAAATTCGTGTAAAAACTTGAAATGTGCAATAATAATCCAAACTAGATATTTTTTAAAGGAATTTTTCATATAAATGGTTAAATAATAATTACTTTAACTATATTTAGTGTTGTAATTAAAGAAAATTGAAAAAATCAAAAAAATCATGATTAATTCAAAAAAATCAATGATTTTTGATTTATTTAAAAAAATCATGATTTTTGCCAACCCTGTCCAACTCAAATATTCCTAGTGATGCCACCGAGACGAGAAATTTATTGGTTCTCGTCTCGTAATTCAAAACTATGAAACGAAAAATAATTCTTGAGAAATCGAGAATTCTCGAAACCAAAATCTTTTGATATTATTCCCTTCGAAAATGTCAAAATATTTCTTATTTTACTTTGTTCGTAGCATTTTTTTGTTTTCATATAAATATGTTTATTTATAAAACATAGAATTGTGTGCAAATTTAAGGACCTATCTACCTATTTTTCGAATTCCTAAAATACTCTCGATATTTCTTTTTTTTTTCTAATTCACTCTCTTCCCCACTACTACGGCTGGCCGACCCGAACCCAGCCCGAAATTCGTACTTTGCCGCATCCTAGTTATGCAATGTCATTTTGAAGTTGAAAAATACTGTAAATATGACTCCAATATTCCCATAATAATTTCTGTTTTTGTTAAAGAAATTAAGTAAAACAACAATTATTCGGAAAAGGAAGGTTAGCTGCAGGCTTCTTGCTTTTTAAATTTTTCTTTCCTTTTATAATGACCAAAAAAATCGGTGACCGGACAAAACAGAACAATGAAAAAACAGAACATGAAAAAACAGAACATGAAAAAACAGAACATGAAAAAAAAGAACATGAAAAAACAGAACAGTGAAAAAACAGAACAATGAAAAAAGAGAACAATGAAAAAACAGAACACTGAAAAAACAGAACAATGAAAAAAGAGAACAGTGAAAAAACAGAACACTGAAAAAACAGAACATTGATAAAACAGAACATGAAAAAACAGAATATGAAAAAAAAATAACAATGACAAAACAGAACTCAAGAAGGGATTTGTTAGCTTTGATTAGTTTATGTCAAAAAAACGGAGTTCTGTTGGACTCAATTAGGGTTTTGTTAGTATTGATTAGTTTATTTTTAAAAAAAATGAGTTCTGTTGGACTCAATTAGGGTTTTGTTAGTATTGATTAGTTTATTTAAAAAAACGGAATTCTGTTGGACTCAATTAGGGTTTTGTTAGCTTTGATTAGTTTATGTCAAAAAAACGGAGTTCTGTTGGACTCAATTAGGGTTTTGTTAGTATTGATTAGTTTATTTTTAAAAAAACGGAGTTCTGTTGGACTCAATTAGGGTTTTGTTAGTATTGATTAGTTTATTTAAAAAAACGGAATTCTGTTGGACTCAATTAGGGTTTTGTTAGCATAGATTAGTTTATGTCAAAAAAACGGAGTTCCGTTGGAGTCAAGAAGGGTTTTGTTAGCATAGATTAGTTTATGTCAAAAAAACGGAGTTCTGTTGGACTCAACAAGGTTTTTGTTACCATAGATTAGTTTATGTGTTCTGTTTTTTCATGTTCTGTTTTATCAATGTTCTGTTTTTTCAGTGTTCTGTTTTTTCAGTGTTCTGTTTTTTCACTGTTCTGTTTTTTCATTGTTCTGTTTCTTCAGTGTTCTGTTTTTTCATTGTTCTGTTTTTTCATTGTTCTGTTTTTTCATGTTCTGTTTTTTCATGTTCTGTTTTTTCATGTTCTGTTTTTTCGTGTTCTGTTTTTTCATTGTTCTGTTCTTTCATGGAATCAAAAAATCATATCAAATCGTATCAAATAATGACAAAAAACGTCATTTTTAAATATTTTTTCTTCAAATTCCTAGGACAAAGACAAAAAATAAAAAACTAGAGGCATTAAGACATCCTTTGTTATTACACTCATAATGTAAAAGCATCATATATTTCAATTATAACTAAAGTAAACGTGGGAGGCGTACCTACACCTCTATAACGCTGGAAAATTTTAGGGTAGACGAACACCTTAACAGAAATGTACAAAAAAGTTCCTAAATTCACTAGCTTCTCAAATACATGGCAACCAAATTTTTTCGACAAATTGAGACGAGATGAGAATCGTGTTATTTATTTGAGACGAGAATTGAACAGCCGAGAAATGATGAGACGAGAATCTATTGTTTCTCGTCTCGTCTCGTCTCACGGCATCACTAGTATTCCTCAACTTCACCAAACCAAACCCAACCCCCAAACTGCTAATTCAAATCGCTGTCATTGTCACTCTGATGTCCACTCTCGTGAGATGCAAGGGGGTGGGCGGTGTTAGTTGTCAGTATCGCACCGTCACCCGCGCTATTGATCCGCCCCCGCCGCAGTCGCCGCCACCAGCTGCTGAATGCTCGCGTAGTCGCGTACCACAGCCAACTGGGGGCGGCGAAGAAAGTAATGCATGCGCCATCGATCTCGCAAGGTGCTGCGGGTGGATCAGCTGAGCAAGCTGTGAGGGTGACCATCCAAATGTCTGTCATGAATCGTCTATGGGATGTTTTAAAATATCGTATTCTTGTACTTTAAGAGGCTCGTCTTCCATTTTTTCGAATTCCTAGAATACTCTCGATATTACTTTTTGTTCTATTTCACTCTCTTCCCCACTACTATGGCTGCCCGAAACCAGCCCGAAACTCGTACTTTCCCGCATCCTAGCTATGCAATGTCATTTTGAAGTTGAAAATTACTGTAAACATGGCTCCAGATTCCCATAATAACTTGTGTATTTTTTAAAGAAATTAAATTTAAAAAAATTATTCGAAAAAGGAAGCTTAGCTGCATGCTTCTTGTTTTTAAAATTTTTCTTGCCATTTATAGTGACCGAAGAAAATATTATCAAATAATGACAAAAAACCGCAAAAACGCCAATTTAAATATTTTTATACTTCAAATTTCTAGGCCAAAGAAAAAAAATATATATAGAAGCATTAAGACATCCTTTGTTAATACATTCATATGCAAAAGCATCATATATTTCAATTATAATTAAAGTAAACGTGGGAGGCGGAGGCGTAACACCTCTGTAACTCTGTAAAATTTAAGGGTAGACGAACACCTTAAGGGGCTTTTATCACAGTAAAAAAAGCATTTAACAAATTACTGCCAACCTATTAATCCTATAAATCTAAAAAAAAATACCGTATAAAGACAAAGGCAGTAAAAAACTAGCTACAATGTCGAATTTTTTAAATTGTTACCTATTATTATTATTATTATTTATAAACAAGTAAATAATAATAATTTTGAGAAAAACTCTTCATAACTCTTATTGCATTTTAAATTTAAATGTTTGTATCACATTATTATATAAAATTTGCATATAGTAGTGGAGTAATTTGTTAAATAAATTTAAAAATTGCATGCGCGCTAGACAATCAAATAGAGTATTTTCTAAACAAGAATGGAGCGAAACATAGCAATTAGATAAATAGAGACAATATGTGCTCAAAGGCTGTCAGCGCGGGTAGGTACCTGAAATAACGGAGATTTGTGAGCTAGCAGCGCTGAGCGATAAAACCACCTTAAGGCGAACCTCTACCGCGCCAGAAAACAGCCAAAAACACAGCGTTTATTGATTTCTTAAATATAATAATCTGAAGATATTGTTCAAGATATAATCACAATCTACATAGTGGTCGATGCAGAATTGTAAAATCGTAATTATGTTAATTTTAATTTTGACAATTATTGTTATTTTTATATCTTCTATTTTAAAAAGAATTTAAAAAAATCGAACGGTTATTTCGCAGATCCAAGCTTGGTTGACAACATATTAAAATTTGAAGTTAATTCACTTATAAATAAAAGCTGTACACTGGCGCGCGAAAACCCTCTTTTTTACAAATATTGCAGTTTTATTTACAAATATGGATGCCAAAATTATTTTGCCTCTCAAACATAAATTATTTGTTGTTTTTATGTTTAACAAAACAATAAACGCTATAGAGCGTGCGGAATCAATGTTTTTGACTGTTTTTTGCCATCACCTTAGCGATATTACGTAAGTCTATATCCTAGCCACGTCCTGAGTACGATCAAAAAATATAAAAATCTCACAGAATTACATGGGACACATAATAATTGGGATGTTATTACCAAATTACTAACATTGAGATGTTACATAGCATAGATAATGTTACTAAGAGCGGACGTTCACAATCGCTACACAGTTGGAAAAAATCTGACGTGGACACCACATGACTTCCTTGTACGCCTTGTGTGTTCATACTTTTCTTAATAACTAAAATGTAGAATAATATAAAAAATTCTTTTAACTTATTATACTAGTATACTCACAAATATATTTTAGTCATTTTATTTAAACTGCAGAAGAAGATATAAAGCATATTTTACTATTGTCACTGTCATGTCATAATCATTTAAATTTTACGTAGTAACAAATGTTAATCGATCATGGACTACAAGATAAAGAAATACTAAATTAAAAATATATACTTTAATTATTCCTAAATGATACCAGATACAAAAATATTTATAAAATACCGATTTTAGGTAATAATCACATAATCTTTCATTTAAAATAAAAAAAATTGTGTTAAATTAAATATTTATCGAAATATTTTTAAAAAGTACTACTTCCGGTTTATAGATTGAAACCAAAAATAGGAGGTGCACAACTAGATGCTATAACAGTCCTAAATACAAAATTTCAACTTTCTACGTCTAACCGTATTTGAGTTATGCGACACACATACGTCCGTACGTACGTACGTACGTACGTACGTACGTACGTACATACGTACGTACGTACAGACGTCACGTCGAAACTAGTCATAATGGATTCAGAAAAGGTCAAAACGGATATTTCCGTCAAAATCTGAGAACCGAAATTTTTCGCGATTACAATACTTCCTTACTTCGTACAAGGAAGTAAAAAGAGCACTATTTTTGCTCTAAAAACGGTTTATATAAGTCCAAGGTTATATGGTGCTAGTTCAAAAGAGCAGAGGTAAAAGGGTACTTTTGTCAATGCTTAAAAAAGAGTAGATTAAAATTTTACTATATTTTGGGCATAAAGGGTTGCTACATTAGTAGTAGAAATTTACTATTTTTAGTTCAAAATACTGCCTTTAGAAGAGTACAATATTGCTCATATACATGCATTTATTTTACCATTTAAAATTCAAAAATTGCTTAAAAGAAGTACTAAAAATGCTACTATTTAAGTAAATTTCTTGCTACTTTAAGAGTAAGGTATAATGTTGCTCTTTCTTTGAGTAAATATTGTATTTTTTGCAGTAGTAATTTATTAAATAAAATTATTATTTATTAAAACACACAAATTCACATTTAAATGATCATTTAAACATATTTTACTTGTAAATATTAAGTAAACCTCGAACCTTGTCGTGATTTCATTGGTTTTATTTTTTCTTTTAGATGAAACTCAAAATTTAAGCAAGATTAGTGCAAATGACCTTTTAAATAGACATTGTTTTAATAAGAAATAATTACAATAGTATTTAATGAATTCATTACTGCAATAAAAAGTACAATATTTAAATATATATTGAAATAGCAACACTTACAAAATATCCATCAGTTGATCTGAAGAGCCGGTAAAATTATATGGCAGGAGGAGATTATCGAATTAAAAAACGTAGTATAATTTTAATGGAATGCATTTATTTATTTCATATAGTTTGTACTTGTCATATACTCGTAAACAATATGATATTGTATATTGCATAATTATATAAAAATCCCAGGTTTCTAGTCAATAATGAAGTCTACAAACATTGCATAAAACAGTCAACATTGA
Source organism: Agonum fuliginosum (assembly GCA_947534325.1). Classification (NCBI taxonomy): domain Eukaryota; kingdom Metazoa; phylum Arthropoda; class Insecta; order Coleoptera; family Carabidae; genus Agonum; species Agonum fuliginosum. The sequence goes on along the minus strand of OX384033.1, from coordinate 30,786,502 downwards.
ACTGACGCAGTGGCAGTTTTCATGCACAGACTTATTGTTCGTATTAAATTTTATTCTAAAAAGAGTACAAAGTACCGTTTTTGGAGCAAAACGTAGCAACTTTACTCTAATAGAGGAACACGAAAATGAATTTACTCTTTAAAGGACAAAAAAATGAACAAATTTCTGGTAATAAGTACCTCTTTAATAGTACTTACATTTTTTAGGAAAAATTTAGGGCAGAATATGATTTAAAAAGAGTAAATATCGCTTTTAAAAGTGTAAAAGTTTGGTCCTGCTCTTTATTAAGCAATTAGTGCCCCTTAAAATTGTTTACCCTCGGAAGAGTACCATCAAGTACTTTACAAAAGGCAAAAATAATACTATTATTGCAGCAAAATGCTATGCGCTCTTCTGAAAAAGCATGCTACAGTGCCCTTTTTTTCAACTGTGTAGGATTATTAATAGGATGTTAATAGGCAAATATAGCATGTAACAAGGGGTGCATGTCACTGCGTCAAATTGCCACTGTGCCAAATACCCGCTGTGTCCAATTGCCGCAATGTCAAATTGCCACTGTGCCAAAACGCATCCCCACCACTTACATACTTGTAATAACGTATGTCGAGAGACTACTGCAAATTTATTTCGACACAGAGGAGCTTCATCAAGGTAGCAAAACTATGATAGCAAAACAAAACAAAATTAGGCCTATATTTTATTACTATTTTATTGCTATTTAATTACCACATTTAAAAATTTATTACCACAGTAGTTATAAGCATATAACGTAAAAACACATAAATAAATATTGAAAATTACTGTAATATTACAGAAAAATTAATTACTAATTAATTACCACAATAAAAAAAATTATTAACAATATAAAATTGATTTATATTAAAAAAAACCAAAAGGACTAAATATCCGAGTTTTTTCCAGCTTAAAATCTGCTTTGCTGGAGTTGCATAAAAGTAGTTGAATGTTAAGCAAATCTAAATTATTTTGCTTTTTTATTGCTAATTAATTACCGGATTAAAGATTGGGAGTGTCTAACGCCACACAGCGTGAATCTAGCGTGAACGATTTCTGCTGGACTCAAGAAGGGTTTTGTTAGCATAGATTAGTTTATGTCGAAAAAACGGATTTCTGTTGGACTCAACTAGGGTTTTGTTAGCATAGATTAGGTTATGTCAAGAAAACGGAGTTCTGTTGGACTCAAGAAGGGTTTTGTTAGCATAGATTAGTTTATGTCAAAACCGATTTCTGTTGGACTCAAGTAGGGTTTTGTTAGCATAGATTAGTTTATGTCAAAAAACGGATTTCTGTTGGACTCAAGTAGGGTTTTGTTAGCATAGATTAGTTTATGCCAAGAAAACGGAGTTCTGTTGGATTCAAGAAGGATTTTGTTAGCATAGATTAGTTTATGTCAAGAAAATAGATTTCGTTGGACTCAAGTAGGGTTTTGTTAGCATAGATTAGTTTATGTCAAGAAAACGGAGTTCTGTTAGACTCAAGAAGGGTTTTGTTAGCATAGATTAGCAATAAAAAACCATTAAAAAAGCAAAATAATTTAGATTTGCTTAACCTACTTTTATGCAACTCCAGCAAAGCAGATTTTAAGCTGGCCAAAACTCGGATATTTAGTCCTTTTGGTTTTTCTAATATAAATCCATTTTATATTGTTAATAATTTTTTTTATTGTGGTAATTAATTAGTAATTAATTTTTCTGTAATATTAAAATAATTTTCAATATTATTTATGTGTTTTTACGATATGGTTATAACTAGTGTGGTAATAAATTTTTAAATGTGGTAATTAAATAGCAATAAAATAGTAATAAAATATAGGCCTAATTTTGTTTTGTTTTGCTATCATAGTTTTACTACCTTGGTGGAGTTACAAAGAGGCAATTTGACCCAGTGGTAATTTGACTCAGCAGCAATCCAACACAACAGCAATATTTAGACATACTGGCAATCGGGCATAGCGACAATTGGACATAACAGGAGCATTTTGACATACACTAACAAAGCTAACAAAACCGTATAAACTCGGTTTTGGTATTTACTACACTAACAAAGCTAACAAAACCGTACTAGAGCCCTACAAACTCGGTTTTGGTCGCTATGCCCGATTTCCAGTATGTCTAAATAATTGCTGTTGTGTTGGATTGCCGCTGAGTCAAATTGCCACTGGATCAAATTGCATCTGTGTCGAAATAAATTTGCAGTAGTCTCTCGACATACGTTATAACAAGTATGTAAGTGGTGGGGATGCGTTTTGGCACAGTGGCAATTTGGCATTGCGGCAATTGGACACAGCGGGTATTTGACATTACGGCAATTTGGCGCAGTGGCGTGTTCCCGTAACAAGCCGGGATGGTCACATTCTTGAAATGTTCTGGGGATTTTATTGCTTTCTAAAGGCAACCATACACATTGCGGTGTACCGGAGGCAAAAAAAGACTCATTGACAGGAAAATTCAAATCTCGAATTTTATATTTGGTATAAATGCAAACACGGGAAGATCCAAACACAGGAAAATTTAAAATTTAGTCAAAACTTAGTACCTATGTGTGTTGAAGAAACAAACTATAGTTTTTAGGAATGGGTCTTTCCTATACATTTTGGGTGAGTTAAATAAGCGCATTTGGCCTTTATCAGTTTTTGTTTATCACGTACGAAAAGCGCATAAAATAAGTTACATAAGCGCAGAAGGGAACATTTGAAAAGCACAATGCTTTTAGGGATTGTACAACAGTTTTTCTACAATAATTTTTGAATTTTTTAAAACTAGAAAATATTCTTGCCTAACATTTTTCTAAACTTAACCCAATCATACTCGAAGAGTATTTTTAACAAGATTTTTTGAATTATTTAAAACTAGAAAATATTCTTGCCTAACATTTTTCTGGACTTAACGCCATTATACTCGAAGACGATCTGGACTAACTAGTTATGGTCAGAAATCTTATTTTCGAAAAATGCGCTTATTCAATGTTACAATCTGCGCTTATTGAACATAAATTTACTGATTATATTTCTGCGCGCTTTTCAAACGTTTTGATGACTAGAAATGCGCTTTTACAACTCTCCGCATATTTTTTCGTTGAGAATGTAATGATTGACAGTCATAATGAACGCTCGTTGAATAATATGGCCTATACTAATTAATCCATAACATAAAATTACTGTATAATAATGTATCTATTATTTGATGATTTATTGCAATATCAGTATAATATAAATCAGTAATAATTATTGTAATATTTCTATTCGTATAATAATGTACATTGCATGGTATAATAAATTACCAAAATTTTAGGGGTGTAATTTATAAAATATGTACAGTACTACGTCATGTTTTTGTTACATAACATACATATTTCAAACATGAGACCATGAGAGCAAAAACGAAGCATGCAAAACATAGAGGATTCGGAATAAATCATAAATTTAACCCCAAACTTTTTGGAGAAAGAATGTGCGTATGTTCTGCACAGAGCTGAGTCAAAATTGATTCAACATAAATGCAAACACAGGAAGATGCAAACACAGAAAGACACAAATCTAGAAAACTAGTTTGTCTCATTAACACAAGGAAGATGCACAAATTAGTTTGAACTGAATTAAATGAACAGCCCAATGCCCAATACCATTCTTGAGTCCCACATACTCGGTTTTGACTAGAGTTGCATCTTCCTGTGTTTGCATCTGTGCCAAATCTAAATTTCTAGATTTGAATTTTTCTGTGAATTAATCTTTTAATGCATGTATTTTCTTACGTATAAGTTTTCTAGATTTGAATCTTCTTGTGAATATTCTAAATTTAATTTTCTGTTGTTGAACCCATTTCCCTTTATTTTCTAGATTCGCAGAAGGGCGAGTGGGATAATTTCTTCGAGTGAATAATAGTTATTCGTATTACAAGTGGGATAAGAGCATTATTACAGCAGTCGAATGTGAAGAATTACATGACGAGGTCGTAGTCCGAGTCGCGTAATCATATGAGTGCTGTAATATGCTTTAATCCACATGTGATATACAAAATTTTATCCACGACTGCTCAAAATTAATAAAATTGAATATTTTTGTTTAAACGTCAAATTTGAAATTTTAAAAATTATATATTTTCAACATTGATAGATGTCAGTTCCTATAATTTTGATTTAAAATCAAAGCGCAGCAGGGCACATACAATTTGTTTGAAAGCAAGACAGCCTGTCAGGTTTATTTTCACTTATAATATCACATGTGCATTAATTCTTTCCGGAAAGTTTTTTAAGTGCTTTCCAACAACGTCTTAATTAGCTCGAGTGATACACGAGAGCTAATGACACCGCCGCTCTATTTTTTAATTCTTTTTACAATAGAAACTTGAAATATTTACTAAATTTGTATTTAAGGAGGTTCCCTACACTTGCAGTGGCGTACTCAGATATCAGCTTTTAATTAATAAAAATATTTTTATTAATGTAAAACAAAATTCGGTCAACGGATGTTAGTTGATATTGCAATTCGTTCAGTTGCGGTGATATATTTTTACAATAATTTCTAATTCACTAATCAAAAAATGCTTGAAGATTTTTTTTTCAATCGACAATATTGTTACAACTATGTGGTCAACCTTCTTCAAATTTTGGGAAATTGATGTCCGTGCTTGCATACGTTTATATACCAAAAATTAAGTAAATAGAACATTTCTAACATCTTTTTATTTAATCAATTAATGGAAAGCCATAAGAGCCCATGTAAAATATTAAAATTTAACAATTAATTTCGTTCAAACTACTATCATTTTTATGACACAGACAACATAAATTCAAAGTTTGGTTGCATTAGAACATTTTTAAAAATGTCTAGGGAACCTCCTTAACATAAATAAATATGTATTATTTACCTTATTAATTGCTTATTTATACTCAAAATAATAATTTAACCAATTTTTTATTTAATGTCAAAGTGACAGATGACGAAAAATTTCCGCATATTAATTTCAGTTAAGTTACTCAAGCTTCTGGTAAAAAATTTCCGAGAAAATTTTTATATAACCATGGTTACTATTGTTGTAATCCATTCATCCATTGGCTGTTATTCGTGTCATGCGATTTTCAAACAAATTTTTAATTTGTAAATGATATTTATTTATTATTCGTTTATAAATTATTTATTATGGGACAGTAATTCAAAATTGATTTATTCCAAAAATATTTAGAGAATAAATAGGTAGACAAGTAAGTATATTATAACCTCAACACTGCTGTCAAATATTGACAAAAATCTAATTTTTATTAGTAGTATCCATGGCTACGAACGAGTGAAGTAGAGTAAATGCGAGAGGTAATAGACAAAAGCACATCATATTACTTCACTAGTGAGGTAATATAACTAATTACCTCACTGAAATGATGAGTGATTTAAAATGTGTTGAGTGATTTAAAAAAAAATTAAATTCATAAGTGAATAAACTTTTATTTAAAGTTGTTGCTACGGAGTTAATAATAACAGTTCAAAACGTCAAAATTTAAAAAAATTAATTTCCTCTCCACCCTTAAATTGACCTTGAATTGCTCTTGAACCATCCGCCTCTCAAACTTCTTTACAGCATTCGATCGCAGACAAAGACACCGGCACTGCGTGCGAGTGAGAGAGGGATAGTGCGTGTGGGTGCGTACGTCGTGCGTGCCCGGAGCCACGCAGCGTCGGCCCGGAGTAGTCCGGGAACAGCGGGACTCCGGGAATGTAGGGGAAAGAGGGGATATAGAGGGTGAAATGTAGGTGAATGTAGATGAGTAGAACTGGGTATTTAGGTTGAATTGCAGGGGGTGAATTAATAAATATTGGGAGGTGTTGGTACTTGGGTGTAGCAGCCTCACAGATCAAAAAAATATTAACCAACACAACAAAATTTGAACTGTGGTTCTGATAGTTCATTCGTAATAAAGGAGTACTATGATACCATGGAATATTTTAATGATTGCCTTAACAATAATTTTTCATAAGTAATTTATACGAAATGTTTTTATGTATGAAATTTTATTCATCATCATTTTTTGTATGTTTGATATTATGTTTTACTTATAGTTTGTTTTATAAATATATTGTATATTATGTAATTTTTTTGTATTTTAACTGTATAGCAGGATGGAAGATCAGCATGCTGAATCCTTGCTAATTGATCTACGAATCAATAAACGCTATTCTATTCTAATAAAACATAATAATAGTTATTTATGTTATATATGGATCATACCGTCAATGATTATGGTACTAGTCGTGAGGATTATCAGACGAGGCGGGCCCGAGTTTAATAACACGACGTGTACCATAATGATTGGTTACGTATCCGTATTGCATACAAAATGTTATTTGCTGGCGTAAATTAGTCAAAAAGTAAAATTATTTGGTATTGCTATTTTTGAAACTTCCTTAGTAATAGTAACTGAATACCATACTGGATTCATTATGGTCATTGGCCTATAATTTATAACAAAATACTAATTTATGTATTAAGGGTGTAAAGAAGCTTTTATGGCGTGAGACGTGATTCTGAACCCGAGCGTCAGCCGAGGGCGAAAAACACGTCAAAAGACATAAAAGGAAGTTACGGCCGTGGTACATACCCAACTTTATGACCGGTTGAGGATTTTTTAATAAATTAATTTTTAATTGTTTAAATTACCAAAAATTACTAAATTCTTGGACTGTTGCTAAGATACCAAAAAATTCCGAAAATAAACAAAATTCAAAATGTCAAAATTGTCACTAGACTTATACATTTACAAGATAATTTATGTGAAATGTAAGTAAGAATTTTGTTATTTAAATAACAAATTGTACAACTAATTACAGAAATGGTTAATGTTTCGTAGTTTATATGAGGAAAATTGAAAATATGAACTGATTTCATTAATTTGACGTTTCTGTATGGCACACTGCGCTATAAAGTGACGTTTATGTGAAAGAAATTCGTATATAACTGTAAAATTATGATACGAGCGTACATAAAATAATTAAAGAGGAATTAATAATACACAAAACTAATCTCATTTAAAATTATAATTTATAATGTACCGTTATTAAGATAGATTCAAATTTAAACTGTGTTAGAATATTAATAGTAATTCTATAATTAGTTTGTTTACGTATTTGTCTAAGATTACATTAAAATTAATTAATGCAGCTACTATCTTACGCTGCGGTATTATGCTAAATAATTTATTTTAATCATTGATTGAAGGACGTAGGTATCAATGAGTTTAAAAAGTCAGTCTTTCAATTTAATATAGGTAATAATTCACAAAATATATATTTAAATTTCGGTATAGCGTATATACATTTCTGGTATTATTTAAATTGCAATTGCAGGAAATCAGTATAATATTTAGCTGTAGGTAGGTAGTTAAATTTTTGAGCAAATAAAAATAACTACTACTTAAACAAATATTATTTTTAGATTGACGTATTTCCAGACGAAATAAACAAAATATACCTATATTTATTTCCTTTAATTAGAAATATTTGATTTTATATTTCATAAAAATTTAATTTCTTCAACAAAACAGCAAACCATATTCTGGTAGGTACCTATAAAAACATGAAAGTTTATAGAAAAATGCCAAAGACTTTAGATATATTTTATAGACAACTATTTGTCAAAAAATATTTTTTATTTGATGTCATGTTAGAATGACATTATTAGCCGCAATAGCGTTTATTATAGGCCAAGGACCATAATGAATTCAATATGATACCGTAATGAAATAACAAACAACTCCTTACTAAGAAGTTTCAAAAATAGCATTCCTGATTATTTTAGATTTAAATTTTTTGTTCAATACCAAATAATTTATGTCACTTTTTGACATATTTACGCTAGCAAATAAAATTACGTATGCATTACGGATCGTAACCAATCATTATGGACGTCGTGTTATCAAACTCGGCTTCGCCTTATCTGATAATCTTCACGACTACTGCCATAATGATTGACGTTACGATCCTTATACATAAATAACTATTATCGAATAATAATTATTGTTGTTCAATAGCTATTAATATAACAAGAATATTATGCGATTTATAATACCGAGGATGTTGCTAAACGACGAGGTGAAACCGAGCCTCTTTGAACATCCAAGGGGGCTTAAATCGCATATATTCGCGTTATATTCAAAGCTTAATCGTATCATCAACGACAGCGATGTTAAAACAAATCAATAATTTTATCAGTCAATCAGTTGACAGTTCGTATATTATGGAAGGTTTTGATGTTATTGGTTGTATCTAACGTATTAAGTCCGTAACTAATGAATTATACGTATCTAACGTATTATAAGTAGGTAACTAACGTATTATGTTGTTGATAATTATCAATGTTACATATTAAATGGTAATAACAGTTGATGATACGATTAACTATATAATTATGTGACTATGTTAAAAATTATAATCTGATATACTTATACGAATTGAATTTCAATTTAATATCTGCTGCAGTTGAAAATAAAGTTGGTGAATCTGTAGTTAAAGATTTCAGTATTTATGAAGGAAATAAAACGTCGCAGTATTTCCAAGTTCTCATGCTCTCAAAGAAATTGAAGTCTATGTATAGAACGTTTTTTCTCGGTCAATTTGCCGTGCGACTTTTATTGCAACGTATTTGAAGTTCGATTTTTTGAAGTAAGATAGACCGCTATCTCGGTATTGATTAAATAAACAATATAATTACTTAAAGTGGAGCTACAGAGTCTTTAAGTGAGCAAACAACTTGTTCGAAGTCTAAGTGCAGTGACCCAAATAAAAAGAAACACTTTCTTCTATTGAAATGTAGAGAGATATTATTCCAACGCAAACAATATTTTACTTCGTTCAAATTATTATTACTAGCACAATTTTGATAGGGTTAGTGATTTAGTGTACTGGGTGTCACAGAAGTTCTTTTAAGATGACAGTATTTGACACCGATTTTGCATTCATTAATATAAATAAAATTATTACATTACCTGAATTAGACCTGCATTATATTAATTTCAGAAATAAATTTAAATATTTAAATTTTTAATTAGAGATAAATAATTTATGATAATGAATTCAATCGCCCGACAACTGACAGTACCTAGTTGAGAACATTTATGATTTTTCAAATGCTGCAATTTATTATACAGGGTGTTTTTATACCTCTGAACGAAACTTTATGATCTGATGAGGATTTGTAAAATTTTAATTTTTTGTAAATGTAACTTTATGCATCACGTACGATGTATAATAGTATATTATTCAACGAGCACATAATGTAGGCTATAATTCAAGAGGATGAAATTTTATGCACGAGCTGAAAGCGAGTGTATATTCATCCGAGTTAATTATACTTCTTAAATACATTTTTTTACAAATTTTAATACATTGAAATATTAAGGCGGAACATCAAATATTTCCGCATTCGAAACCTATACCATATGTTCTACGCAGCGACGTGCAGTTCACTACAAAATTTCTTAGCCTGGGTAATCGGAGTAGAAGGAAAGTATGTCTTGTATTGAACAACAGATGCAGATTTTCGTCAAAATATATGTGTCATTTATTCGTTATTACGAAATATTGGCTAATTTTATTAATAAGTTTTAATAATTTTTACAAAGTTAAGGAATTGTTCTAAAGCAGTCGTAAATTTATAAATCGAACAAAATAATACAAATATTCAAATTTGATGGTTGAAAATAGGCCATTTTCAACAAACTGTACATAAAACAATTGATATTTTTATTAAAACTTTAAGACGGGTTTAGAACCATCCTTTATCTTTACAGTACTTCAAAAAAATTTGAAATATCTTTAAAAATAAGCCCAGAATTCCGAATAAATGATACCACTATTTCTAGACCCTTGAAGTTTCGCCTTAATCTAACCTAACATTTTGATGGGATGACAGTCACAGTTTTGTAGATTAATGGAGTCATAATACAATAATTTTGAATTATGAATTCATAATGCAATAGTGTGTCTTATGGAGGGGTTTACCTTTATACAGTTACCTACATAATGAATGTATTATGCAATAGTCGTAGTAAACAATATTATTATTATTTTAAAGTAGAAGTATGGCAAAAGCCATATGTATGTAAATTGTAAAAGACCTAAAAATTTCAACTTTAATTTATATAAGTATCTTATAGGTACTGTAATGGGAATTAGTTCAACACCAGAAAAAAAAAATTGCATGCACATGGAGATTCAAATCTAGAAAATTTATACGTAATAAAATATCTACATCAAAAGATTCATTTACAGGAAAATTCAAATCTAGAATTTTAGATTTGGCATAAATGCAAACACAGGAAGATACAAATCTGGAAAACTAGTTTGTGGGTAGCCATTCAACAGCAGAAAATAAAATTCTAGAATTATCATACACAGGAAGTTGCAAATCTAGAAGTTAAAATCAAAACCGAGTATGTGGGACTCAAGTATGGTATTGTGTTGTTCATTTAGTTCAGTTTTACCTAATTTATTCCCTTGTCTTGAAGTTGACAGAGACAAACTAATTTTTTGGATTTGCATCTTCATATGTTTGCATCGGTTTGCATTTACTCGTATGCCGAATCTAAAATTCTAGGTTTGACTTTTCCTGTAAATGAATCTTTTAATTTTATTTTCTGTTGAATGTACACCTCAAGCAATTTGATGATATTGAATCACAAGTAAATTTTGTTTTACTTTTCCTAGTTTAAAACAGATTGCAGAATTTAATTATTTAATATATCAATAAATAACTCATTCGAATAATCATGGTACTCGCCTGAAGCTCGTTAAACTCATATTGGATAAAGAACAATTTTGTTTCTTTTGATATCAACTACATAATGAAACACCGTCATGTCCCGTGCTCCCATATGAATCATAGAAAATGACAAAACCTAATTAGAAACAAATTATTATATAATAGCAATTTGCTAATGAATAACAGACAATGTCATAACGACATCATGTGTAAATACAATTTCATCTTTTGAAACTACGTCCTCTGTGCCGTTTTTAATTTAATATTAATTAAAGTGAGTGAATTTAATTGGCCAGCGCTGTAAGTGACGAAACTGAAACAAAATAACGTCGAGTATGAAATATTGATTCAACTTTCAAAGTCGAGGAGTAAATTAATTGAAATTTAATTATGAGTTTGTTAGTTATTTGTTTTGTTTTGCATTGTTGCTTTGTTTATTTTCAACGCACGCTGCAATTTGGGGCAATTATTCGGACCAAAATTAGGCTATAGCTTCGCAAAATCGTAGTAAAAGTAGTAAAGTTGAGTGCTTTCCAACAACGTCTTAATTAGCTCGAGTGGTACACGATAACTAATTACGTTGTTGGAATGCACGATAAAAAATTTCCGGAAAGAATTAATGCACATGTGATATTATGTGAAAATTTGAAGGCTTTATTTTGAATATCCGAATTCGGTAAGAAAATCGCAATGACACCGCCGCTCTATTTTTTATGTTTTTTTACAATCGAAACTTGAAATACACTCGACAAAAGAAAAAACGCACCACTTGATAATGCATAATAATGAAAATGGATGAATCTTCAAGTTCTAACAAGTCTGAAGTTTCCTCTTTAATGTCATGGAAGTTAATCTGACACCAAGTTAATTTCATCCCCTGCCACTTCCCTGAGAAAAAAATGTTTTTGATGTCAAAAAATGTCAAACTTTGACAACTTGTACCAGGTGCAAAAAATACTAAAAGGCGTTAAAGTTCATTCATTTTCCTGTCGGAAAAAAATTGAGTAGATACCAACTTTCGATGATTTGGCGCGAAGTAATTAATATTTGAAAAATAATTGCATTTTGTGCCTTTTCGGCCATAACTCGGCTAATTTTACACAGATATCAATGATTCTTTGAATTGTCACAAGACTGTTTCCTCTTATGCATATATTATGTGGGACGCCAAATCGAAGATTTATCATTTCCGATCCAATTCAACCGAATTATGGCGGTTTAAAATTTCGGAATTTTGGGTGCATTGTCAAGTGGTGCGTTTTTTTGTCGAGTGTATTTACTAAATTTGTTTTTAACATTAATTATGTATTATTTACCTTATTGATTGCTTATTTACACTTAAAATGACAATTTAACCAATTTTTAATTTCATGTCAAACTGACACAACGACAGTAAAGTTTCCACTTATCAATTTCAGTCAAGTTCCTCAAGCTACTAGTTAAAATTTTTATATAACCATGGTTACTATTATTGTAATCAATTATTCTTCCATTGGCTGTTATTTGTGCCATGCGATTTTCTTTAAAATTATCAAAGTCAAAACCGTATGTGTGCTTACTAATCAAGAATTAACTGATGATTAATAGACAATGTTGTAACCTTGTAACTTATCTAGATAATTTTATCTAGATAAATAATCTAGATAATATATTTATATCTATTATCTTATCTAGATAAATTTTTCTTATTTATCTTTAATCTTATCTAGATAATATTACAAAATATCTTTATCTAATTTTTAATTATCATCTAGATAATAATTTTAGTAAAATTATAACTAAATTTTTCCATTTGTAACTTTAATCGAATTCAAATGTAATCAAACTGTGCAAGCATACAACGCACAAGCTTGCAACGCTGCTGGCTCTCCAGCTGGTACTACTTATATACTTTAGGTATAACATGTCCTTTATATTTCTTTATATTATCTATAAATTATCTAATAATTATCTAGATAATAATTATTTATCTTTCATCTATTATCTAGATATTTTTTTCAATGGTTATCTATTATCTTAGATAAATAAAAAATATGTTATCTTTATCTAGATCAATATATTGTTATCTATTACAACACTGTTAATAGACCACAGAGAAGATTTTTGTACAGTTATAGGCGATCTAGATTAAGATTGCAGCGCTAAAGTAGTGACTTCGAAACCTGTCAGATAGACATATGTACGAAACTTTGCAATACGTACACTGTGACAGACTGTGGTATTTGACTAATTTTCTGTATTTTTTTTAAATATTTAGATAATATTGATAAATATAACTATACACAAAGCGTAGTTTTTCAAAATTTAATGTCTATTTGACAGCTTCCAATACCTGTCACCAGATGCAGATCTCTTATTTCTCTACCTATACTGAAATATTATACCACCCACTAGATTCAAACCACAGTAGCCTCAAACCTTCTAAATTAACAATTTCCACGTCTGCATTGAGCGCGTTCCAAATTACCCGCCTTGCGGATCGATCTTCCGCGTCCAATGACCTCGATTCGCATTTCCACCCTCGGAATCAATCAACGAAGGAAACAGCGGCACTCGGCACACAGCACAGCCCTCTGTCTGGGACGCAACGTGAACGTATACAACTCGGCGCTGACTTCAGCGAACGTTCTAGAGTTAGAGTTCTGTCTTGCCAAAAGTAATTTTCCCTGGCGAGCGAGCGTTCTGCTCGTCAAAAACGAATTATAGAAGGCGGGGGGTAATTATACTGGGTCGATCGTTGGGTGTATTTGCATTGGGATTGGTTGATTTTGTTTTTTATTAGTTTGTTGGAAATGTACTGTCCGTGCACAATTCGCCAACTTATTACTCGCCAAAACGCCAAGAGAAAACCGAGTTGGGCGTCTTCTATATACACTATTTCAAGGTAGCAAAGCGGTATCTGCACAAAAAAATTTGCTGATAATTTATGTTCGCTCGATTAATATTGTTCAATATTGTATTGTTTACTAATTTAAAATTAGTAATCCGGCCATCTCTTATTTCGCGTATTGTTAATTACTGCCGCTTCGTTCTGATCTTTGCGCCTCGATGTGACTGCATACTCAACTAAGCTCGAAAGTGACGTTTTTCCGGAGAGTACTGCCACCGCACTAGTCGGGGAAAAACTTTTTTCTACACCTGCTTCAAAAAGTTTATGTTTCTACAATGTTTTTAATGTTGAAAGCAGCTGTTTGTCGCAAGTGTATTACAAAGTACCTAAGTGTGCAACAAAGTACCTAACTGTGCGACAAAGTACTTTGTCGCACATTTTTGAGCACATTGCAACTCAGTTCTCCTTTTTTAATGTTCATTGTTTTCGCAACAATATTGATATTTCACAAAAATTTAACAGCAAATGTCAAAAAATTAATGGTTATTTTTGTATTTTTTAACTTCCTTGTTTTGCAGAAGTAGAAAATATAGTGTATATAACACGTATTGAAAATATTTAAACGATTGCAACCTTCCCTTCGCTCGGGCTGCAATTTTCGTTCGCGTTCGACAAAACTATATTTTCAAAACTTGTTATACAAATAACTATTGTTTCTTTTTTTTCAATATCTGCACCGAAAAAAAATCCCTATCAGCTATATTGCATACATAACCTTACTCACACCATAAAAAGTTATGTATTTTTGTTCGTGGCTTGTATATACTTTGAAAAATATATAAATGTGGTTTTATAGGTGAAAAATTATGATAATTGATGACCAAGATGATCATTAACAATTAAAAGTTGAAGAAAGGGATGAACCGAATGGTGATAACATTGGAAATGTATAATAATTCGATAATATAAATGAAAATCTGAATATTCAAATGAAATCCCGCATAAAGTTCTGACCGGTCAGAAATACCACACTTTCGTCCCTAATAATTAGAACGAAAGGAGGCGTTTTCGGTGTAGATATTGAAAACACATGAAGATCAACTCCAAATTTATCGGATTCATTCGTTAGACTAGACATTTTTTCGCAGAACATAGTTTTGATAATAAAACGTACTTATCTGCATTGAATTTCTTGAACCAAGATTATAACAATTTAGCATTTCTTCACCATATCATATCGCAGTAAGCCATGCACCATCGGTTGTCGAGTCACGTGACAACGACCTTGCGATCAGCTGTCCAGAGGTCACTGGACTGCATACAAAACACCACTGTGTGCTTGTGTTAGTGTGTGTAGTGTGTGAATACCTACACATACACATATGTATAGTGCATATGGTGAATAGGATATAACATAGTATGTGTATGTGTAAGTATTATTAATACTAGGACTAGTGTTAAGTATTAATGTTAGGTGTGTACAATCTACTTTGTCGCGACTATGACAATAGTAGTAGTAGGGAAATTTAAACAGTATGAATTAAAAAAGTGAGATATGTGTCAATAGCTGTGCTTGTTCCATTTGATTCTTTAGAAAATTAGCTCACTTGATTCAGTTCAATTTAATCATTGGACACAGTATTTATTCTATAGTGTTAAACTGAACTGATTTGTGTGTAATATTAATGTTTTTTAGGTTTACTTCATAATGAGCTAAATCTTTAGGGCTATACACTTGCAATGAAATTCAGAACAAAATAGGGTGCTAAAATATTCAAGATTGTGACTTTGTTTTTGAAATCTATTAACTCATATTTGAAATGTAAGTTTATAAAGACTGTCTCTAGGGTGCCACATGACGATTTTCTTGAAATACCTAACAGTCTGCTGGTAATTAATTAGTGAAAACCGGTGAAATCAATCAATTTCGTCAATTTTAAAATATGTTTTAACTTATTGTTTGAAGTTTTAAAAAAAAAACTGCTTGTGGCGTTGTGGCACTCTTCAGAACATCGTAAGGTATCGGTTATATGAAACAAAATTCAATTGTATGCATTAATAAAGTAAGAATCTTGAATATTAGAATGCAAAAATTTACTCTTATTTTCTCTAATTGTTGTCGCAGTATTGTATGATTTTTTCGATTAGATAATGTTTCGTCATTACTCATGTTAAATTTCAGATTTTTATTTTGAACAATAAAGCCAAAATTGATGAAATTCTGATGCTACTAAACAGTATGATTTAAAAAAGTGAGATATGTTTCAATAGCTGTGCTTTTTCCATTTGATTCTTTAGAAAATTAGCTCATTTGATTCAGTTCAATTTAATAATAATTGGACACAGTATCTATTTTAGTGTTAAACTGAACTTACTGATTTGTGTGTACAATGTTTTTTTAGGTTTACTTATTTGTAATGAGCTAAATCATTAAGTCCATTGATGATACAAACAAAAACGGAATAATCGTAAATTGTGTAGGAACAGATAGTCAAGTGCAATATGTGACAATGTGACCGCCTGTAATTCTCATGGCAAAAGTTGTATGTGAGACTGCAGCACCCAAATTGGGAAAAAGGTGTAATAGATATATGCTACGGCCATTTTTATTTGACGTTTTAGTAGGTAAAGGACAGAAAAATAATTAACTTCTAGTACAAACTGTGAAAGATGTATTATAGTAAAGGCACGGAATCAAACGAGGTACGTCATCAAAAGAAATGGTCTATAAATGGCTATGACGCTATCACTATAATCTATGTCGTCATTAACGAATATTTTTACATTTAAAATTTTTGTTTACTATACCTAGGTATTAATATTTTTATTGTAGTATATATTAATTTCCATGAAGTAATATTATGTTCTTCGTATCAAAAGGATACATACACAGTGTCCCAAAACTCCCGAGACGGAAAAAAATTAATAATTTGGGGATCATAAAAACTTTTTTAGATTTTTTTTTTAGATGATGACCACCTCAACATTTTAAATAGCAACCCCTATCGAGTTTCACCTTATTTTAAAAGTAGTGAAAAAAGAAATAGGTACTTCTCCTAAACCAAAACTCGATATCTTAATTCTTTCAAGAATTTAATTTTAATTAATTGTAATGTTTTATGCACGTTTATTACGATTTTTATAACAAATATTCAAATTGTCGACCTTCTTCGGTCTCGCAATGACCAAAACGCTTTAGTGATCCCAAAATTTTCAATTTTTTCTTCATTCGTTCAAAACTTATAGCTCCGTCCCGGAAGTTTTGGGAAACCGTGTATAATATACAAACAATAACGCTACAGTAATAGTTATTTGTATCAAAAGTCCAGAAACTGACTTTTGCAAGAGCGAGTATTTTTGACACGCCGAGCCACAGACGAGGCTTGCAAATTACGAGCACTAGCATAACAGTTTCTGGACGTGTAATACACAATATTTTATGTGCCGATTTCATTACAAAAATATAAAATAATTATACATAACCTAAAAAAATTGTGCACTGAATACTTGCATTTGAGCTAAAAATATATTTATTTCAGTTTCTATTAACTATTTACGTCTAAAATTTGTCAAAATCTTGTTAATTCTTGTATAAAAAATATTCAACGCATAAAATTGACATCTGCTTGACAACTGTAGTAATGTCAAGATGCCAACCTATAACTTCCGGTTGTTTGCCGGCCTAGGCTGGCAACAAAGAGTTTCTGGCGGATTTTGAGATATGGAAAACTAGCGATGCCGACCGGAGGCATATAAAATAAATTATTACTCAGTAAGCATGTTCCCTAATGATAAATGATACGCATAATATAAATCCGTAATATTATATTCCTGACTCTTGAGTTTACTTAGACCAAATTTTACGTTTTCATAAAAACTGAATTCAGTTTTATTTACGTTGAAGTCCCGCTGAACTACATTCTAAATCCAAATCACCCACACGGCTTGCAACTATATCTAAATATTTTTACCGTTCTATAAATACATCCCGCCAAATCCTAGCATCATTCTCTACAAACTCTATAAATTAAACCATGCTCAATGCCCATTGGAATTCTATATGCTCCTCTAACAAATATCTTTCTTTCTCTTTGCAACTTCAAGTGCCTTGTGCCGTTATAAGTGGCAGACATTAGCCGTAGAGGTAAGACTCTAGTCGCTATAGACTCGAGGAATGCGATATTTATAGGTCAACGAAGTGTAGGAGGAACGGCTAGCGTTGCAGAAGCCGAAAGGTGAACGTGGTATACAATGATTGTGAAATATCAAGAGACAATAGATATTGGAGACAGAACTGCGTTGTACAGTTTTAAACTCACAAAGTACAACTATTCTTTTCAAACGTACATAATATGTTTTGAAAGGTGGCATATACCACTAAACTTAGTTAACACTGTTCGACTCTGAATTGACTTTTAAAAGGTACCATGCCCAGAAAACAGTCAAAAACATGGATTTCGCAAGCTTTTCTATAGCATACATCCATACAACGTACTAACGTAGCGAGTGTTTTGTGGCCAGTGCAAGAATGGTCAAATTTCATTACAACACGGATTATATACTTAAAAGATCAATTAACAGTTGTGCCTTTTTAAATTTTAATAATAAAATTGTACATGATTATAAATATTCCGAAAAATTCATAAAAATATCAAAATACAAACTTTACACGAATATTTCCCTCGAAATATTTCAACCAATCAGGTTACTGTATTTTTTAAGTTTCGAGCCAAAACAATCAAGTATCAGTGAGTACGAGCACAAGTGCAGTACCCGCGAGTATTTGCACAAGTGAAATCCCGAGTATTTTTGACAGCTGTCAACACATGAAACAAATATCATTAAGAAATTGTTATTTATTAAAATTACACTCTGTACAATGGCAAATACAGGTATTTTTACTATTTAATTATATTTTTTATCAAAAAAATTGAAAAATTGCATTGAACAAAGTGTGAATGTCATTGATCTGACGTTTATGTGACAGAAAAAATATTAATTATTTTATATTAAAATATAGAATTTTTCTCGAGAAATATTCTACGAATATACCACTCGTGCATGACAAATACATCAGAATATTTTCTCTCGTGCACATTCGAGCACTCGAATTAATATTCAGGTATTTGTCATGCACTTGTGATATAACTATTGATTATATCTCATGATAGAAATTTGTTTTTATAATTTTAAAAAGACACATCTCCAGATCAATTGTTTACTCCTAACGAAAACACTTTTACGGTATTTTTCAACTTTAAAATGACATTGCATAGCTAGGATGCGGCAAAGTACGAGTTTCGGGCTGGTTTCGGGCAGCTGTAGTAATGGGAATGGAGTGGAATAGAAGAAAAAGTAAAATCGAGAATATTCTAGGAATTCTTTAAAAAGGTAGACGGAGGGTCGCTAGTGAAACTAAGACATTTTCCTATATACAGAGTGTACTACACTCTGAATATTAGTTATAGTGTGGCATAGATAATGTGTCAAGGGTTTGTGCTTTTATGGTGCTAACCCTTTTAGGGGATTTACCATGATAATTTAACGACGTATTTATACTTTTCCATTAAAATGGTATCACTATAAATATCAGATTATACACCCAGGCAGGGTAGTAGGTACATTATTTTTTAACGTGTTGTAATACTGAAGCACAAAGAATGACTTATTTTTAGTTGGCATATTTTCTTCACAACCTGACAATTTAAATAACAACCTTTGAAAATTATGCCATTTTAAGTAATTTATATTCCAATTTTTAGATCGTTCTTTTTTCCAGCTATAGAAAAATACCTATATACCTAGTTGTTATTTCTACAGTTTGTTATGTAAATTAAAATCGAGATTTAAAAAAATAAATTTAAAATTATTTTTTAAAGATGTACACCGGGACCATACTAAATATTTAAATAAAATAATAAGTAAAAATATGAAATACTTACGAATTACCCAACATTCATTCTTGCAATTTTCACTGATTTTAAAGAAGGTTTAGTTTTGAAGATCCTTACCTGAAACAGAAAAAAAAGTTAATAAAACCTGATAACGCATCATAAAAAATAAAATAAAATGTACATATGAATCTTTTAAGAATTATAAGATATACCTAAACGTATATAATTAAACATTACTATTTTACTTCTACTATTCCTTTCCTATAACATATTTGCGTTTTAACGTTTAGTTGCTCTGAGAAAACCTATAAATTTGCGAGTTTACTCGTTGCAGAAAAAATAAAAAACGTTTGCTATTTCTTCTTATGCCAAAATGCGCGTTGAATTTATATTAAAGCTTGGACCTGAACCAAAGTGCTCAGTGCACCCACTATTAAACCTACCGAGGTATGCAGTTGTAATGCGCCGAATTTAAAATTAAAGAGAACGAAAACTATAAGGTTTCATTGTGCTAGAAAGCTCACAATCGAATAATCAAAAATTGTGAAAACCGTGAGTTGACGGCTGGTAACCGCACACGCGGTGTAATACGACTAAATATGTGGGGCTTCCACACCCCAGATGGATAAAAGGTCTCATAGATATGTATGTATGAATTGCAGTTGTAATTTGGCAAAGTATTAATCGTTTTATGTTCCCATATTTTAAGTTTTTGATCGTAAATATAATAATAATTGTCGTTTAATTTAAAGCATCATAACAGTCCTGCAATATATTATTTAAGATTCCATAAATTTTAATATGTCAACGTCAGGTTCTTTAATGTAAATACAATAATAATCAAAAACGAAATTTAAGGGTCAAAATTAGTCAAAATACTTAAATTTATCAGGCTGTCTAAAAAAACATGTGTAAAAATATAATTACAAAAGATACCTCATTACATTTTTCATTTCGTCAGTTAAGAATCGTATCTGATGTGGCCAGCACAAGACCTTCCGCCATACCCTACTATTTTACTGTACAAATATATAGGTACCTACTTACAAATTACAAATATATTTTAGTCATTTAGTCAACTGTAGAAGTTATTACCGATGTGTCACTATTGTCACTGTCACAACATAACCAATTACATTTTACGTTATAACAAAAAAATGTTAAAAACCATGAACAACAAGATACTAAAGTTTCATACTCTAAATTATAAATAATACTTTAATTCCTAAAGTACTATGACAGAACAATTTATAAAATGCTAATAATTATTGTAGATATAATAATCGAATAATAATATACTCTTTCATTTGAAATAAAAAATATTGCGATAAATTAAGTAGGTATTTATCAAAATATTTAAGAAAAGTTCTACTTCCGGTTTGGGGATTGCTTCAATTCGTATTAAAACTTTAAAAATAAAATTTGGTTAATTGTTTGCAACTTAATATTAATAAAATGTACTAGATTTAAAACATAAATTTACAGCATAATGTTAGTCAAAAAATTACACAAATTATTGTTATAAAAATTGCAATTCTTATTCAACCACGTTAATGAATTATGTTTATAATTTATTACTAAATGTACCTATCCCAAATATAGAACGTTATATTTTTTCCATAGTGCCCAGATCCTGTTATATTTCCTATTCATAGTTTTGGTTCAAATTTGAGAAAAAAATATTGTTCATAGTGGCATTTTTTTATTGTCTATTCTCAACATTAATATTGACAATATTTATTATTTGTCATTTAAGAAAATATACAATACATATATTTGTATAATTATTTGTCTTTAATAAATAAAAATCAGACTTTCAACAAACGAAATATAGTATAAAAATAGAAATTCTTCCACACAAAAGAGAAAAAAATATGTTCGTGAAGTTGTGGTCCTAAAAAAAGTATTAGAAAACGATTTTAAATAACTTGCTATATGTAAACTTACTTTTTATTTAAAATATAAACGATTATGTAGGTACTGTTTTTACCAAACAAAACTGGTATAGTATAAAAATAGAAAATCTTCTACATGAAAAAATTAGAATTATTTGTGAGGCTGTGATCCTAAAAATAAAAAATGTATTAAATACAAAAATACAATATTAAATAACTTAGTGTTAAAATGTTCTACTTCCGGTTTGGGGATTGCTTCAATTCGTATTAAAACTTTAAAAATAAAATTTGGTTAATTGTTTGCAACTTTTCGAGTTATAGAGCTCGGAAAAAAAATTTACATACGTCCTAAGGCACATATACACACGCACAGACATCATCTCGAAAATACTTTATTCGTATTCTATGGATCGTAAAACGTGTTTACCCACTAAAAACTCATACTCGAAAATTTTGACCCATCACAATACCATATAGAAAATGATGCGGGAGGTAAAATGAATCTGAAAATGTGCTGTTTTTACGTTACAATAATTTCCCGGTTTTATATATGCTTGTTGAGTACCGCTGGTTTAAATGTACCGTTTTTGAACCAGTATTAAACCGGTCATCCAGAATGAGATCTGAACAACTGAATGCAGAAACAGTAAAACAGTTGAACACAGAGAATGCTGTTAAATATTACGTTTGTTGTAATTGGTCAACAAAATGTAGAACATAATATGCTATTTATTTCAGACTTTTTTTATGAATAAGAACTTATTTTAAATTATCGGATACGGGTCTTAAAATTTAGAACCATATAATAATCGCGTTTACTAATTTTTTACAGAAAAAAATCTGATGTGGCCAGCACAAGACCTTCCGCCATACAAATATAATAATTATATAGGTATACTACTACTCACAAATATATTTTAGTCATTTTATTTAAACTGCAGAAGAAGATATAAACCATATTTTACTGTTATCACTTTCACTGTCATGTCACAATCATTTAAATTTTACGTACTAACAAATGATAAACGATCATGATCATGGACTACAACATACCGAAATACTAATTTATATGCATATACTTTAATTATTCTTAAATGATAGCAGATACAGAAAAATTTATAAAATACCGATTGTAAATAATAATCTTTCATTTGAAATAATTTTTTTTGTCTTAAATCAATTATTTATTGAAGTATTTAAAAAGTACTACTACCGGTTTATGAATTTGTACCAAAATACAATTGGTCTATTGAAATATTTAAATATTTAAATCTTAGATATAAAATTTGGTATTTAAATGTTTGATATTTTTGGAGTTATCTTTTCCGAAAAAATTGTAACATACGAACGAACGAACGCACATACACACAAAATTTTGACCCGTCACAATACCTCTGTACAGAATATGAGGCGAGAGGTAAAAATAAAATGTATGAGTAGGTAAAAATAAATTCATTCATTGCCTGAAGGATCAAAAAATTCAAAACTAAAAGTAAACAGAATATTAAACTATATTACCTAAACATTGTTGTATCGCAGTTCAGATGAAATGATAGCAAATATTTACATTGCAAAAACAAAAATATGTAAATATTATTACAGCATATCAAATATAATAGAAATATATTGTAAACTCTGTTTAAAACAATATTTATTTAATATTTAATTCCTTTAGCTCATGAAACAAAACACATAACTGAGTCAGTTATGTGATCGACTGTGGTTCTTACAACACAGGTTCGATTCCAGTCAGGTATACAATCCAGTTCAATGCACAAAAATCTTTACTATGGTGTAAGTACTCTCTACCAACAACCATATGAGTGAGTTGACCACCGATAACCGCACATACGGAAATGTATATTACATAATGAACGAGGAAAGTGATTGATATCGTGAGAGTGAGAAAGTTGACGCACGAGGCTTGCCGAGGTCGGAAATCTCACGAATATTCGATAGACACTTTACGGAGAGTTGTGTACACTATTTTCCCACGACCATAAATATTAAACATTTTATTCATGAATGTATTTTGATGTCAACTGTCACTGTCACAATTTTAATTTTACGAAGAAACAAATATACCACGATCATGGAATACCTGATACAAGATTTTCAATAATAAGAATATAAATTTTATTTCAATTTTGAAATTATACTCTATACTACGTACCTGGAAGGGATCTGTAGCGCACTACAAAATAGAAGCAGTGAAGCAAATTGAGAGAGAAACAGGCTTATGCCGTATTAACATTTGGGGAGTATCCCTATCACTGTCTAACTTATGTAGAACGTGGGCAAAATACTTCCGATTTTAAATACAAACTTGCCGCAACAACTCTAACGCGCACGTCCTTTCCAGGTACGTAGTATGGAGTTCACTGTATCAGATACAGCAAAAGTAGTAGGTACTACTTTAATTTATGTGGATTAATCACTTTTAATGTCATATTTATCAATTTTAATAGAATAATGCAATTTATCTCGAAATACTTAATGACAGGAAAAAATTCTCAAATTTCGGAAAGACAACACACAAGGATGAAAGAAAAATTTAAACTGATCTGTTAGATAGAATGGATGTGTGATATTGCCTATTTTCGTAGCTAGGTAACTGTATGGAAACTATTAGTTTTGTATAAGTCGTGGGAAAAAAATCATTTCTACCCTTTTGGGGAAATGGCGCAAAATTTACGAAATTATAGAACAATGAATCACCTCCAGGTTTTTTTTTCTTCTGGTCAAATTGCTCGGCGTAATTCGGGTATAGAGAGTGCTTAAAATTGGAAAATGTTCTTTACTTTGTCCCCAGATCAAACAGCAATGAGATTATTCAATGAATGAAACTAGTTCTAGCGGAAAATTAAATTTTCCCACTCCGGAAAAAAGAAGATAGCCGTTTAATTAAAAATGTGTTTGACTTCTAAAACACTTGTCTGCATGTTTGCCCAGTCTCTAATTAGAATTAAACGAAAAATAAGACATTAAGTCGGCAGAACAATAGAATTTGAATTTACATATCACTCATTACAGTTTGCGGAACATAAGGTATGTAGTAGTATTAGTAGCTCTGAAAAACTGAAATAAATTTGCATTTATAAATGATTATAATAAAAATAGTTTCTATAATATGTGACTAGTTTAACCACATTTAAAAATCTCCCTATATGATACTTTAAGTCCTGTTCGCACGAGGATTATTTGTAGATTCTACCAAGATTCTCAATCCTGGAAAAGAAGAAGTTTTCGTCTTTCTAGTGAGAATTACCTGTTAAATTGCGGTGCCACTAAATTAAATCTTCAATGAGTCTTGGAAAAGAAGAATTTATAATTTACTGATTGCTTCAACACCACAAATTTATCTTGAAACTTCTTCTTTTCCAGGATTCAGAATATTCAAAGAATCCTCGTGCGAACAGGGTTTTACTAAGTACGACAACTTTTTTCCTTTGGACGCGTGCGAAAAAATTATGTCTTATAAACTTGTTCTTTAATATATTATTTTGAAAATCTTGGATATAAATTCAAATTGTACCAGTCAGAATTTTGGGCTTAAAATTAGTATATCTATCCATGTAAAAGCTAGTATACAATGGATGTAACCGGTGACTTATCCTGTATTTTGTAAATTTGAACGTTTCCATTATGTTACGGCTCCGTGTCGTGAACTGTATGTAACACAGAAATGCCTACAGTTCAACTTTACAGAACACAGAATAAGTAACCGGTTACATCCATTATTAACCAAACTTCGATGCGCGAGAATAAAATTGGAAAAAATGGGGATAACTTTATATTATTGACTACAATGGTATATCTCGGGTATGGATCATTTTGACATCAAAGATGATACATGCGTATATCTATCACTTGGGTGTGGTAGCCAAACATACTGTAAATCATCGGTAGGAATAGAATTATATTACCGTGTTTACGGTAAGCAGCTATCAATGAGGGTTTCCACGATTTTTTGATTTTTTTATATGTTAAATATACATTAAAATATTAGACCCGTATTTTTTCTTTTTGCCAAATAGTTGCTAATAAGCAAGAAAAAGATTCATAAAGTGTCACCAGTCCTGAGAACATACGTTCACCGCGCTGACCCGCTGACAAGGACCGAATACGATACGTAGATCTGTACTTATTTCAACACTGGCCCGTCGTCCATTCCGTAGTCAAAACGACAAAAAACGAACTTACACGAACAAATCTACTTATGGTTTGGTTTCAATGTTGTCTACGTCACGCATGGCGCATTTTAATGCACGTTTCAAAAGAATTACATTTTCATTTCGATAAAAAGGTAATAAATCTATCAAAATTAACAATATTATCACTTTCCTATAACTTAAAATGCTGAAAATTGATATTCAATAAGTATTTCTTAAAAAGCCGTAGGCTTGGAAACATCCATTCATCCATGGTTGTTAGTAGAGAGTACATAGTTACATACCGGATTTTTCCCTTTCTCTCACACTAGCAATTATCCGGTAATATCCGGTAGGATCGCGGCAGGCCCTGACCGGTACATAGCCAACTTCGTGTTCCGGTTAACTCCGGGTACAGCGGTGTCCGGATTCCATACTCCGGTTGCTATTACCGGAATTAACTATCACGGACTTTAATTTAATTATTTTGCGAGGAAACTGTTATGGCAGGGACTTTGTGAACTAGAATTGCTGGTGAATTAGTGTTTGTATGTTGGCTCAACTGACTATGTAAGAGAAAAATTGCTTCAATTTCCAAATAAGAAATTTAAGATGACAGCACACACGAATATAATACAGGATGTTTTTATAATTCGGAAGAAAAATTTACTTAAGGCACTACACTTGTTGAACGAAAAATTCATACAATACATTCTTGCGACAACAATTAGAGTAAATTAAGTAAATTTTTGCATTTCAATATTACAAATCGTTGCTTATAAATGCATATTAATGTAAATAGTCGATTCCTTGCATTGTTCGTAAGAGTGTTATGAAAATATTTTTGTCAAAATATTTCACAACTGGCCAAAGAAAATAGTAAAAAAAAATAGGCGAAATAAACTGTTCTTACTAATTTATTACCGAAAGACTATTCAAAAATATAATTTCATACCACTCTAGAGTCATCTTTTAACTATCCATATAAAATATGAACAGTGTAGGTGTTATAACAGGGGCACAAAGTGTACCGTCTTAAGGGTATGGTATTATATTATCATATTTTTCAAAAATTCTTTTTGTTCCACGCTCAGAACAACATGTAATATATAGGTATCCTGAATTTTTTTCTCGATGTTTCAAAACACTATGTATTTATTCAAGAAAAAGTATGAAAATAATATTTTCCCACGACCATATACTAAACTAACAGTTTCCTTACAGTTACCTATCTACGGAAATAAACCTGTTCAAGCCGTTCGATATATTATTGAACGGGTCTTATCGCCACAGTTTCAATATTTGTTTCACCTATTAGTGGGCGTGTGTTGTATTTCTGACATTTGATAATTTTTCC
This sequence comes from Agonum fuliginosum, assembly GCA_947534325.1. NCBI lineage: Eukaryota > Metazoa > Arthropoda > Insecta > Coleoptera > Carabidae > Agonum > Agonum fuliginosum. The sequence continues at coordinate 30,759,612 of OX384033.1, read as the reverse complement.
TGCCATTAATTATTTTGTAATAAATTGCTTTATTCCATTAAGATGGACAAACACGACTTTAAAAGTAATTTATCCACTTAAATTAAAGTAGTACTTCCGCTGTATCTAGCATATTTTAAAAATTTAAATAGAATTTATATTGTTATTGAAAATCTTGTAAAATTAAAATTATGACAGTGGCAGTTGACATCAAAATACATTCATGAATAACATGTTTAATATTTATGGTCGTGGGAAAAATAGTGTACACAACTCTCAGGAAAGTGTCCATCAAATGTTTGTGAGTTTTCCGAATTAGTCAAGCCTCGTGCGTCAACATTCTCACTCACACGATATCAATCACTTTCCTCGCTCATTATGCAATATAGGTACCGAATAGGTACCTACTATTTCATGATTTAGGTAGGTACGTCTATAAACACCTAGAAATACCCGTGAATTGTCAGTCTACTGCTGTAATATCTTTCTCGAATAAGATTCACAGTATCTGTAAGCCATCTACACCAAATAATGCTTTTCGTCTCCCATTACTTTATTTTTAATTTCGCGTGCCACGTTTAATATCACGTAACCCTTTCTGAGCTGGAACTCAAACCGAATTGAATTTCGTGTTCGTATTTCTTGTTTTCTGTAACCACACACAGATACAGAACCACAAAGAAGACAGAAGAGCATCAGACGTACACAGCATCTCTCTATAGCTGGGAGCAGTGAATCTCCAATCTTCCAGAGACAGAGAGGGGAGCGGAGAGAGAGAGAAAGTACCTGTCGTGAGGATATACGAGAGTACACAGGCGTCAACGACCTGTATTTTACCCGCCAACTGAGATGTGATCATGTTTCCAAATTATAAAATACATTCATACTTATCTATCACGCCTTTGCCCGGCTTGAGTAGAGGTCAGGTACATAGCCTCACATATCGCCTCATATTGTGAGTTATCACTGATGGCCATTACACCAGAAAATACAATTCTAGAATATTCATATTTCAGGAAAATGTACAAGAAGATTCAAATTTAGAAAATTTATTCGTAATAAAATACCTGCATTAAAAGATTCATTTAGGAAATGGGTTCAACACCAGAAAATAAAATTCTAGATTTTTCATACACAGGAAAATGCAAGAACAAAAACAAGAAGATTCAAATCTAGAAAATATATGCGTAATAAATTATTATCTATTTAGATTCGGCATAAATGCAAACACAGGAAGATGCAAATCTAGAAAACTAACATTCAACATCAGAAAATAAAATTCTAGAATTGTCATACACAGGAAAATGCTTGCACATGAAAATTAAAATCTAGAAAATTTATACGTAGTAAAATACCTGCATCATAATCATAATATTCATTCACATGAAAATTAAAATCTATAATTTTAGATTCGGCATAAATGCAAACACAGAAAGATGCAAATCTAGACAAGTTATAAACAAACCGAGTATGTGGGACTTAAGTATGGTACTGGTTGTTCATTAGTTCAGTTCAACCTAATTTATCCCCTTGTGTTGAAGTGAAGAGACAAACAAACTAGTTTTCTGGATTTCCATCTTCCGGTGTTGAAAATTGGATACGTTCATGGCTCTGTTCACACGGGGATTCTTTGAAGATTCTTTCATGCTTCAAAATTTTGAAAAAAATAATTTTAGTGAGAAGTAAGTACCTATCAAATTACAATGCCGCTAAATTGAATCTTCAATTATTAGTCTTGGATAGAAGAATGCAGACGAGACGAGAATTTCTAGACATTTTCGTCAAGATTTCTCGAATTTTTAAAATTGTTTATTCTATATTCAACAATTTTAAATTTTTTTTAAACCAATTCGCCTATTTGTTGATGTCATAGTCAAACTCAACTAAATTGTCAAGTCAACCAGTCAACATATAGATCTATCCTCGAATCTAACATTTTACTGGCATTGACCATATAAAATGAGTAGATTAAATTTTTTATTATTAGGGATGAAAGTGAGATATTTCCGACAAGTAAGTACTTTTACTCCCTAGGGAGGAAAAGTCAATTGTAATCTCGCATAAAGCGGGAGAAAAAGTACTTTTTCTTTCTAGGTAGGAAAGGTACTGACCGGTCAGAAATACCTCACTTTCGTCCCTAGTAATAGACACGAAAGGTGGCGTTTTTGGTGGAGATATTGAAAAAATAATTTAATTACCTAGGCACTAAAAGTGACATTTCACAGACTGTCAGCTGTCAAAAATAGCACTTTTAATGTCAATCGGCAAAAAAAATTGTTAGTAAAAATGGTCGAGAAATCGAGACGAGAAATAAACGAGACGAGAAATAATCGAGACGAGATCAAAATTTTCAAATTCGAAACGAGACGAGACGAGAAGTGAAATATCTCGTCTCTTCTCGACGCATCACTAGTCTTGGAAAAGAAGAATCTATAATTTATTGAATGCTTCAAAACCGTGAATTTATTTTTCCCAAAATTCAGAATCTTGAAAAAATCCGTGCCTGAACATCCTTTACATATTCCATCGTTTTAAATTTCCAGCCCTTGCGTCCGTTCCTGGCGATACAACCCATTTTTCGTCCTGTATCCTCGTCCTTTTCATCCCTTTATTACCCCCCCCCCTCCCCCTGTCCTGCCATGAGATTTGCATAGGAAAAACACAAAACGACGGAAGTTCTGCCGTAGCCCGTCCATCATTTCTAATTTGGCCGCGTGCCACCGTTATTGATTATTTTAAATTTCCCGCCCGCCGCCCGGGCAGGGCCGGACCCCGGAGACTTCCGGTACGCGTTCTTCCGGTCACAAGTAACACGGGACAGAGGAGAAGTAATTGTTGAATTTGGTATTCAAATCAAGTGTACGTGGATAAAGAATTTCGTATGAGCGAGTTATTGATTGTGTGCGTTAAAGAATCAGTCAACTCAAGGGTACTCTACTCATGCTGCCCTCCTTAGGAAGAAATGCAAATTTTGAGATTTTTGTAATCTGCCTAAATTATTACAAATATACCAAAATAGAATGTCCAGCTGCCCTAATAAAAGGTAGAAGTTATTATTATTATTATAGTAGGTATGTATTTATATAAAGCAATTTTAATAGATTAAAATTCAAATAGCTAGAACCCTACGCGAAGTACGAATTCTCGTCTTAGAGAGAGAAGCATAGATGATAAACAAGAGGAAACTACGCTACTGTCTGTTCTACAGAACATCAGCTTCAATATCTGTTATTCTCATGCTGACATTCGTAGTGTTTCGTGTAACGCTCCGAATTTTGTAATTGATTGTGATTGAGTTATATTTTAGTTTTGTTTGAAAATTAAGTGAAGTGCAGCGCAGCATATACTCGCTAGCTCCGCTTTTGTAAAACGGACAGTACATGACAAGCTCTGCCTTCCCGCGCAGTCCAGGGTCCTAGCTATTTGAATTTTACTCTAGTAAAAAGCCGCATAGGACCTTTTTCCTAAGGACGGCAGCATAGTGCTATTGAATAGTACCCTGTACCTGTACCCTCAAGAATTCCAGTCGCATGTGATTTTATATTTAAAAATAATAAATTTTTATTACTCATATAAATTATTAGTGTAAATTTTATTTTTACAAAATAGTATATTACCTATGTATAAACGTCATTTCAGTCACGAGTTTTTTAGGAACGAGCGCAGCGAGTGTATAAAAAACGAGTAGGTATCCAGAGAGTTTATAAACGAGTCACATACTATACTAGTTCTACGATCACAAATTAAAGAACATAATAGTGTATTATGTATCAAGTTTTATAAACGTCATTTTAGTCACGAGTTTTTTAGGAACTAGCGCAGCGAGTGTATAAAAAACGAGTATCTAGAGAGTTTATAAACGAGAAATATACTATACTTTAAAGGTTAAATCTTTAAATCAATGATATTGTACATAGCTACAAAATTCTACTTAGGCATTTAACTGCGTTATATTTAGGGAAAAAAATTGAGAATGATTTTCTCATAAACTGTAATTATTGTTACCAAAAAAATTGTTCGCATCTTTTTGTAGAGAATTTTATGCTCTACAATTTAATAGGTAACAGTTTTCTTGTAGCATTATCCACATACAAGATAAAGCTAAAAAACTAAAAATGGCGGCCATTTTTAATTTTCGAACCCATTTTTGGGGGTGTTCCCGTGGTCCAATTTTAACAGATTTTGGATACCTATGTTATTATGTGATATATTCTGAACCGAAAACCGTTTAGAAAGCTTCTGGCGCAATTTTGCCCAGGTCAAAACGTAAATTGCCTGGCCTATTGACTAAACTGATGAACTGAACTAAATAAAGAACCTAAAGCCCTGTTCGCACGAGGATTCTTTGAAGATTCTACCAAGATTCTGCATCCTGGAAAAGAAGAAGTTTTCTTCTTTCTAGTGAGAATTACCTGTTAAATTGCGGTGAAGCTAAATTGCTTCAAAACCATGAATTTTTGTTTTCAAGATTGAGAATCTTGAACCTTTTTCTTTTCCAGGAATCAGAATCTCGGTAGAATCTTTAAAGAATCCTAGTGCGAACAGGGCTTAATAACCTTCTTGAGTGTAATAAAATGATATAACATTGTATTTCATAAAATACCTAATATTGTACATTATTTCACTGTCTTAAAAGGTAATTAATTTTATTACTGTCCAAAATTATTGCGTATAACCCTGAGTAGGAATAATACCACAAACTTGAGCGGATACATAGAATCCATTAAATAATCCACCGACTTTAAATCTACCGTTACATGTCAATTCTTTGCGCAACATCTCATCTGAGCTGAGATCAAGTAGTCCATGCGTTTCCACAGCGTGCTTCAATCTCTCGTCTCACGCACACGCGTGCAGCAGGTGTATGTGTTTGATTACAGCTGAAAATAGCCCGCGCTGTAAAAAGCAGGTCATGTTTTTATATTTAACTCTCTCTACTCCGAGCGAGATGCGAGACGAGAACGTGGAACGTTGGAGTTTGGAGGTTGGAACGGTACGAATTAAGTTGCAACGAATAATGGACTGTGAACGTGGAAGAGAATTTTGTTACTTTATTGTATTAATCATTCGAATGAGTAATTTCCATACAAAACTTGAGCCGAATACTTTAGTTTGTGTGATGAATAATTAATTTCTTTTTCCACGACCACGGAACTAACAGTTTCCCAAGCAGTTTCCATACAGTTACCTTGTTATAGTCCACGCATACATCAAGTACCTAATAATCGTTAAATGCTTATAGCTGTCACACAATGCCCAAAACAGCAATAGTTTAAGATTAGCCCGCAGATAAGAAATATAGTGGAATAGTTCAGTATTTGCCATATTTATTAACCCGAGTATATATTTTACCCCCAGTGTTTCACTGGTAGAGTAAGAGTTTTTCGAAGCTTAGTACCAGGGTTGTATTGTATGCTCTGGCGCATTTCAGGCTTGTGGTTTTGACCATTGTGTGACTGCAATAACCTCCTAATAAACGCTAATGATTATTAGGTAGATGAAATGTATTTGTACTATGCCTAGCTACAAAAATAAACAATACCACATCACATATATCAAAGGATCTGTTCAATGTTCAACCCGTTCGATATGTTATCGAACAGGTCTTGTCGTCAAAGTTTAAAGATTTGTTTTACCTAGTAGTAGACGTGTATTGTCTCTGAAATTTGGTATTTTTTCCTGTCATTAAAAGTATTATTCCGTAACTAAACCACGGCGACCATGGTTGCGGTTACCCGTTCCGTATCTTAACGAAGAAACAACTTTCAGGATTTGGTTAGATTAAGGAACGCGGTTCCTGAAAGTTTTGGTTACTTTTACATGACCATGATAACCAACGATAAACGTTGGTTGTTGTAGTTAGTTCGTACGTTTATATGTTTTGCGGTTAAATATTGGGTTTGTGCATGGTTCTGGTTCATAATATTAATCGTGGTAAGAGCCATGTTTGTTAGGTTTCTTTCCATTGTTTCTACATTTTATTAATGAATAATATGTTACAATGTCGAAATTAGTGACAGTGACAGTAGCACTGTAAGTTAAAATAAAAGTTTCAAAAAATACCACGAATCTGCCATGGCTTAAAACCACATTACCAATCCGAAATTTGTGAAGATGTAGGAGGAAATTGCAATAAATAAAGTAAAATAAACAGCTGATTATTTGTTCTGAAAAGCGTTTAAATATTTTTTGTTTCGATTGTGCTAAGACTCAAATTTTAAAATTTTAACATTTAAATTAATTTCTTCAATATGAATTACACCGAGAATTACACCAAATTTCGAATTGTGAATGCGGCTTAAATCAAAAAAATTTCAAACACAAACAAACTGGAAATAAATAAATATACCTACATTTCCTACATTACCATCGTAGACAACCAGTTATGAGATTTAACTTGTTTCGAATTATGATCACTCTTTCAGGTACCATAACTAACCACAAATTTACCATTACCAAAACCTCGGTTATTCACTAATGAGTTACAGAATATACTATAAGTATTTGGTGATAAATTGCATTCTTCATTCTTATATACATAAATTAAAGTAGTACTTTTGCTGTATCTGGTACAATTTAAAAAGTTAAATAAAATTTAATTATATTGAAAATCTTGTATCATGCATTCCATGAGAGGTATATTTGTTATTTCGTAAAAAAAAAATTAAAAATTAGAAAAACCGTCGTACGTGACTTCGGTGTGAGATCGGTGTGAGATGAGGCCAAAGCAGTCCAATAATGAGAAGTAAATAATTAAAAATCGTAGATTTGGATGTCATTTATAAATCATAAGTATCCATTGAAATAAACTTACTTACTTATCCGGTCCTCTTCTACTTTTCAGTGTAGAGGAAGAAATAAACTAAATAATTAAAATTAAAGTCTACACTGAAATACAGTAGTGTGACGTCAAAAATATAATTTTTCTTGAGACTGGAACCTTTTACATGCGATTTCTCAACAATTATTGCGGTGCCTCATCATTTTTATTTTATTTAAATACCTCAAATATCAAAGAACAACATATTCGTTTTCCAAACATGTGTTGAGTTGTTATGACTTATGACATAATATTTTCTAATCATTTAGTAAATCTACTACTCCATATACGCAATGCATTTTAGCGCGATTTAAAACTTTAAATTCAATTATCTTCGTTATTTCAACGGTTACTATAAATTTAATTTTTATCCAAATTCTACGATTTGTTATTAATGCTAATTAGTCATATTTTGGGTTGTCACTACCCATGGATTTACTCCCTTAAGCTTACAGTCCATGTACAAAATATATTCCATTCCATAAATAGCAAGTGAAATATTTCGCTCCACCTGTACCAGTATTAAAGATCATACACCTGGCATTAAACCCACCAGACAATACCTCCATCTCTCTCCCGCCATTATCTCTATCCTAGTCTCTCATCCATCTATGTACGGTCTGTCTATATGTTCTTATTATTACTGTATGTGACAGTACACCGTAGCCTGGTGTATATGAGTTCTCTCAGTGTTGGGATCTAGAGAAACTCTCAATTGTTTTGTGTTTGTGTGTACGTGTGTTTGTTCTCTATATATCATGCATGGCAGTAGTGTTTTGTTTCATACATCACGGACCAGAACAAATGAATGTGATGGTGATGGAGAGATAGGTGTCTCGGGTGGATGGTATTATTAATTATAATTTAGATTCTTTAATTTGGAATACTTTGGGTCAAGAAAATTAGTTCACTTACTTCACATCAGTGATCTGACAGTTACAGTATTAAATTATTAAAACATTCAAGTTAAGAGGCGCGTTCGGAAAATACTGAACTCCTAAACGTCAGTCGTCATTTCCAAAGTGTGTTGGGTTCAGGTGACGTTAAGCCCTACTTTTTGCAGTCAATCGAACAAAAAATGTAGGTAAAGAAAACTGAGCATAGAATGTATTGGCTGATTTCAAAGTCTTTATTTTCAAAATCATAAGTTAAAGAAGAAAAATAAAAACAGAAAGACCTTCTAACATCTTTTGGCAACATTCGGGTAACATGTTCATATGTTGTAACTAAAGAAAAAAAACCTCTAAATATGAACTGATCATATGGGACTCTGTTTTACTATAAATTTGACCACCAGACGGGCCCCTTAAGTAAAAGGCGTAAAGCCCTGTTCACACATGGATTCTTTGAGGATTCTTTCATGCTTCTGAATTCAGATAAATTCACTGTTTTGAAGCTATCACTGAATTAGAAAATTATTTAAGATTCAATTTAGAAGCATCGCTAATTGACAGTCAATTCTTATACCAGGATTATTTTACTCAAATTTAGAGCATGAAAGAATCCTTGTGTGAACAGGGCTTAATAGATACCTACGTATATTATGTATTTATTTCATTATGTACATTTACAATGGTAAACTTAATACCTAGTATATTAAGTACCAAGGGCTGTATGTGCAGTTTATACCAGTTGCACATAACGTTCATGTGTACCTAATATGTATTAAAAAAATCTGACGTGGCCATCACACAACCTTCCGCCATATCTAGACTTTAAACAAAAATGTATACGTACAATCCGGTGCCCATTTAAAATATACAAATACAAATCTAAAATATTCAAACACAGAAATTTGCATCACCTGAATAAAAAGATTAATTCACAGGAAAACTCTTCTGTGTTGAAGCCATCCTCCGTTCAATTACTACATTTAATATCTTACTTATGACTAATACAGCCAGTGAAATACAGCGCTAGTATGACAACTTGTCACCCGTCTCACCTGTCAATATTTTGTACGCAGAAACAAAAATCAACCGAACATGCTACCAGATAAAGACAATGTTTTTATAACGTAAGTTGCAAATAATTTTTCCTGTTATTCTTATTACAAATAAATGCTATATTTATCCAAATTTATATATAATTTTGACAATTAACCTTTTCAATCTTCAAAAAATATCACTTCCGATGAGGATATTTGTACCAAAATCTAAGGAGCTCTTCCAATTTATATACAAATGTTAAATACCAAATATCAAAATTTTCGGGTAATACGTATTTGAGTTATCCGACTAACACTCTTGACCACACACACACACACACACACACACATACACACAGACATCATCGTGAAACTATCAAAAATGAGTTATAAGGACCCTAATTCGTGCTCATCCACTAAAAACTCACTACCCGATTTTTTGCATGATTCCAATACCTTCCTTTACAGGTAAGCGGAAGGTAAAAATCAGTATATACTATTTAATTCTATGATTTCAAGGGTAAGCACCTTAAAACGAACAATCACAGCAATCAGTATACAAAAGGTTTAGTTCGTTTAAAGTATAAATAAATAAGTAATGACGCAGTCAATACATGAACTATGACCCTAGTAAAAATTATGACCTTTCATTGTTTGCCTCGTACTAGACTATGTGTGAATATGAACATATTTATATTATGAGAATAATGGCCATAGAAATGCAATGTAAACTTAACGTTGGTCCGGAGAAAGTTGCAAAGATAGAAATTCCACACTTTAAGATAGTTATTTTTACAACTAGAGAGGAAAAAGCTTCTTTTTCGCACTTGAGCATGCAGTTTGTGTCACAAGCGAGACATTTTTACAACATGTTTAACAAACATTTTTATGAATGTTAAACAAAACTAGAATAACGTCATCTGTCAAAATGATGTTTAGAAACAATGAAATGTTTCACTGCAGCCAATATGCCAAATTAAATTTAAGATGTAAAATTGTTAAACATTGTAGAAAAAGACAGTATAATGCCCATGTCACACCTGTAACCTGTAATACACTGTATCATGTATGATCAAACCTGTGTATGACGAAAAATAGAAACGCTGCTATTTCCGTCATACACGTCATACCGAATCAGACGAAACTGTTTGTTACTCTAAATTATTTATATAATTTTTCATATTATTTATATCATACAAGTGTTACATCCAGGCGAGAGATTTTCGTCACACACGACATTTTCATCATACATAATACAAGTATTACAGGTGTGACATGGGCATAATACCTTTAATAATTGTAAAATAATAGAATCAATATTAAATTATTAAAGGTATTTGACGAAAAATAAAGAACCGAGTGAAGAACTATTACATAATTAAATTTTTCGTCAAATGTCTTTTATAAAAAATCTATGTCAAAGAACTTTCATGATGTAATGCTGCCTTACACTTTGAAAAATGCTTCATAGTAAAATAACACTGGTGGTAACACTGTTTACTTTCCTCCCTAGAGAGGGAAAACTTTTCTCATTATTTCGTGAGAAGAACATTGTATATTTTCCGCATGTCACGAAATAAATGATATTAGTAATACATAAATAGCATTACTATACTTAAAACAAACATATAATGAATGTATTATGATATTAAATTAAGTTATAGATAACATGGCACAACAGTACTAGTACAAGAAGTTATATTAGCTAGAAACCATACTGCAACTCGAATAAAGCCTGTTTTACATTATACTTTTTTCGTCTAGATTCTAGTTCGAGATTCATCCGAGAAGTTGCTAGCCATTTCTAGTGTAATGTAAATCAGAAATTCCCATCCGAGTTCCGTTCGATTTCCATACTTTTTTCTAGTATAGAAATATACGCCCGGCTCTATTTTTCTATTCGAGATTCATACTAGATTTGTCTACGCATGCGCAGTTCAATCTGGAGTCAGTTTGACCAACCTTTAAAAGTTTTGATATTTTGTTTTGATTTGTTCACGTTGACGTTTATGAGTTTTGCACTTGTACGTGTTATTCAAGTTGTGTTAATATCTTTTCCAATATAAATTCTAACCTTCAAATCTTAAGTTGTCACTTGCCAGAATAAGTAAGAATATTATTTATTAATTTGAAGTAGCCTAACTTGGACCATTTCGGAAAAAATCGAAGAATTCCGATTGTATACGAATAGTTTGGAAATAAAGTATGAAAATCGAACGAATCTCGGATGGAAATCTAACGAGAAATCTAGCATGAATCTAGACGAAAAAAGTATACCTAATGTAAAACAGGCTTAATGAATTATTTCTCATTAGCGATAGTGAAGAGTACACCACAGGGTATATTTTAGTGCAAATAAACTGTAATATTCTCCGTACCCTTGTTCTTACTCTCTTTGACATCTAAATGTTCGATCGGTCGTTAAAAGAGTATAAGTATTTTACGATCATTCTTGTGGAACATAAAAAACATTTAGTATGCTGTATAGTTGGCAATTGTTTTGCGATATTGTTTATTTCCTCATCGTAAACGGTAGATCTAGGATCGGCGGTGGCTAGTGATGCCGCCGAGACGAGAAATTTCTCGTCTCATTCTCGTCTCGTCTCGAAATTACGAGACGAGAATCAGTAAATTTCTCGTCTCGGATTTTCGGGGTGAGACGAGAATTCATAATTTTGAGACGAGAAATACCCTCGAGAACTCGAGAATTCTCGAAATTTTTACTTAAAAATATCTTTTTTTAATCAAGAATGAAGAAAAATTACTGGGATGCACTCAACAATATTTTATTTCTCAGTCGACTAGTTTCGACGTCACATACGTCATCATCGGGAGCTACATTATTAAAAGAACAATCAAGAATAGTGAATAGTTATTTACGAACCAAATGCGGGAAGATTTTGATCCCACATGAGCGGTTTTTTGAAATACGAGCGAAGCGAGGGTTTCATTTACGCGAATGCTGGGATGGTGTCTTCCCGCAAGTGGTTTGTACAATGTTTTTTGTAACGAATAAAACTATAATCAAATACATTCAATTTGTAGTTGTAGTCAGATCATTAAATTTGAGGTTACGATGTTTTTTCTACTCACTACTACCGACAGATGGCGCGCTGCACACAAGTTTTATTTTTAAATATTGGCGGTTTTCGGTGGTCATCACTAATTATTGGCTATTGTAACTTATTTAATTATTCATTTAGAAAATATTGTTGAGTTTAATAAAATTACTAAAATTAAAAATCTTTATTATCCTAAGTCGCACACCCATGAACTTGGAAATCAAACTTTTCTTCCTAGAAGTCTAGTTTTAATATCATTTAAGATAATTGCGGGTCACGTGACTGTCAGTTTGTTTTGATCACTCCGATCACTCTGTACAAGTATTACATGTGTGACATGGGCATGACGCGAAATCTAATAGTTCTTGCAAAAACCGTTACGTGCCTCTAATTTTTTGTCGAGAAATTTGAGACGAGACGAGAATCGAGTTCCTTGAGACGAGAAATGAACAGCTGAAAAATGACCGAGACGAGAATACTAAAAATTCTCGTCTCGAAAATTTGTGATGAGACGAGAATTGACTATTTCTCGTCTCGTCTCGTCTCACGGCATCACTAGCGGTGGCTATGACTGACTGCCGATTGCTAACTAGAGCGAAACAGTGGAATGCTTTATTTGTTTGTTTTACGGTTCTTGTTGCGTTTAGTTTCAAAGGAATTCACAGATGAATGGAAGGCACTGCAGAGGAATTCGCGATATTCAAAATGGCGGTAATTCGATTAATAAGTAGATGTGGCAGTGAACATTATACTTTTTTTAGTTCCTAGCCATTTCTAGTATAATGTAAATCAGAAATTCCGAGTTCCGTTCGATTTCCATACTTCTTTCTAGCATAGAATATACGCCTGGCTCAATTTTTCTATTCGAGATTCGTACTAGATCTGTCTACGCATGCTCAGTTCAGTGTGCAGCCAGTTTGACCAACCTTTAAAAGTTTTGGCTCGAAAAAAACCAAGATTTCCGATTGACTGTGAATAGTTCAGAAATAGAGTATGAAACTCGAACGAATCGCGGATAAAAATTGAACTAGAAATCTAGTGCATATGTATGAATCTAGACGAAAAAAGTATAATGTAATTCAGCCTTTAAGGAGGTTAATGACCATATATTAAAATGATGATGAGAGGCTGAAATTTATACAGTGCCTTTATGACACTATTGAGATTCTAAAAAAAAATTCGTCTATCCGGTTTTGAGTAATTTAATGTTGAAATTACGCTCGTTTTACATGGACTCTTAGGCATTTCACTAAATTTTTGTTTTGCATGCTTTAAACTATATGATAAAAAGATGAAAAATTCATAGAACTTGTATTAATATTTCCTATAAACCTTTAAAAATAAGTTACTGAAGATTTTGTGTACTTAAACCATTTGCAAGTTATTTTTAAAAAAATGTAAGCATGCCAAGTATTTTTTGATTAGTAAATTAGTAATTATTGTAAAAATATATCACCGCAACTGAACGAATTACAATATCAGCCAATGCGCGTTGAGCGAATTTTGTTTTACATTATCAAAAATATTTTTATTTTCATATCCGCCCCCAAGGCTAATGTCTGGGTACGCCACTGCAGGAGTACCCAACCTCCTTAAGGTTATTGTTAAGGCTTTATGATGAATAAATTATGCATTTTCTTGTCTTTGAATTTTCGGGTGTTATTATTCTACGCAAGAATTTTCTTGTACTTGAATATTCTCTGAGTTTTTTAAAAATTGGGTAGGCACCGAGAAACAAGCACTCTAAACACTGCACTATCTCATCGATAATATAACTAAACAGAAAACCCGAGGAAAAAACGTAGTTTTATTTTTATAAAAGTAAAAAATCAAGGCTAGCAACTTGACTTTTTATTTTTAGTAGAATAGATTTATATGAATATGCAAAATGTGATCATACGTTACACGTTCACCTACATAGACCACTACTGTTGCATAACTACTAATTATATCACATTAATTAGGTATCGTGGAATTTTATACGCCAATTTCAGATAAGAAAATTGTTATTGTGCATAAAATTAAAACACAGCGAAATATATTATCATACACTATTTTCTTGAAAAAAGTATCACTTCTTCAATATTATAACCCCTAGATTCAAAAACGGGTCAGATAAATTATTAAATATTTTAACATTTGCGAAAGGCATAGACATTGACGAAATTTATTTGTTAATATACTGCAAATGTGATGGATAGCTAAGTGCGTTTTGTGACCTATAACTCAGGTTCAAATCCAGTCAGGTACATATTCTAGTTTGCACAAATCTTGTGTTTTATTATCCACTAACAACCAAGAGTGAATTGACAGGTAAATGCACAGACGAAAAAAAATAGTATATCAAAATTTTCGAGTCAGAATTTTTAGTTTTGATACGCACGTCTCATGCAGGGTCTCTAGAATACGAATTTACTATTTTCGCAATTATGTCTGTGTGTGTATGCGTATGGATGTATAAATGTCTCGTATATGAAGAATTGTCGTCCACGGTAACTCAAAAAGTATCAAACCTTTTATAACCAAATTTTGTATTTAAGATTTTAATAAGGATCTTAACATCGGATAAGATTTTGGTAGAAATCCGCAAACTGGAAGTAGTACTTTTGAACCATGATATAGTTTTCCTTAACTAATTGGCAAGTTATTATTTATGACAATTTTTGCAATTAAATATAAAAGACAATTCAACTCATGTGTCATCTGTCAAAAATGGACCAATCAATTTTGAGGATTTATAAATTTTCCACCAATTGAAACGAATTTTTTCGACAATTTATCACTAGTGCTCGCAGCGACATAATTTTTCGACAATTTTCACTAGTGATCCAATCGACAATTTTAAACAATTGAATATATCTTTATTAATCAAAATCCTATTGTTATAACTGTTGTAATGGAAGTGATGCTATTTATAAATCATTTTCATAAAGAAAGAATACATTTTTATTCGGTGAATTGTCCTCCGAATACCATTCGTGTTCCAATTTATGTAGACAATTTTTGTGGCTGCATCACTCATGATTATTACGCTTGAGAAAATAGCACTCGTGCTACGCACTCGTGCAATTTTCAATCAAGCGTAATAACCATTCGTGATACAGCAACAAAAATTGTCGACATAACTTGGAACACTAGTGGTATTATACAGGGTGAGTCATCGAAATGCCCGTCGTCGATATCTCCCTTGTCGTTAAAAATACAGCATAAATTTTTTAACAGAATTTTTCGTCTACTCAAGGACCATAACTTAAAATTATTTTCACATATACAGGGTGTTGTATAACGACTTGGCAATAATTGTTCGTCGTTTTTTAAATGAAACACCCTATATATTTTTATATATTTTGAATTGTATTTTACTTACCTATACGAATATATAAATTTCATTTTAGTTTTCCGCGGCGTTGCCAAGTTATTCAATTTTTTCTCTAAAAAAAGCCGAATACACGTATTGTTTTATAAAGGCGTACTGAAGTTATTTTAATAGTAAAAATTATTAATTTTTTTTTCTGTACAACTGTAACTATACTCTTTGTTCTGACATAACTTTTTTTAAATGTTATTATACAGGGTGTTCAGTAAAGAGAATCAAATTTACTCAATTTCAAATGGCTATAACTCGTCATTTTCAAATAGAACACCCTATATTTTATTATTCTGTTGTGTGTATTTTTGCATCTTCTTATGTTATAAAAGGTGTCCTATGCCTAAAAACATTAATTTCGAAATTAATTAAATTAATGTTTCTAGGCATAGGACACCCTTTATAACATAAGAAGATGCAAAAATACACACAACAGAATAATAAAATATAGGGTGTTCTATTTGAAAATGACGAGTTATAGCCATTTGAAATTGAGTAAATTTGATTCTCTTTACTGAACACCCTGTATAATAACATTTAAAAAAAGTTATGTCAGAACAAAGAGTATAGTTACAGTTGTACAGAAAAAAAAATTAATAATTTTTACTATTAAAATAACTTCAGTACGCCTTTATAAAACAATACGTGTATTCGGCTTTTTTTAGAGAAAAAATTGAATAACTTGGCAACGCCGCCGAAAACTAAAATGAAATTTATATGTTCGTATAGGTAAATAAAATACAATTCAAAATATATAAAAATATATAGGGTGTTTCATTTAAAAAAAGACGAACAATTATTGCCAAGTCGTTATGCAACACCCTGTATATGTGAAAATAATTTTAAGTTATGCTCCTTGAGTAGACGAAAAATTCTGTTAAAAAATGTATGCTGTATTTTTAACGACAAGGGAGATATCGACGACGGGCATTTCGATGACTCACCCTGTATATGAAAATATAATTTTAATTACAATTTGCTGAATCTGTTAGTAAACAATAAAATAAAGTACCTACAACTACCTATATCGTATCGTAAATTTCATTATCTTGTTGTTCATAATCATACGAAATTTTTTTCTACACAAAATTGAATAATTATGACAGTGACAGTTGACATCTTCTGCATCTTTGGTTTACATTATTAAATGAACATGACACTATTAAATTTGATACTTATTTATTAGATTAGTATAATGTGCAGAATTATGCGAGAGGTCATGTGCTGGCCACATCAGACATTTTAAATATAATTCTAACCCTTAAAGGTATATTTTTCCATTAATAACGCTTCAGTTCATTCTGTGTAAGTTATGTGTTGCACATCCAAGAAAAGAAAATTCTCTTGTTTTTTAGTTTTTGCTGGTTGAAGCACCGAAGTCGTATTTAGAGCGTTGAACTCAACGGACAAGTTGATGCATGTGCGTGGTTTTTTACACACGCACGTTACACACGCACTTCTTTAAACCAAAACAGAAATTTAGAAAAAAATTATCTCACCGCGATAAGTATTAGAAAACTTTTATCGGGATTGAAATACTGAGAGTATGGTTGAAATTTTAATATTTTTAGTAGGATACTAAATAAAATGGGTTAATGTAACACCTTACATAATCTGTTTTTTATCGATAGTTATCTAAATGTCAAATCATAATAGTACCTGTTATACTATAAAGGATGTAGGTGAATATAATGCGTAAATTATTGAACGTAAAGGTGAAATTTATTCCTGGTATAAGATCAATCGATACTACATAGAAATAGAATTTGTCACAATCGGTCATTAAATGTCAAATGTCATAATCGAGGTCAGAACAATAAAAATGTTACTCATTATAGCAAAGTCAGAGCAAAGTGCATTTGAGAGGTCCGTCTTTCTCATTGCCCAAATTAATTATATACTTTACTTAGACTTTAATTTTGAATTTTATTTACTGTTGTGTCAGGTCGAGTGTAACAAACTTTAAGAGCTTATTCCTGAAGTTATTTTTAGCAAAAAATGTCATTGATCATTGGTCCAAATTGGTTTTATCAATAATAATAATTTTGAACTGAAATATTATATTTGAGCCAAAAACTGACTTTGAGTTCGTTAATGAGCTTTATTCGACCAGTGGTACCAACTTTATAAACTGAATTTTTTTATTTTTATTAAAATAATATTGTGTGTGGTATCGAATTAAAGCTCTCGGGAAAATAATTCTAGTAGAAAAATTAAATTAACATTTAAACGATCGTAAATTTTTTTGTAAATTATTCAAATTATACCGTGTTTGGTGTCAATTTAAAGCTCTCTAAGAGATAATAAGTCTAGTAAAAATGTAAAAAATGACATTTATGCAACTTTTAATTGTTTCTCCAAAAAGTATTAAATTTTTTTATAGCGATTGGCAGTTGTTTTTTCACATATAGGTATTCAAATTATGCCGAAGCTGGTTTCGACTTAAATAGTTCGGGGGAAAAATATATTTAAATCTTGCTGAAAGCAAACATAAAATTAAAGCCTTTACGAAAGTTATTAAACTTATAGTCGGAGAAGTACTGTGATGACCACAGCAGATTTTTAAATTAAATGTCAAATTGACATGTGACAGAAAATTTTCCACTTATTAATGTCAGTTAAGTTAGCCAAGCTAGTAGTAAATAATTTCCGGAAAAAAAATTATGTTGCATGGTTGCTATTAATTATTGTAGTCAATTCTTCCACTGGCTGTTATTTGTGTCATGCGATTTTCTTGTTAATTTATAACGTCTCGCTACAATATTCCAATGATCTAGTCTCCTATGGAAAGAGTAATAAATCCTCCTTTGGTCGTAATTACTGCGGAGAAAGTGTTCCTGCCCAGCTTCGCGTCTAAAGAACAAACTAACAAATGTTTCAATTTCGGAGCATAACATTGTTTGTATCTAGTTGGCCATGAGTGGCGCAGTGGCCAGCTCTAACGTCATAGTGTGCTGCCAGAGCCAACTTTCTACAGCAACAACAACAAAACAAAACCACTTAACTAGAGGCAGAGTCGAGATGCATTCATGCCAAAAATGGAGAAGTACAATGAGGGATACAGTGAAATTGAAACTGACCAACTAAGCTATTAGCTAATTACGAGGATAATTTTCCTACAAATCTTGCCATTTTATTATTTAAGTTAATATTAATTACTTATCCATAATTATTAAAAGTGTAACTAAGCACATTACATTAGCAAAGTAAAACAGTTTTTACTGATGAAAGGAGCAAATGACCGGCGAGCCTGTCACCTCCTTAAAGCAGTAAAACAGTTACCTTGTGTATTGTACAACATTTTACATGTTACTCAAATATAAATCAAAATTAAGAAATTATAACCAAATTTTGTCATTCATACACAACTGTTCTGTCAAAAATTGCCTTAAAGGTGTCGACTCCACGTAGCAGTCTAGCAATTTCTAAAATGCTCAAGAAGTTTTATAGATAAAGCTAAATTTCATAAATTTATTTACAGACGCAGAATGCAACCAGGTTCATGCTGAGTTACATTTTCTAATAAATCCCTGTAATAAAGAAAAAGCATAGGTATAAAAAATTGAGTAAAACACACTTTTTCATTAATTACCTCTCGCCCCATATTCTATAAGAGAGCTATTGTAATGGGTCAAAATTTTCGAGTACCTATGAGTTTTTGGTGGGTTAGCATGTTTCAGGGTCTCTAGAATACGAATACGTGTATGCGTGTGCGCGTGTGTATGTGCGTATGGTCGTATTCGGGACGTATGAACGTATATGGAGATTTTTCGTCCACGATGACTTAAAAAGTATCAAACATTTAATAACCAAATTTCATATTTAAGGTTTTAGTATCTTAACACCGGATATTATTTTGGTAGAAATCCGCAAACCGGAAGCAGTACTTACTTTTTGAAACTTGATATAGTTTTAAATAAATTGGTACATTATTTACTCGTATTTATGACAATTTTTGCAATTAGTCCAGTCAATGAATATATTGTAGAGTGCATGGAATATGCGATATCTTTTGACTTCATGAATTTGTTAGGAGTAGTTAGTAGGTAAACATACTAAAAGTCCCCACCCATGGGAGGTGAGCTAAAGGAGGGAGGGGGGTCGAAAGGTCCCATTTTTTTGTTTTTCGCTTATATCTCAGAAACGGTGCATGTCGAAAAAAATGTTTCAAACAAAAATGAAAGCTAATTAAATTTCCTATAAAATGGTCTATATACATATTTGTCGAATTCATAACGGTTTCCGAGATATACGTTATTGAAAATCGATAATTTTCGTAAAAATAATTTTTACCAATTTCACTATTTTCTCTCTTAAAATTTTAGCTCAACCCAGCACTGTAGAAGTTTTTGTTATAATGACTCTTACAGAAAAAAGTCCGAGGAATCCAATGCTGGAAACCGAAAGTCGAAATCTTTATTCGTTCAGAAATGAAAGTGGATTAAATACAAGAATTGGAAAAAATACTAAAAATAATTTATTTTCTTTGTTTAAATTGTGGCTAAAATAGGGCCTCCGAATGTTTACAAAATTATATTGTTGATAGAAAAAAGTCTGCAGAATCGAATGCTTGAAACCGGAAGTCGATATTCTTATTTGCTGACAAGTTACATTCGTTTTTGTGAGAAAACATACGATACTGGCACTTATTATTATTATTTTTACGAAAATTATCGATTTTCAATAACGTATATCTCGGAAACCGTTAGGAATTCGACAAATATGTATATAGACCATTTTATAGGAAATTTAATTAGGTTTCATTTTTATTTGAAACATTCCATTCCTACATGCACCGTTTCTGAGATATAAGCGAAAAACAAAAAAATGGGATCTTTCGACCCCCCTCCCTCCTTTAGCTCACCTCCCATGGGTGGGGACTTTTAGTATGTTTACCTACTAACTACTCCTAACAAATTCCTGAAGTCAAAAATTATCGCATATTCCATGCACTCTACACCCCTCTTTTGAGCACTCATTGACTGGACTAAATTAAAAATAATAGAAAATATAATTGTCTATTACATAGTAATAGAAATATCCTCGGAAATATCACATATCAATATAATCTAAGTCTCGATTCACATCACTCTTCTTACTATCCTGCCATCAGAGAAGGCCTCACTAACCACTCAGATCATCTTATGATGGGGTTAAGTTCAGAAAAATGTTAGGCAAGAATATTTTCTAGTTTTAAAAAATTCAAAAAATATTGAAGAAAAACTGTCGTACAATCCCTAAAACCATTGTGCTTTTCAAATGTGCATTTCTGCGCTTATGCAACTACAATTTATGCGCTTTTCAAATATTATTTTATGCGCTTTTCGAACGTGATAAGCAAAAACTGATAAAGGCCAAATGCGCTTATTTAGCTCACCCCCTGTGAGGCAGCCACACCAACAGAACAACCCACTAACAACAAGCAGCACATTTCGCACACATTCCTCATCCTCCCGCATGTTTGCACCTCAGTCGCCAGCGGGTCCACGTGTGAGGCTCGGGCACCGGCACCGCGGGTCGCTGACCCCGCCACTTGTAAGCTAGCGGGTACGACAAGACACAAGGCCCAGGCACAGGCCATCGTGCGAGGATGAGATGTAGTGAGGGAGGTTGCAGTTGCAGTGTGTTGAGTTTTACCTCTCGTCTTATGTTCTATACAGTGTTTATTTTAATGTAAAACGGGATTTATTATATCCATGGTTACGAATTTGACAGCAATGTATTAGAGCGTTCTTTTTAAAATGAAACATAGGGAATCAATTTAACTGTTTTAGTCTTGAACAATATGACATATCTGTGCAGCTGCAATAGTTTCAAGAGACGCTTTCAACATAAACTTTTAATTGTTTAAACTATACATCGTATTTCTAGGTAGCAGCAATTTTTCCAGGTAGCAACATTTGAATTTGTTAATTGGAGTCAAACTGCTGCTATCTGAAAATACAATGTATAATAACGCGGAAAAAGGCGAGAAAACGCGATACGCGAAATACAGTGTTGCCGATTATTTTTTGATATAAACTAATCTATGCTAACAAAACCCTTCTTGAGTCCAACAGAACTCCGTTTTTTGGCATAAATTAATATATGCTAACAAAACCCTTCTTGAGTCCAACAGAATTCCTTTTTTTTGACATAAACTAATCTATGCTAACAAAACCCTTCTTGAGTCCAACAGAACTCCGTTTTTTAAAAATAAACTCAGCAACACTCTGTATTTCGCGTATCGCGTTTTTCCGCGTTTCGCGAAAAATCCTATGTTTCACATTAAAATAAACTCACTGTATAAGAGAGATATTGTAATCGGTCAAAATTTTCGAGTAGGTATGATTTTTTGGTGGATAAGCACGTTTCAGGGTCTCTAGAATACGAATTTAATATTTTCACGATGGTATCGGTGCGTGTGTAGTGTGTGACGTGTATTTTTCGTCCACGATAAACAAAAAAAAATCAAATCTTTAATAACCAAATTTCATATTTAATAAGGATTTCAACAGCGGATAAGATTTTGGTAGAAATCCGCAAACCGGAAGTAGTACTTTTGAAGCTTAAGTTTTCTTTAAATAAGATCTTCAAGAAACTACTACTGAATATTATACGCAAAATTTCAATTTTTTTTTATTGAGTGGTATTTGAGTTATCGTTCCTCCAACATCCATCTCTCCATCCATCCATCCACACACACACACAGACTTCATCGCGAAACTATCAAAATCGTATGCTATAGGGACCTCAAAACGCGCTTATCCATTAAGAACTCACTATCGAAATTTTAGCATGATTACAATAATTAATACCTCTCTTACAGTACTGAGTGACGCGAGGTAAAAACTAGGTATGTTTTGTTAGGTGTACTACAGGTGATCCACAACTTAGAACAAAAAATTAAAGGGTATTATACTGTACTGTATGCTGATCGTGAAAAAAAGATTTTTTTTTAATTCGCAAAAAATTGCATTGTATTTTAAGAAAACATTTTTTTGCCACTGGTCGGTAGTTATTTTTAATATTTTTTTTCAAAACTTCTACAATGAAAGTAATTGTTTACATAATATCTAATACTAATAAATGTAAAATTATCAAATATACCATCAAAACAGTACACACTTCAAGTAAACTTTCCATAAGTGCGAATTTAAAAAAAAAAAATTGTTTCATGATCAGCATGTCGTACAGTATATTATATACCCTTTAATTTATTATCCTAAGTTGTGGAACATTCTGTATAATAATTACGACACCTGTATATAAAAATATACACAACACAGGTTCTCAATTCTAACTATTTATATCTATGTTATCTTATATCGATTCCAACTCGATTTAATTCACCAGTTAGGAATATTTTCAAGTAAAGTACAATTTTCGAATTTCAAATCGATAAACCCTCAATTTACCCGTCTGTTCCCATATCAGGTAACCATAGCAATAATCAAACAATAACAATGTAAATAAAAAAAACCCCAAGCACACTGCGATGAGAATGAGAATTTGAAATTTCTTTCACAAAGCGCAAAAATAAAAACAACATGCATATTTCATTTCAATATCCAAACAGTTGAAACCGTAAACAATGGAATTAATACGAGTTCGTCTTTTGTTTTCCCGCGTGACGCAAGCTTTTCAGACGTCGACAATGAAAAATGAAAATCGCGGACGGCATTTTCACCGTGGAAAACTATGCGAGAATAGGAGAATAATTATAGTGGAAATTATGCGGTAATGACATGTTATTTCAAAGACTATTTCCTTCATTATATTTTAACCAATTAAAATGCTCTACTTTTCACAAAAACCATAGAAACTATCCATAATCTATATAAACAACTATTCCAATGCATATTTTTTAATATTGACATAGTATGCGTATATTCACCGTAACCATGACACGACACAACAAACAATAATAAATGTTTGTTAATTTTTGACCAAATGACAAAAAAATTAAAATGAATTTAAAAATTATGCTAATAAATAAAATTGTGTTATTTAAAATTGTTAAATTTGTTTTATTCATGAAATAGTCATCAAAAATAATTGAAAATATTTTTGCCTCCTGGTTCCTCGTATTTTCGCAAAACACCTCTCGACCTCCGGTCTCGAGTTGTTTCTATGGAAATACGTCTCTTCAGTCGGCAGTATTTTCGATTATTTTCGAAGCTCTTGTGGTATAATAACTGACCGTAACTGACAATTGTTTGTAAATAATATTTAAAATCATTTTTTATTTTTCCTGCAAATATTCGTCTGCAAGATTAAAGTGCAGCAGGAAAATAGATCTAAACGAACTAGGTGGAACTGGTTTATAAAGACTTTACATCTTTACTAGACTAATTTTTATCAGATTCATTTTTAAAAATCAAAATATTAAGTTATTAAGTAAATCAAAATTATGAGTTTTATTTTTAAGAACGGTGGCCGACAGTAGGTATATTATTAATTAATGATCAATTTTAATACATGAGTCGCAGGCGAGTATAATTATATAGGCATACATTTCATTAATGATTATACATAATATTTTTATTTATTTGTACTTTTAATGTAGGTAATTATTGTTCTTCTGTAGGTATTATATATTTGATCATGTGATGTGTGCAATTTTAGTTAGTGGACAGTACCTATTCACCACACATAAGACTTTTGTACAGTTAAACTGGAATATGCACCAGACTAGATTCGAACCTGAGTTGTCAGAACCACAACCGATAACATGGTACACTATAGGCTATCATACATTGTCATCAATTAAAATCAAACATTTATCAACCATGAAACATTTCGTTACGGAGATAAATTCATTTTAACATCCTTTAATTTGGGCATCAATTTACAATTTCAAAAAATAAAACTCTAATCCCCCCCTGTCATATTCACCTGTTTCACACCTGTCAACCCTCGTGTCCCTACAGCCCTATATAATTACACCGCCTTACCTTCGGTCCCTAGTACGTACCCTAATTCACACACATACACACACACGGCACGCACACTAACACAAAGTTACGCAATGTCACTAACACTCACACACGCACACACATGATATAAATAGGCGACCTCGCATAGAGGTATTCGTCGTGTGAGACAAGAGACAGTCGAGAGGCCGTAACAGTGGTGGAGAAGAAGATTGAAACAAGGGCACAAAATTGGGATGAAGAGGAAAAGTGTAGGTGAAATTGTGAACGTAGAAAAATTTTAAAATAATAATAAAAATAATGAGTTGATGACAGGTAACCAACCGCACATACAATATAATATACCTACAGGGTGTTACGCTTTGGAAAAAAGTTAAGGTTGTACCTAATTTAATTACATGACGGGCTATGCATAGAACAAAAAGAATTTTTGAAAAGTTTGCGCCTTCGGAAAATACTCGGAAAATACCGAACTCCTGAACGTAAGTCGTCATTTTAAAGGTGACATCAAGCCCTTCTTTTTGCAGTCAATCGAACAAAAAATGTAGGTAAAGAAAACTGAGCATAGAATGTAAGTACTGGCTAACTAGAGAATCTAATTTCAACAACGAAAACATAGCATCGTTGTAACATCATATCTCATTTAATTTATAACACAAGACGAATGAAAAAATTGTTAATAAACGTTCAATTATGTCCATCTGTGTTCAGAAATTTAAAATAGCTTTTTGTACACCATAAAAAAAATCTTCAAAATCGAGAAAAATGGCTGATTTCAAAGTCATTTTTATCCAAAATCATAAGTTACAGAAGAAAAATGAAATTAGAGAGACCTTATAACATCTTTTGGTGACATGTTTATATGTTTATAATGGAAAAAACTCTAAATACCAAATGAGCATAGGACGCGCACACTTCTGTTTAAAAAAAAACTACCAGGCGGACCCCTTAAGGGCATCGATTCCACGTAGCTCAACGCTATGCTGTCCTATGGTAACGCATGGAAACATTCGCTTAAAATACTTAAAAGCCGTCTAGCAATTTTTAAAATTCTCACGAAATTTTACAGATA
Source organism: Agonum fuliginosum (assembly GCA_947534325.1). NCBI lineage: Eukaryota > Metazoa > Arthropoda > Insecta > Coleoptera > Carabidae > Agonum > Agonum fuliginosum. The sequence goes on along the minus strand of OX384033.1, from coordinate 30,734,470 downwards.
AAGCAAAATTTCAAAAATGTATTTACAGACAAAGAATGGAACTAGGTTTATGCTGAGTTACATTTTCTAACAAATCTCTTACCTAATCATAACATAAAGCATGTACAAAAATTTTCATTATTTTTTTTATGGATTCCAATTTTTTCTCAGAATTCTAACTGGACATAAATCTAGATTATTTTTTTCACAAAACATCTAGTATACTTTTTCCTTCAAATTTTTAATATGCAATGAGTAAAGCAGAAACTGCGACACCTCTAAATACGCAATATTTTGTTACGGGACCCTTAAGAAGATATTTTATTTAAACAACATAACATAATTGAAATGAAATATCAAGACTAGACATTTTTATACGTTGTGTTGTAGTAGATTCAAATAAAATGTTTACAAAAATTATCTACCTACTCGTGGAACACAAATGTTCACTTTACTTTTAATAATTTACCCTTACTATTGCGGATTTTTCAAAAATTCTTTAAACATACAAAGCTCGATACAAAGCATCAAAAAATGTTGCATAGACGTAACAATTAAATTAAAAAAACATGATTAAAAAAAGTACCAGACCAATTTGGAAAACAAAGATAGGTATTATTTTTAATGCGTTAAAAATGTGTAAGTAATGTGAATATTGTGTTATCTATTGGATGTGTTTGTTCGTGTGTGCGAAAGGCTTTGTCAAGGCTTTGTAAATATAGGGGCATCAGGTTTATGGCTAAAAATGCTGAAAACTGAAAGCTCAATGTTAAAAGTGTTTTCAGTGTTCAATTTTTTCAGTTCGCTGAAAGTATACACGCAATTTTATGCTCAAATACCCAAACGAGAGTTTGGTAAAATAAGGGTGAAATTTTATTTTTAACCAAATATCTTTTAATCAATTTTAGTAGGACCACCTCACAGAATGCATTGTGAGTAAGTGTCATCACTTGTTATTTTATCTGCTACTATCACATAATACTATTTATATATTTAGTTGGTTTGCAGATTAGTATATAAATTATTAAATTGACAAAATATCTACCTATACCTATATTTATCACGCCTTTCAGATATTGCAACCTCACAGTTAACTGAGTAGGTAAATCTTATTGTATTATTTATTTTATCAATAACAAGGTGTCATATAATTTATTTTATAAACCTGTCTGAAAACAGTATAAATTACTGAATTTTCTTTTCTCAAAATTGAAATTAGTACCTGTGAAACCTCTGACTGCTATCATTTCAATTTTACATAGGTACCTATATTATTTATCACGGCCTTTTACGAAACTTATATAGATAAGGCAACCTCATATATTGTGAGTCATTAAGTATTAGAGATATACCTACAGGATTGAACCCAACTTGTGTAACAAAATTTAAGGATGTATAGTATTGGACGCATTCGCCATGAATCAAAAAGAATTTTCTTGAAATATGCAAATTAAAAAATGAGACATTCTGTAAGTACCTACCTACAAATTTCATTTTTTTCTGTTTGTAAAATTATTACTACATTAATGCCGAATTAATGCAATTACGCTAATGTGTCAACCAGTGGTACTCAAAATGATATTGTTTTGCAAACTACTGTTAATTTTAAGAATTTTAACAAAATACTTTTTGATTCACTCGGTATACATACAGGGTGTATCTAAATCAAAAAACGGGCCATAGGCGTTTTACATGGGAAATCAGTTTTTCCTTGCTCAAAAGTGACCAGTTAATTTTAGACAAAAATACTTTAAATAAAAGTCGAATAAAAGCATCTAAATCAGTAATCACATTTTAATTTACATATACAAGTTTATTAACCGAAATATGTGTTTAAAATTTTATAAATATTGCTCATTTGTAGTTATAGCCATGGAATTTAAATAAAATTAGGTACAAGTACAAGTGAATGCTGTTTTAAGTGTCAGACATTTTAATATTTCTGACAAATGAGCAATATTTATAAAATATTAAACACGAATATTTCGGTAAATAAACTTGTAAAGTAAAATATGATTACTGATTTAGATGCAGAAAACTTTTATTGAAAGTATTTTTGTCTAAAATTAACTGGCCACCTTTGAACAAGGAAAAACTGATTTCCCATGTTAATCACCTATGGCCCGCTTTTTGATTTACAACCTGTATAAATTATACCGTGTGTGCGGTTACCAGTCGTTATCTCACGAGTCACGAGTAATTTTATAAAATAGGTAAACGTTTGTAAATATGTAGGTACAGTATTCTCCATGGTTTTGATGTGGCAATAACTCATCTTAATTCGGAAATTTATAGTTTATTTCTGGTGAATATTCGCTCGTCAAAGTTGATTAATTAATGGGAAAAAGGCCGCAAACTGGCTTCGTTCTTTGCTGGCTGTTAAGGGTCCTTTCGAGTTACGAAATACAGTGCTTTACACAGCTTTGCGAGTTTACTTTTTATAACCATATTTATGAACTTATTGATTTGAAAAAGCATTCATCTTGTTGACAAAGGTTTAAAGATTGGCGCTACAGCGTAATGTTGTAATATTATTTATTTATAACAACAATATGACTATAACAAAACTCGAAAAAATTGTCATTTTTACCGCGTTGTAAAATATGAATAAATATAAATTTTTAAAACTATCGTTCTGTAGCGCCAAAATTAAGACTATTATCTTCCAAAATGTTTAAGAAAAAATTACACAATTTTTAGTATTAGACTAAAAAACCGACTTCTCGTGAACCTCTACGAACGTCGAATTACCGCATAGGGAAGTGGCGCCGACACGCGGTAAACATGGAAATCTAAACACTCCTCCCCGCTCCACGCCTTGTCTGTTTCGCTAGGTAGCTGGAATTTGTTCTGTGGCTGGAATACTCAGATTCTACTTTCAACGTTCAGATATTCATCAGCATGTTTACTGCGAATTTTTTTAAAATTTGAACTTTAACTCGTAGGATTACTTTAGAAAATATCTAATAAGAACATTTTTTGTTAATATGATCATATTCATTTTAAAATTTTCGAAATGAACAAATTTTTAAATCTTTTATAATTATTAACTTCACCGTCATACATGCGGCAAAAAAACAAAAGTAAAAAATGACCCACTTCCCGGGATCCTATCGAGCTGAAATTTTGAAAATAGACTTTTGTCACCTAACAATGCACTTTGGCACAAGAAAAAATCTGATGTGGCCAGCACAAGACCTCCCGCCATGCCGCCATACCCCAAACCCGTTTCCCCATATCCAATCAATCTGAAGTTTGGTATATAGACTCGTTGTGACCAAACATTTACTTTGGCACAAGAAAAAATCTGATGTGGCCAGCACAAGATCTCCCGCCATACCCATTTCCGCATTTCCCCATATCCAATCAATCTGAAATTTGGTACATAGACTCGTTGTGACCAAACATTTACTTTGACACAAGAAAAAATCTGATGTGGTCAGCACAAGACCTCCAGCCATACCCATTTTCCCATATCCAATCAATCTGAAATTTGGTACATAGACTCGTTGTGACCAAAAATTTACTTTGGCACAAGAAAAAATCTGATGTGGCCAGCACAAGACCTCCCGCCATACCCATTTCCCCATATTCAATCAATCTGAAATTTGGTACATAGACTCGTTGTGACCAAACATTTACTTTGACACAAGAAAAAATCTGATGTGGTCAGCACAAGACCTCCAGCCATACCCATTTTCCCATATCCAATCTATCTGAAATTTGGTACATAGATTCTTAGTGACCAAACATTTACTTTGGCACAAGAAAAAATCTGATGTGGTCAGCACAAGACTTCCCGCCATACTCATTTCCCCATATCCAATCAATCTAAAATTTGGTACATAGATTCGTTGTGACCAAACATTTACTTTGGCAAAAGAAAAAATCTGATGTGGCCACCATAAGACCTCCCGCCATACCCTACGCTTTTTAACTCTGAAATTTGGTACATAGACTCGTTGTGACCAAACATTTACTTTGGCACAAGAAAAAATCTGATGTGGCCAGCACAAGACCTCCCACCATGCCGTCATACCCCAAACCCATTTCCCCATATCCAATTAATCTGAAATTTGGTACATAGACTCGTTGTGACCAAACATTTACTTTGACACAAGAAAAAATCTGATGTGGTCAGCACAAGACCTCCAGCCATACCCATTTTCCCATATCCAATCATTCTGAAATTTGGTACATAGATTCGTAGTGACCAAACATTTACTTTGGCACAAGAAAAAATTTGATGTGGCCACCACACAACCTTCCGCCATATCTAGACTTCCATATATAATCCGGTACCCATTTAAAATATAAAAATAATTCGTATACTCATCCACTATAAACTGACTACCCGATTTTTAGCATGATTCCAATACCTTTCCTTTACAGGTATGGCGGAAGGTAAAAAGCATTCAAATTTTCAAAAATATTATAATTATTACTCAAATTCAAAAAATTCTATTCGCATTGTTTATTTAATACCTAATTTAATGCTATAAAAAACGGAATACTTATAGATTTTCTGTATCGAAAACATAGTTAGGTACTTTTCTTATTGGGTTTAGTTATTAATTAAATCATCAGGTTACAAATAATGATATTATTATTAAGAGTGTTAAAAATTCTTTCAACAGTAAGTTCTTGTCAAATATTTTATAATGTACAATAAAACTTTATATTTTTTATATGAACAATTTAACAGTGATAGAACCATAATAGGTAATGGAAACAAAGAAAATAATTATATTCAATTTTTACATTTTGATTTAAATCATTGATTGTAAAATTATATTTCACACTTCACCTTCACACAGACAGGCGTTCGTTGTTTACTAATAACTTGATTTAGATAAATTTTAGAGAAAAAATTTATTGACAAATATTCTCTATAATATTGTGCTTAACAGCGGTACATTTTTAAATTTTGAACATTTGATTGATTATTTTTTTATTTAAAATGAGGGACGTTTCTTGACAAAATAGCGATGTAGCGCTGTTGAGATACTATAATAGATAATGTGTAATTTTTTTGAAAAATATATTCCAATCGACAAAAGATTTATTGGTAAACTACGAATTTTGAGCAATCGAAATGGACGCGTTATGAATTTAGTAAGTAACTACACTACTACTACAACTAAAAAAATCATGTGATTATTTTTAACAATCTGCAAGAAATGTAGAAAAAAAATTATTTGCCCAGCTTAGAAGAAGTGTAGTATTATTATTATTATTATTATTATTATTATTATTATGTTTCAAGTAACTGTAGGTACATCGCTTTCACATTCATTTGTATTGGTCATACTTTCATAAAATATTTATTAAATAATATCAAATTGACAGTTAGTTTGACATACAGAGATTGGAAATGTTTCGATATTTTTGTTTTTGTCAAAGAAAAAGGGACTCAATGTATTCGGATTATTTTAATTAAAACACAAATCTCGTCAGAATATATTTATATTATTTTTAATAAAGAAATAGTAACTTAACATGTTGCAAAAAATAGTGTATAAAATTTGTGTGTCCAAGGTTTTAAAATATATTTAATATCGAAATGATTTATAAAGTTTCTATTGTTGTTCAACAATACGGTATGCATTATACATTATAGTGGCGTAAACCGTAGACCGACATAACATTCCTTGAATCGATTTATGACAATCCCTGGAGTTGAGATAGATCAGGAATAAGACCAAAGTAAATTGCATAGCCTAGCAGTCATATTTTATATAAGATCTTGAGCCAAAATCTGACTTCAAGTTCGTTAATGAGCTTTATTCAACCAGTGGTACCAACTTTATAAACATAACTTTTTTATTTTTATCAAAATACTATCGTGTGTGATATCAAAGTTAAAGCTCTCGGGAAAAAAATTCTAGTAGAAAAACAAAAATAACATTAAACGATCGTCAATTGTTTTTTATTATAAATTATTCAAATTATATCGAGTTTTGTATCAATTTAAAGCGCTTGGGGAGATAAGTTTAGTAAAAATGTAAAAAAATTACATTTATGCGGTTGTCAATTGTTTCTAAAAAAATTATTCAAATTATTATTAATTACGGTTATATTTTGCGTTATTTAAGAATGTATAGGCATGTATGTGTATATTCACATCGTAGAACGAACAGTAGAAATAACATTCCACTTCCCGTGAACGTTGAGTACTGACTCTCCGCCTCTAGCGTGCACTGACGACTAGATTAAGAGTGGGGGAACGTTTGCGTCCAGCCTTCTGGGCTCTTTCCAGCGCATTCCCCCTTTACACTTGCAAAACCACAGATGGTGCACGTATGCAGAAGAGGAACCTTAAGATACACGTAAAAGAAATTCAACTTTCTAATTTTAAATGAACACTTATCTTTTGATGGCGTTGTAAGGTTTTCCCATCATTCCCGCCTTAAAATTGTTTTAGTGCTCGCAAACGACTACAACTAATAGAGAAATAGAAATTCGGTTAGAACCTTAACGAAATTTTCACATAAAACCTGACAGGAAAATATTGAACATAGCCACTTAAAGGGCAGTTTTGAAATACAAAATTACAACTTTAAAACATAATTAAAGCAATTTTAAAACCTCTACCTATACCTTTAAAAATTGTTTTATAAATGAACTGTTAACTGTTATATCAAATTTCATTCAAATCAATTAAAGCGTTGTATACATATGAAATATTTTTTAAATTAATTTTTAAGCAGTACCTTCGGTACCTCTGCATAGGAATGCACTTTCGGATATAAGTTAATTTAAGTTAAATCATCTTATTTTAATGAAGTTGGAATTTACTTGACTGGAAGTTTTATTAAAAGCATTGAAGTCAATGGGTTGCAGCCAAAAAAGATATATTTTACACCACTCTACCGTGCAAATTATTGCAAATAACGGTTTTTCCGTATTGGATGATTTCTGTTGTACTTTTTAACTATAATTGTATATTATTGTACTTATTGTATAGTATAATTATTTTAATGTGTTTAATTTCAAAAAATCTTTAATGATTGCACTACAAATTGTGATAAATAAGTAATACCTCGAGTAATACCATAAGTTTGTTGTTTAATAAATTTTTCTGTACCATGTGACAATATTGTAATTGATTAATTTTTGTAATTAATACAGAACTCCTGAGGAGGACTCATGTGGGGCCGAAACCGGTAAAATATATCTTTTTTGACTGGAACCCATTGACTTCAATATTTTTAATCTTATTTTAAGCCCTAGCATCTATGGATAAACTAAGTCCACAGTTCAGATATACCTGTATAAAGCCCTGTTCGCACGAGGATTCTATCAGGATTCTGAATCCCGGAAAAGAATAAGTTTTCTTCTTTCTAGTGAGAATTACCTGTTAAATTACAGTGCCGCTAAATTAAATTTTCAATGAGTCTTGGAAAATAAAAATTTATAATTTATTGATTGCTTCAACACCACTAATTTATTATTTTTCAGGATACAGAATCTTCGTAGAATCTTCAAAGAATCCTTGTGCGAACAGGGAACAGGGCTTTATAGGTATCTGCCAATGCCAATCATTATTATGGTGTTATCATTATCGAGGTATTATGTAAGTACTTGTTCATATTGGAGATCTACGAGTATAAGTAAAGTAATTATTTACAAGAGTGCATCTTTAAAACACATCATAGTCGCGCTAAATTTATTATGTATTCATTTTTAAAACATAATGAACTGTATTATATGACAAGATAGATTATTTTTATTTATGGTTCGTAAAAAATAAAAAAGTTTGGTATTTGGCAGCAACTAGATTAAAACCCGGAACTACCAAACGTTAGCCTTAATTAAATAAATACGTCTGTACCTGTAGACATTAAGAAGATATGTAAGTATATATTACTTTTTACTTTTATTATTTAGCAATAGTAAACCATTAATATTCAACGAGACTCAACCAATGTTGGCAATAATTGCTCATGAGTTACTAGACAGACCTCAGGTGAGTGACGTCAGATTTTAAATGAATAATTGCTATAACATTTTATTTAAATAAAATAGATTTATTAGTAAATTGTTAATTAAATCATTAACAACCTTCAGATAAAATGCCTGATAATTTTATATACCTAGGTATCTAATCTACAAAATAAAAAAAAACGAATGCAATAATTCTACAATAATTTATGACTAAAAAATTTTGTAAAAATGTTGCATTTTCTGTCAGCTTTTTATTTTAGGCCAATTTTAGACCGAGATAATGGAATAACGGGCTTAAATTATTTATTTATTTGCTAGTAGTAACCATTCAACAAGATAAGTTTCCAATAAATTACAGAATGGTACAAGTTATTACAGAGGAATCCAATCACTCGGAATGTCAAAATATTTTTACATACAAAACAACTGTAAATAACCACCAAATAAACAGTTTTACAGGTTATTTTATGGTCACTTATTAAAAAAAAAATTAATCGAAACCTGAATACGCAATGTTACCGTTATTTTTAATTATGATTCAATATCGTTTCATTCAATAAATATTAACAATCAATTTCAAAATATTGACGAATAAATCAACTAAATAAAAATAATTTTAAAGAGACGGATTCAAGAATCAAGTTGTTACAGAGGAATCTAATCACTCGGACCCAGTGCTATTAATGTCGAAATACTTTTACATACAAAATCACTAAATAATTTACAAATAGGCAGTTTTTACTCTTATTTTATGGTCGCTTATTTAAAAAAAAATTAATCGAAAACTGACAGCAATGTTAGTGCTACTTTTGACTATGATCGTTTCATTCATAAAAGACAGTTCAAAATAATGACGAATAACCAACTAAACAAAAATTATTTTAAAGTGCCGGATTTAAGGATCCAGTCACCTGTTCGTAACCAACTAATTCATTTGTTCCACTAGCCCAGTTGACTTTAAAGGGTATTTAACAAATGAATACGTGACAAAACCTCGAACAAAACTAAACAAATGCGCGCGGTAGCGGTATTGTTGACAAATGCAAATAATGATTAACCTGCAAATCCTTGTGTTTGTTGTCCTTGTGGCTAGCAGCTCTGATGACACCTGATCTCCAGCCCCACTCGGTGATTTTCCCCAATTTCAACTTAGTAAACCCACTCACAGACAGAAACCGCTTGCCAACGATTTCCTCACGGTGCTTATAAGCCATTCTGGCGCACTTAGAACTTCAACACTGCATTTTGTAACATGTTAACACCACAAATGTCAAACTGATTCACTAACACACAACAACCAACACGTATGAGATACGCTACGGCGGGATCTGTTCATCGACGGACTTTCCTCGCGCGAATAACCTGACAGCCAAACTTCGGGAAAACTCGGAAGCCATCGCGAAGGCTCGTAAGTACCACTGGCGCAAGAAGGCCGGTTCACACGCGGGAAAGATTTGAATTTGCGGGTTTGCGGTTGGGTTGATTGGGAAGATTGAACAAACAGAAATTTTTAAGGGTGTCGACTCTACGTACGTCAACATCGCGTTTGTCCTATGTTAATAATACATAGAAATGCTCGCTAAAAATACTTAAAAGCAGTCTAGCAACTTCTAAAATGCTCAAAAAATTATTGTAGATAAAGCTAAAATTCATAAATTTATTTACAGACGAAGGTATGCAACTAGGTTTTTGCCGAGTTACATTTTCTAATCAATCTCTTAATCATAAGGAAAAGCATGTAAATAATTATTATTTTGTACTGATCACCTAGGAAATGACATTAAACACGCAATTATTGACAATCGGAAATGTCAATTTCCCAGTGTAGTCAATCAGGAAAAATGCAAAAAACACTGGCTTTTCTAGACAATTCAGAGTAAAATCATTTTCATAATAATAAAATTTAGTTTATAAAGTGTTACTTCCCGGAATTATATTTAGGTAATGAAGACCACCGAAAACCGCCAATATTTAAAAATGAAACTTGTGTGCAAATCTTCGTAAATAGTTCTTTACGAACCAAATGCGGGAAGATTTTGATCCCACATGAGCGGTTTTTTGAAACACGAGCGAAGCGAGGGCTTCATTTATGCGAATGCTGGGATGGTGTCTTCCCGCAAGAGGTTTTACTCTGAAATGTGTAGAAAAGCCAGTGTTCTATGCATTTTTCCTGATTGACTACACTGGGAAATTGACATTTCCGATTGTCAATTGCGTTTTTGTGGTTTTTAATATGTCATTTCCTAGGTGATGAGTACAAAAAATTAATCTAGGTCTATGCCCAGTTAGAATTCTGAAAAAAACTTTGGAATACATATACAAAATTAATGAAAAAGTGTGTTTTAAGCAATTTTGTACATGCTTTATCTTATAATTAAGAGATTTATTAGAAAATTTAACTCGGCATAATCCTACTTGCATTCTTCGTCTGTAAATAAAGTGATGAAATTTAGGTTTATCTGTAAAACTTCTTGAGCATTTTAGAAATTGCTAGACTGCTTTTACGTATTTTTAGCGAGCGTTTATGCATGAACATAGGACAAACGCGGTGTTGAGCTTGAGCTACGTGGAGTCGATACCCTTAAGAGGTCTGTCTACCTCCTAGAATCCAGCACAAAACAAATTAACGTAACGAGTGTTTTGTTTTGTGGCCAGTATACAAGAATGGTAAAATTGTATTTCTACAAGGATTATATACTTAAAGGATCAATTAACCGTTGTGCCTCTTTAAAATTTGAATACAAAAATTGTACATGATTATAAAAATTCCGACAAGTTCATAAAAATTTATGCAAACTTTACACGGTTATATCTCCTGATAGAAATTTATTTTTAAAATTTTTAAGAGGCACATCTATTCTTTCTCTATTAAAGGTTTATGAAAACATTACCTTGAAGTCAATAATATAATAACAGTTTGCTCGCAACGAAAACACTTTTACAGTATTTTTCAATGACAAAATGACATGGCATTGCTAGGATGCGGTAAAGTACGAGTTCCGAGCTGGTTTTAGACAGTCGTAGGAGTGGGTAAAAGAGTGGAATAGAAAAAAAAGTAAAATCGAGAGCCACTTAAGAGGCCCGTCTACCTCCTAAAATCCAGTATAAAACGTACTAACGTAGCGACAGTTTTGTGGCCAGTACAAGAATGGTAAAACAAGGATTAAATAGACAAAGAATGGATCTACATAATATGTGCCTTTTTAAAATTTTGATAAAAAATATGTACATGATTAAAAAAAAGTCGAATAGGTAATTTAAAAAAATCTGATGTGGCCACCACAAGACCTCTCGCCATATCTACTTTATTCTTTTTACTTATTACCTATACAAATATATTAATTAATTAATTAATTATTAATTAATAGTACTATTACTACAGCTACTTAGTGTTGCCACGAGACGAGACAAACGAGATGTCTCGTCTCGTCTCGTCTCGCCTACTGTTTATCTCGTCTCGGCGATATTTTATCTCGATTTTCGAGACGAGACGAGACGAGATAAAAGAAGCCGAGATAGGGTCGAGACGAGACGAGACGAGACGAGAGGACGAGACGTCTCGAATGTCTCGATTATGATAATAAATTAAGTAGGTTAATTAGATGTCCATGTATTTGAATATGCTAGATCCATAATGTGTGTATGTGCTATATTAGACATGTGCTTACGTACCTACTGGAACTTGCAAGCAAGCAAAAGTATAGGATTTTGTTTCAGCAAATAATTAATTTTTTTAATACAAAAAATGTTGGAGAACTGAAGCAAATTTAGGTTTGTTTGAAAGGTAAACACTAAAATAAAATGCAGAATTATATTTGTTTTAATTTGGATTATTATTGTAAAAAAATAAACTTTCGCAGATTCACAAAGTGCTATCTTATTGACAGCTGGCAGTCTGTGAAGTGTAACTTTTTGTGCCTAGGCAATAAAATTATTGTAATACCTAGGCTTACACAACAATTAGTGCGACAAATATAATGTACCTATAGGTACGTATTTTTTCATATGCAAATTATGAATATTAAATGTTTATTTACGAGAAGTACAGTAGCAAATTGTTGTGAAGGTACTGTGGATCATAAAAGTATGAGTAACAGTAACAAACATTATGTAGTACCTACCTACACTTGTAACAACATAACATAGACATGAAGGGGAAGCACAAAAATTGAATATGAGACACCGCGAACCGGTCCCAGAGACATCTAGTGGCAGTGAATTAAACTTTTGTACCAAACATGATTATATTATTATTAAAAACCGACTCAAACTTATTGAATCGAGTTATCTTTACGAGTTTAGATATTATTATATTGTTCAAATGGCGTGAATTTATGTATGTATGAATGTATATTGTTCAACAAAATATTTAGATCTTTAAAACGAGATAAAAACGAGACGAGACGAGACAGAGAGTATCTCGTCTTGTCTCGGTCGTATCTCGTCTCGTCTCGGCAAGGTTTTATCTCGGTATTTCGAGACGAGACGAGACAGGTAATTATCTCGTCTCGTCTCGTCTCGTGGCAACACTACAGCTACTACTCACAAATATATTTTAGTCATTTTATTTACACTGCAGGGAGTTGATTCTATAACTTTACAAGACCATAACTGTCATATTTACAAGACCGGCGATGCTGGAGCGCCTAGCGGATTTTTGTAGAACCTATACAATGACGTCATGACTTGCGATATCTTGTAAATAAAGGCGATTTTTATTCACCGGTCGGTTACTTGCGGTCGGTAAGGTCCGATTTAGTTGTGGTATGTTAAACGTCACAGTTATGACGTAACGGTAAGTGGGCGAATAAAATTTGTCCGGTATGCTCCGGTCTTCATAATGACATTTCTACCTTAATCTCAATTTGTGTTTGTTTTCAGAGGGCGACTGTACAGCTTATTGTTTTTTTATTGATTTATTATTTGACTTATTTATCTGATTCATATGTTTTGCTTGAATTTTTAAATCTTTATTATTCACATAAAATGTAATGTAACCCATTTTTCGATTTTGATTTTACAAACGACATCAACCGAACTTACTTAATAAAAAAAGTTGACAACAGAGATCCATAACAACCATCAATCGGACAAAGATAGATACACTAACCGCAGCTTACACAGCTACAGAGCTGCGTAAGTTGCGGTCAGCATGGCGGTTCATACCCCAACATACCGTGACGTCATGGTATCACGAATAAAATGTAGTTGGTGGCATACCCAAGCTTACACCAAGCATACCGCAGTGAATAAAAATCGCCTTTTGTTACAACAGCTCGGTAGGTGTTGTACGTACGCTGCAAGATATCTGTCTCTCTCTTTGAAAGTTTGGCTGTCATTGTTTGTTGAGAGTTAACCTCTTCGTGTATTTGTATTATTATTTAAATATCAAAACGTTTTCTTGTGTTAAGTGTAATGAATTTTTATCTTCATACAATAATATTTTTTTGTATATACATCATTTAAAATTTAAATTTAAATTGGCTGTCAGATGTGCATGCAAGTAGTATAGCCAACATAAATCTAGTAAGTAACGGGGTCTTGCCAACACGATGGTTAAAAATTACTAGACAGTATGACGTCATTATTTACAATAGCTGCGTTCGTACAACAGTCTTGTAAAGTTATAGAGTCAACCTCCAGAAGAAGAGATATAAACGATATTTTACTATTGTCACTGTAACTGTCATGTCATAATTATTTAAATTTTACGTAGTAAGTAACAAATGATACGATCATGGACTACAAGATACCGAAATACTAAATTATAAGTATTATTCCTACTTTAATTATTCTTAAATGATATCAGATACAGAAAAATTTATTAAATACCGATTGTAGGTAATAAGCACATAATCTTTCATTTAAAATAAAAATATTTGACTTTAATTAATTATTTATTGAAATATTTTTTAAAAGTACTACTTCCGGTTTGTAGATTAAAACCAAAATTATATTGGGCTTTTAAGAATCGCATTGAAACCTTAAATACAAAATTTGGTATTTAAATGGTTGATATTTTTGGAGTTATCGTGTCCGAAAAATTGTAACATACGAACGAACGCACGCACGCACACACACACACGCACACACACACACACACACACACACACACACACACACACACACACACACACACACACACACACACACACACACACACACACACAGACATCATCTCAAAAATGTGTAATTCGTATTCTAGAGACCCTAAAACGTGCTTATCTGCCAAAAACACATGCTCGAAAATTTTGACCCATCACAATACCTCTCTTATAGAATATGAGGCGAGAGGTAATAAAATTATGCTATAACTTTGCACGGTTATATGTCATGATAGAAATATTATCCTGAAGTCAATAATAATATGTCAATTACTCGCAACGAATCACTTTTACAGTATTTTTCAACTTCAAAATGACATTGCATAGCTAGGATACTTACGGCAAAGTGAAATTAGAAAAAAAAAGTAAAATCGAGAGTATTCTAGGAATTCGGCAAAAATCTGGACGCTTTAACCGCGTTCACAGCCCGAAATTTGGTGAAATTCGGTATAATTTGATAAGTCTGTTATATGGCAATGTGTTCTGACGTTCACAATACCAAATTTTAGTGATGTGAACGCAAGCAAGTATGTACATATTGCCATATGGCAAACTTCACCGAATTTCGCCAAATTTCGAGTTGTCAATGCGGCTTTATTGAGGCTTTTCGAGTGTCATATATTGTGACTCATCTGTGTATACAGTATTTGGTACAGAGTGATTATAAATGATTGATCGTCACGTGACGTAGAAAAGTTCGTTTTCTTATAAAAACTATGTTCCGAGTACCTATCCGAGTAAAAAAGTTAGTACTTATACTTATTTCTTCTCAAACAAGTGTAGTGCTATTATGATAAATTTGGTAAGTTTCTCGGGCGGCAGTGTGTGATTGAAAATCATCTTGCAATAAAATCGCACTCGGATGCTTCAAGCTGACCACTTGATCATCTTAAATGTAGTACTGTCAAGGCATTAGTTGCGCGGGTTTAAGCACAGTTCTCTGCATGTAATGACGTACGAAGTTGCGTGGTTCAAGTCTCTCAGTCGACAGTGTGTGATTGAAAATCATCTTGCAATAAAATCGCACTCGGATGCTTCAAGCTGACCACTTGATCATCTTAAATGTAGTACTGTCAAGGCATTAGTTGCGCGGGTTTAAGCACAGTTCTCTGCATGTAATGACGTACGAAGTTGCGTGGTTCAAGTCTCTCAGTCGACAGTGTGTGATTGTAAAATATCTTGCAATTAAATCGCACTCGGATGCTTCAAGCTGACCAATTGATCATCTTAAATGTAGTACTGTCAAGGCATTAGTTGCGCAGGTTTAAGCACAGTTCTCTGCATGTAATGACGTACGAAGTTGCGTGGTTCAAGTCTCTCAGTCGACAGTGTGTGATTGTAAAATATCTTGCAATTAAATCGCACTCGGATGCTTCAAGCTGACCACTTGATCGTCTTAAATGTAGTCCTGTCAAGGCATTAGTTGCGCGGGTTTAAGCACAGCTCTCTGCATGTAATGACGTACGAAGTTCCGTGGTTCAAGTCTCTCAGTCGACAGTGTGTGATTGTAAAATATCTTGCAATTAAATCGCACTCGGATGCTTCAAGCTGACCACTTGATCATCTTAAATGTAGTACTGTCAAGGCATTAGTTGCGCGGGTTTAAGCACAGTTCTCTGCATGTAATGACGTACGAAGTTGCGTGGTTCAAGTCTCTCAGTCGACAGTGTGTGATTGTAAAATATCTTGCAATTAAATCGCACTCGGATGCTTCAAGCTGACCACTTGATCATCTTAAATGTAGTACTGTCAAGGCATTAGTTGCGCGGGTTTAAGCACAGTTCTCTGCATGTAATGACGTACGAAGTTGCGTGGTTCAAGTCTCTCAGTCGACAGTGTGTGATTGTAAAATATCTTGCAATTAAATCGCACTCGGATGCTTCAAGCTGACCACTTGATCGTCTTAAATGTAGTCCTGTCAAGGCATTAGTTGCGCGGGTTTAAGCACAGCACTCTGCATGTAATGACGTACGAAGTTGCGTGGTTCAAGTCTCTCAGTCGACAGTGTGTGATTGTAAAATATCTTGCAATTAAATCGCACTCGGATGCTTCAAGCTGACCACTTGATCGTCTTAAATGTAGTCCTGTCAAGGCATTAGTTGCGCGGGTTTAAGCACAGCTCTCTGCATGTAATGACGTACGAAGTTGCGTGGTTCAAGTCTCTCAGTCGACAGTGTGTGATTGTAAAATATCTTGCAATTAAATCGCACTCGGATGCTTCAAGCTGACCACTTGATCATCTTAAATGTAGTACTGTCAAGGCATTAGTTGCGCGGGTTTAAGCACAGTTCTCTGCATGTAATGACGTACGAAGTTGCGTGGTTCAAGTCTCTCAGTCGACAGTGTGTGATTGTAAAATATCTTGCAATTAAATCGCACTCGGATGCTTCAAGCTGACCACTTGATCATCTTAAATGTAGTACTGTCAAGGCATTAGTTGCGCGGGTTTAAGCACAGTTCTCTGCATGTAATGACGTACGAAGTTGCGTGGTTCAAGTCTCTCAGTCGACAGTGTGTGATTGTAAAATATCTTGCAATTAAATCGCACTCGGATGCTTCAAGCTGACCACTTGATCGTCTTAAATGTAGTCCTGTCAAGGCATTAGTTGCGCGGGTTTAAGCACAGCACTCTGCATGTAATGACGTACGAAGTTGCGTGGTTCAAGTCTCTCAGTCGACAGTGTGTGATTGTAAAATATCTTGCAATTAAATCGCACTCGGATGCTTCAAGCTGACCACTTGATCGTCTTAAATGTAGTCCTGTCAAGGCATTAGTTGCGCGGGTTTAAGCACAGCTCTCTGCATGTAATGACGTACGAA
The DNA here is from genome assembly GCA_947534325.1 of Agonum fuliginosum. NCBI lineage: Eukaryota > Metazoa > Arthropoda > Insecta > Coleoptera > Carabidae > Agonum > Agonum fuliginosum. Next base: position 30,717,620 of record OX384033.1, on the reverse strand, counting down.
GTTCCGTGGTTCAAGTCTCTCAGTCGACAGTGTGTGATTGTAAAATATCTTGCAATTAAATCGCACTCGGATGCTTCAATCTGACCACTTGATCGGCTTAAATGTAGTCCTGTCGAGGCAGTAGCTGCGCGGGTTTAAGCACAGCTCTCTGCATGTGATGACGTACGAACCCGGAGTTTCATGGTTCAAGTCTCTCGACCAACAGTGTGTGATTGTAATACATGTTGCAGTTAAATCGCACTCGGATATGCTTCAAGCTGACCACTTAATCGTCTTAAATGTAGTTTGGTATGCATAAGTATCTCTCCGTTGTCGTTTGAATTTCAAAGGTCGTCGAACGGATTGGGGTTCTAAATGCGCCAAGACGAATCGGTCGAAGTGGTTGAATATACTATACTATAATAGCATCAAGCCAGGGGCGGATACGAGCTTTAATGCCGGCCCGGGACAATAGTAGAAGACCGGCCCCAACCAATATTAATCGCTATTTGAAAATTATCCATTTTAAATTAGATGTCGTTATATAAAGGTTTTTGTCAAGCTAAAATTGATGATTGTTGTTGTTGAGCTAGCTTGAGTCATACAGTTACTAGTTATTACTGAATAAATATGGGTAATTCCATGTCAAATTTGCCAAAATTTTGGTGACCCCTCCCGATCCGTTCGAAATCTCGTATACTTATTCATTTTCGTCTAAAACCAAGGAGAATTAACTTTACTTGTCCATATGATATGTAGTAATTTTCGGTTGATATTTAACATATTGACATTTTTTAACAGTTCTTGGTCCACTTTACAGAGCGCTTGCAAAGAAAATTGCAAAAACTGATACAAATGCTCCGATTAATGCTGATTTTGGTTTTTTTCGATAGAATAGATCTTAATCTTTATAAATTGCACGCTAAAGACGTATTATCGAGTAATAACGGCGAAATATGAGGTCAAAGGTCAAAATTACCTACCTCTTTTTTTTTCAAAATTCATTTCTCAAATACATATTCCCAGATTTGGCTTGAATTTGGGGACATTGTAGAGGAGGAATTGAATTTTATTGTCCAAAAATTTTCAGGATGGGATTTTGAGATTTTAAAAAGTTATACGATTTTGAAATTGAATGACGGTATTTTCATAGGTACTCGACGTGATCCAACACATCTATGTGTTATAAACGATCTGTACAAAATCAACACCTATCAAATAAACTTGTTTAGTGTCGAAAAGTAGATATATTGTACAAATTACAAGGCGCCACACTCAATTCTAGCGTTTTTGTCTAATTTAGAAGATATTATGTAACCATCAAATACTTAAAATTATGAATTATTGCTGAATTTTTGTTGGATCCCATCGAGTACCTATGAAAATTCAAAGTCTTATAACTTTTTTAAATCTCAAAATCCCATCCTAAAAATTTTCCCAAATTCAAGCCAAATCTGGGAATATGTATTTGAGAAATGAATTTTTGAAAAAAAAAAGAGATGATTTTGACCTTTGACCTCATATTTCGCCGTTATTACTCGACAATACGTTTTTAGCGTGCAATTTATAAAGATTAAGATCTATTCTATCGAAAAAAAATCAAAATCAGCATTAATCGGAGTATTTGTATCAGTTTTTCGCAATTTTCTTTGCAAGCGCTCTGTAGAGTGTACCAAGAACTGTTAAATGTCAATATGTTAAATATCAACCGAAAATTACTACATATGGACAAGTAAAGTTATTTCTCCTTGGTTTTAGATGAAAATGAATAAGTATACGAGATTTCGAACGAATCGAGAGGGGTCGCCAAAATTTTGGCAAATTTGACATGGAATTACCCATATAGAAAATGTTTAAATTTAATTTTAAGTACTCAAAATGGCATAATAATAATATTTATTATTATTTCGGCCCAATTTTAAGGCCCGGCCCACCGGGCATTTGCCCGGTTGTCCGGTGGTCGTATCCGCCCCTGCATCAAGCATCTACCATTCTACAATAATTGGAAGTAAGTCCTATTGAACCAACAAAAAATTAATATTAAGTATACCCTATATCGTATGTACGATAACCAGCTGTCAACTCACTTATGGTTGTAAGTGGACAGTACCTAACACCACCGGAGAGATAAGCAATATGTACCAGACTGGTGGATTAATAAATCATTAGAATGAAATTTTACTGTAGGTACTAGCCAAATGAATTAAAGTAAACTTAAAAGTTATGAATATGATTATCCTGATTTACAGTGGCGGATTTGCAGTCTTGGCTGCCCTTGGCCGTGTAGTACCAGCCGCCCCTTTCTCAGCTCTCATCATTGGTACTACATTTATGAATTTACTTTCTTGTCAACTTTTATACATTGTCGGTGTACAACAGACATAATAGGAGTGCATCTGATTGATATTTCATATAACTACATCAAAACAAAATTTATATTTAATAACAGTTGTTTCATTCGCATTGTCATTGCAGCCCAGTATATACTGACTTAGAGTTACCATATTTGTTTATCTCCAATTTTTTTTGTAAAAAGAGGCGCGGCGACCAATTTTTAACAGAATTTGAACAAAAAAAATTTAAAGGAAATACAATAATAATAATAAAAATTCAAAACCCTTTTGAGAAAAAACACAAAGCCAAATAGCTTACTTTAATAAATTAACGAGGTATTGCAGCCGCCACGAAACCAAAACTATACGATAGCTGACAGGACTAAAGTATCGAAATTCATGGTAGTCCGATTTACTGGCGAGTGGCAAGATCGTGGGTTCGTATCTTACTAAGGACATGAATTGTATTTTATGCCACAATTGGCCGCCCCTAATATCTGACCGCCCTAGGCCCGGGCCTACTGGGCCTTATGGCAAATCCGCCACTGCTGATTTATATTTTATTTTTGAGATTATTATATTATTTAACTACGTTTCTGCTACAGCCTAATATTTTTAGATGTAAGTACTAAGTACTACAGTACAGAAAGTTTAATTATTAGTAAAAAACTGCATTATAAAAAAAAATTGTGTACTTATTGCAAAAAAAATTCGTAATATTATATTCAGCAGTATGATAAGTGAATCGTTTACTAATGTTTATATTAGGTTCAGATGCCAGATAGATAAATAATAAAAATCTATATCAGTTTGACTCCAATTAACAAATTCAAATGTTGCTACCTGGAAATACGATGTAGGTATAGTTTAAACAATTAAAAAATTATGTTGAAAGCGTCTCTTGGAACTATTACAGCTGCCCAAATATGCTATATTAGTCAAGAATAATACAGTTAAATTGATTCCCTATGTTCGATTTTAAAAAGAACGCTCTAATACATTGCTGTCAAATTTGTAACCATATGAAAAGTCCTATGTTTCATGTTAAAATAAATTCACGTATTATCATAAAAAATGCTTTACAGAGCTGGGCAGTACTTAAGTACTTTTGTACTTAAGTACCATTTTAGGTACTTCCTGTGTACTTAGTACTTGTAGGGGAGACCGGGGACAAAAGTAACAGGGTACAATTATTGTAACACTGTAAATATTTTCAAAACTACGAGCTACGACTGATACGCATGCACGACTTGGACATAAGAGACACCTAGCATGTGGCAACATGTTAGTTTGTAAACTGTTAACGTCTGTTATACAGTGTAGTAGCGAAGTGAGGTTATGTGATTTTGAAGACCTCAAGTAAGTTTTTCAATGATTGAATAATATCACATTGCCAAGCTTCTATATAATTTAAGTAAAATTTGCAACCTGCGTTTCTTTTATCGATTATTTGAGCTTACGTCTAAGATTTGTTCGTTTAATTTTATCTAACTGATCACAGACAAAATCACTTAGAATATATAAAATCGCATTGGGGACAATAGTTACAAACCTGAACGGGGACAATTGTACCATACCACCATCTACACAGATACACCAGAGAAAGATCAAATTAGAAATGAGTTTGAAGAAAAGCAAAGGAATAAAGTTACAAAAAATTAGGGATCAGTAAAAGAAGGCTACTGTTGTTAAAAGAGCAGGAAAAGTAAGACAACTAGAATCAAGTGAAGAGGATGGTGAATATTGGTTCTGTTTGGTGTGTCTGGAACCCTACAGTCAAGCAAAGCAAGAGAAACATGGGTACAATGCATCGAATGTAAAAATTGGGCACACGAACAGTGCACAGGGCAAGAAGTTTTCTATACTTGTCATAACTGCATGTAAGAGTAGGCATTTTTTTATTTATTGCCTAGAAAATGATTTTTTTGCTAAAACTATAGGCTGATTTTTGTGTTAGTAATAAGTTACTAATTAGTTTGTATTTTGTGATCTGATTTTTCATTGTATCTTATATTAGAAATATATATTTACAATTAACAAAATGTGTTACATTTGTCCCCATTCACTGTTACAACCGTCCCGGGGGTCGGGACGACTGTAACACTTTACGGAGTTCTTTTTAAAACTAAATAACATTTTTACAGATTGTCTCAAAAACTTCCACTTAACACCATTAAATGAGGAAAGAAATTCTGCTTCTTATCGAATTTAGTTCAGTTTAATCGTTATAATATTTCCGATGTTAGAGAATCTCAAAGACAAAATGTTACAATTGTCCCCGGTCTCCCCTACTGAAGTATTTTTATAATTCAATCCAAAGTACTTGAGTTTCAAGTACTTTTTGCAAAATACTTGTACTTAAGACTTAAAATGGTACTGAATACTGCTATAAAATACTTAAGTATATTTGAAATACTTAAGTATATTTAAAGTACTTAAGTACCTACCGTTGAAGTATTTTTAATAAAAAAAGACCTCCCAAGTTTTCAATAATGCGCAAAGTACCTACAAGTCTGCGCAAGAAATTTAGTTTGTATTTCCTTACCTTTATAATAAAATTAAGAAATTTTTTTTAAAATGTAATAATTTACAATGCGTTCTGTTCTATTTAAAACTTATTCTTTATTTATCGGAGAACTTGGAACACAATTATTAATATTTGAAAATAACTAATATTTTAAATAAACTATAACTTTTTGGATTGAAGTTATATGTATATTTATTAAAAGATTAAAACTATATTAAGTAGCCATGTTCTGCTAAATATTCTGCTACCTATATATTACAGAAATTGTAATATTTTGTTACTAACTTACAATATTTTTTGTTATTATAATCTTTGCATTTTTATAACTTGTCAATTTCCGTTTCCTTCTGACGAAGGCTCACGTTTAGTGGGTCGAAACGTTGAGTTTTAATAAATATACATAACTTCAATCCAAAAAGTTGTGTTTTTATTTACAATTATTAATTTCCAATTCTTAACAAGTAGAATATGGAATTAATTCAGAAGATGTTCTAGGCGCTGCGCTATTGAGTTGCGAGGGTTCAATAAAAATTATTTAAGTGTAGATATACACGCAATTACATCGGGTTAATATATTTTTAAAACATGCAAGTACTTGCAAAATACTTAAAAATTACTAAGTACTTTTTATAAGTACTTGTACTTAAGACTGAGTATTTTCAAAATGGCTGGTACTTAGTACTTGATGTCAAGTACTTGGCTGCAAGTACTTGTACTTAATACTTAAGTACTTTTAGGCAAGTACTTGCCCAGCTCTGATGCTTTATTTATCGATATAATTTAAGAAAAATCATATTGCTCTATATGAAAAGTCTTACTTCTGATTTATGAATTGGTAACAAAATACAATTTATTGGTCTATTTTGAAAATCGTATTTAAACGTTAGATATAAAATTTGGTATTTATATGTTTAAATGTTTTTAAATTTTTGGAGTTATCGTTTCCGAAAAAATTGTAACATAAACGAAAGAACACACAAACGAACGAACACACACAGACATGATCTCAAAAATGTGTAATTCGTATTCTAGAGACCCTAAAACGTGCTTATCTGCCAAAAACTCACACTCGAAAAAGACCCATCACAATACCTCTCTTATAGAATTCGAGGCGAGAGGTAAAAAGTTAACTGATGAGTAATGATAGTTAATTTCTATACGAAATTTAAATAATGATAGGTACATGATACTTAGAAATTTTAAATAGACGATTATTCATTATAACGTCACTGACTGCAGCGCTGTGGCAAATTTGGAAATTATTATGGTAGTGGGGTTGCTTAACGCCGAATTTAGGGTTAATGTGGACACACCGGACAAAAGCACCAATTTTTTTTTAGGAACAGGTAAGGTACTTAGCTTTTCATTTTTGATAGGAACCACCTCCTCCGTCGGCCATCTTGGATTTTATAGCGGCCATTTTGAAATATAGGTATATTATCAATATCTCGGCTTCTAAGTCACTTAGGACCACAAACTTGGTGTCTAAAGCTGCATTCAAACCGACCCACTTATAAGTGAAATATTTACAATTATAAGTATAAATCAAATGGGCCATACATACCTACCAAATTAGTGGATGAACACCAATTGGAAAAATTTAGAACTTATGAAAATATTTAAATTTAAATACATAATAATTGTTTATTAAGTACAATTTGTTGTGTGAATTTTACAATTTGCATATTAAAATATTTTTTATCCTATAATATCCGCTATGCTCGTTAAATTAGGTTAGAAACGGCCTACGGTTTGGAATCTGTGGTTTGTGTTTGTTATTTGATATTTCATATTTGTTTTCTTGATTCTTTTTTACAATGTAATATTGTTCTGGGATTATCCTGTTGTATTGCAGTATACATAAATTATTATTATTATTAAAAGAAAATGGATTTCCATACACATGTAAATTAAGAAGTAGAATTTATATGCTTTTAAATATGTTTACATATTCAGTAATAATATTTTACAACACAAGCATACGATATTTTCATTAATTACTATTTATAATAATTTAAATAAATTTATATCTATTTTGTATGTCATTAATAAAACGCAGCTTGCAAATGACAGTTCGATGATAAAGATGACATGATATACCTATCGCACTTCACTTAGTGGACTGATTGGAAAAAAAAAACTTTGGGAGGTTTTCAGATTACACTTATAAGTGAAATTGGAATTTTTACGAAGCGAACGCTGAGCGCTGGTTGGTCAATTAGGCACTTATACTTATAAGTGGGTCGGTCTGAATGCAGCTTAAGTATACATAATTGGGGTCAAGGAATACAATTATTACACAATTTTTGAATGTATCAGACTATTTATTTATGCATTAACTGATTACATGTAAAAATTATGACTTTTAATCGATTAAATACTTACACTAAGAAAATGTCAAAATTAGAAAAAAATGTAACATGAACAAAATTTATAACGCCTACTTTACATTGTATTTTTTTGTAAAGTCCTCTTATAATCCAAAATTTAATTAATTTCTCAGAGAGAAAAAATTAAATTTTAGAATTTTAAAAGTTTCTTGTGTTTAATCAACTTTAATTCTTGAACAGATCAAGATATCGACTTCCGGTTTGCGGCATTGAATTCCTCAGGCATTTTTATGTAAGATACATTGTACTGTTTTTTTAAAGGCCTCTAATAATCCAAAATTTAATTATTTTCTCAGAGAGAGAAAAGATTAAAATTTTAGAATTTTAAAAGTTTCTTGTGTTTAATCAACTTTAATTCTTGAACGGATCAAGATATCGACTTCCGGTTTGCGACATTGAATTCCTCAGGCATTTTTATGTAAGATACATTGTACTGTTTTTTTAAAGGCCTCTAAAATCCAAAATTTAATTATTTTCTCAGAGAGAAAAGATTAAAATTTTAGAATTTTAAAAGTTTCTTGTGTTTAATCAACTTTAATTCTTGAACGGATCAAGATATCGACTTCCGGTTTGCGGCATTGAATTCCTCAGGCATTTTTATGTAAGATACATTGTACTGTTTTTTTAAAGGCCTCTAATAATCCAAAATTTAATTATTTTCTCAGAGAGAAAAGATTAAAATTTTAGAATTTTAAAAGTTTCTTGTGTTTAATCAACTTTTATTCTTAAACGGATCAAGATATCGACTTCCGGTTTGCGGCATTGAATTCCTCAGGCATTTTTATATATAATCAGTTAATGTATAAATAAATAGTCTGATACATTCAAAAATTGTGTAGTTGTATTCCTTGACCCCAATTATGTATACTTAGACACCAAGTTTGTGGTTCTAAGTGACTTAGAAGCCGAGATATTGATAATATACCTATATTTCAAAATGACCGCTATAAAATCCAAGATGGCCGACGGAGGAGGTGGTTCCTATCAAAAATGAAAAGCTAAGTACCTTACCTGTTCCTAAAAAAAAATTGGTGCTTTTGTCCGGTGTGTCCACATTATCATGCTAAGCGACCCTACTATGGCAATAATAATTAGAATTACAATAGCTTTGATTTTGGTTATGGTTGTTCGTTGATATTTGTAAATTGTAAATGTATTATATAATTATGGATAAAAATACATTATATTTATGTGAAGATGATGTTCGCGAAGATAAATTAAAAATTAAAATATAATACTTTAGATCAACATTCTGTGGCTGAATTAAAACGATAGCTTGGCAATTCGTACGCACAACGCACGATTTAAAAACTGAATATTTATAATAAAATTTACCTATATATTATTCTTTATTCTATGTAATTAAAACCATCTAAACCATCACAACACTTATCGAATCTACACTAAAAAAAAAAAGTTCTTAGGGCAAACTTACAAGCATATTTGATAATGAATTTATTGCATCAAATTTAAAATGTTTCTGCAAATTAAATATTAACTATTATCAAAATCTTAGTAAGTTTAAATCAAAAATTCCGTTTGTTTGAACAGTATTTTTTTCGTCCAATTATTTATTTAATTCTCATAAATTTATTGACTTCGTTTGAGGCATCGAATAATATATATATTTGCAATGAATAATTTTTTGATTCATGCAACTGCATTATTGTAAATTTTCGGTAAATAATTTATTGGTTCATGTCTAATAAATATATATTGACACAAACTTACATGTTTGTCTCAAACTATCTGCGATTGCATGAATAATATAAAAGATTCCGCGAAATAAACAAATCTTTATCAAATTAAATATCTATTTGTCACAAATAAATGATATTTCCGAAGACTAGAAATTAAACCCTGAACAACATGCTAGAACCTCCACGAACGTTGAGTTGTATGAATGCGTGTACAATAATACTGTTCAAGTGTTCTCAGTGGCAAAATA